>CM043015.1:186417569-186506039 GCA_023690525.1 Holotrichia oblita
AAACTATACACCCATTTTGATACTAATTAAAGATTCTAGTATGTGTTTGTTGTGCTTTCAATTAAAAACTGATAAAACTATACACCCATTTTTACAAAAATTATTAAAAAAAAGTATAAAATTCTCGGCTACTAATTTACTTTGATATTGTTACAATAAATGCTTACTGTTAGAAAATTAATTGTGCGCATAGCATTTGGCCTCACTTGTATCTATAGAACAGTACTGATATTATTCGTTATTTGCAGTTTTTACCAAATAAAGATAAAAAAATTAGAAAACCTACTCATAAATGTAGCTAGTGCTATAATATATTTTAAACTAGTGAATATGTTTGTAAAGGATAAAATTGCTGTTGTCAATTATGCAGGATTTGATTTTGGTGTATGCATTGCTCGCGACTTCCTAAATAATGGTTTAAAGGTGAGTGTAATAGATATCAACTATAACCATAATATATACATAATATTTACTCGATTATCACACTGGAAAATGTAAAGGAAACGACGATAAATATTATGATATAGGTACACGATTCTTTATTTACAGACTATGTGTCACCTATAACTTTTCCTTAATTTGTCATTATTTCATCGTTGTTTGTCACATCGTTTAAATTTGATTTGTTTTTGTTTACCATTTTTTAATTTGTTAAGGCATGATTATTAACTTTAGATGTAATAAATGTTTAGGCTTATGTCACATAACATTTGCAGGCAATTTGTCTATTGGACCAGAATTCCACTAAAGGCAGAAAATTAATAAAAATATTAGAGAAAGAATTTGGCAAGAATAGGGCAATGTTCATCATGATCGATTTCTCAAATCAATCTGAAATAGAAGGTAACGGTTGTAGATATACATGTACGGACAGTTACAGATGTTTAAACATACATGTATATAAAGTGTAAAATATTGATAAGTACTTAATACTTTTATTAGACGGCAGTATATAAACTTTTGTGACTATCCATATCTAAGTGAAAACAAAGTAGTACAAAAGGTACTAAAGAAATTTTGCAATACAGGTTTAGTTATTTAATTTCAACCACATTCAAAACACCCCTCGATCCTTCGAACCAATCCTTAAACCAGCTCTGCTAAGTTTCATTAGCAAGTAAGACACACTCAATCTCCCAAGCTCTCAGAAGTTCCTCATCACTGGAAAACCGCTTCCCTTTCAGCTTCATTTTTACATTTTGGAACAGTGCAAAGTTGCAGAGAGCATGATCTGAGATGTAAGGAGTGTGCTGAAGAAGTTTCAGTCCTATAGTGGTCAAATATTCGTTGCAAGCTTTAAAGCAGTGAGCTGGAGCATTGTCCTGAAGGAGAAACCAAGTGTCCATTTTTGGTTTTGGCCCCAGTTTCTCCATCGATTTGATGTGTGCTTCTGTGTACTTCTTAGTTGTGACCGTTTTTTGTGCGTCCAAGATGACACGCTCCACAATTCGAGTCGATTTTCTTGTTCACAGATCGAGCAAAGACCCAAACCTTGCTTTGAGTCTTGGTCAGCATATCATAATAACCAAATCGCGTCACCTGTTATGATATTGTTCGCATACCGAGATTGAAAATAGTTATACGATGTGGATAAACATCACTTATTGCACTCATTACTTCTAAGCACTGGTCTACGTTTAAAGCACATACAAACACCTAGTACCCTTTGTAAGAAAATAAACTTTTTAGATGCATTCAAGAAAACAATTGAAGCATTTGGAAATATAGATATCGTTATCAACTCCGGTGGATTATCAAACGAATATGAGGTTAATCCAGAAACAGATACAAATTCGGTATAATATAGATTTAAAAACAATATTTAACAATATCTGTAGCTTTAATCTTTTAAAACAGAATCAAGTAACCACACCATGTATAAACACTTTGATTACTGTAGAGAAATATCTTTCCAAATATAAAAGCACTGAAGATGGAGTTATTGTGAATATCTCGTCAATTTGTAATATTGATATGTTCAGTGATGATATCAATTTTTGCCAATATTTTTCCTCTATATTTCATCAGAGAGAAATCGGTGTGAAAATGATTACTATTTCTCCAAGGCAGTTGAATACGAATTCATGTTTAAATATTGCAAAGAAAGTTTTATCTGCTGAAAGATATCAAGATATGTTACAAAAAACTATGGAGTAGTTTATATCGCGAAAGGTAACGAGTATGTTACGAATTATGGTTACATAAACCGATTTACTTTTATTTTAGAGCAAATTTGGTAGCGAAAGCTATAATCAGAATCTTAGAAGAATTAGAAAATGCTTGATGGGATATAATTTGGTTATGTTATTTTAATGAATATTTTATACTAAATGTAAGAAGCTACCTCTTCTTATTTTAAATAAGTATTATGTCTGCTATCATATATATTTATATATTTTTGTCAAATTTAATTTTAAAATGAAGTTGTTATTAAAATTATTTAAATGCAAATAAATTATTTAAATTGAATGAAATTCTAATGACACTAATTAGAACATTGTGAATTTCCTTATTATTGGACTTATGAAGTTGGTTAACCTTACAAAGAGTGCAACTAGCGAGTTTGTGCTATTTTTATATGGTTGTGAGTATATACAGGTGTCCCAATTATCTGAGCTCGGTCTATTATATCTTACCTATTAGTTTAATTAAAAAAAAATTTAAGTAAAAGCTGTTCGAAATCAACCACTCTATATAGTAAAATTATTTTAGTGCATACAGGATGTTTAGTTTTAACTGAGCGTTATAAAATTTTCTTCTTTTAAATAGAACACCCTGTATATTATTACATTTTCTGATTCCTCGTTTTAAATTAAGATAGTTTTGTATGACAAACCTAGTACTAAACACTGACCGTTTCCGAGATATATCAATTTTAAGAGGAAAAAGATCATTTTCATAGTTGTCTTTAAAAATTAATTCCCTCTGTAGTAATATTTGTTTTGCAACGATTCTTTGGCATAATTGTGACATTACCTTAAGTTAAACAATCCATGCCAAATATCGTCACTGTAGTATACAGGGTGTTTTAAAATTGAAAATTAATAATACGGTAAAACTCTTTTTATGGAACACCCCGTATATTTTTATGCGATTTGATAGTGCTTGAAGTTCTCTTTCAATCGCTTATAAGATTCGCTATAGCTCAAGTTAATACTTTTTGAGATATAGGTAATTTACTATAAAATCCATAAACATTTATTGATAATGGTAAGATGAAGTCAACAATGCTGTGACAACTCTAGTAATAGGTGGATATAAAACGATTTTTACTTTAATAAAAAATATTTTGTCATTTCGGCAGTGGTTAGAGCTGTGTATAAACAATGAAGGCGGCCAATTTATAACACTTGTTTATACTTATGTTATATTACTAGAGTTACCATAGCACTGTTGACTTCATCTTACCATTATCAATAAATCTTAATGTATTTTATAGTAAATTACCTATATCTCAAAAAGTATTAACTTTAGCTATAGGAAATTGAAAGCGATTGAAAAAGAACTTCAAGCACTATCAAATGGCCTGAAAATATAAAGGATATTCCATTTGAAAAAAAAAACGAATTTTACCGTATTAAAAGTGCAATTATTAATTTTCAATTTTGAAACACTCTGTATACTATACTGAGGATATTTGGCATGGATTGTTTAACTTAAGGTAATGTCACACCTATGCCGAAGAATCGTTGTAAAACAAATGTTAGTACAGACGGAATTAATTTTCAAAGACAACTATGAAAATGATCTTTTTTCTCTTAAAATTGATATATCTCGGAAACGGTCAATTTTTAGTAGTATCTTAATTTATATCAAGGAATCAGAAAATGTAATAATATGTAGGATGTTCTATTTAAAAGAAGAAAATTTTATAACGCTCAGCCTAAACTAAACAGCCTGTATACACTAAAATAATTTTACGATATAGTGGTTGATGCCGAACAACTTTTACTTAAAATTTTTTTTAATTAAACTAATGAGTAAGATATAATAGGCCAAGCTTAGATAATTGGCACACCCTGTATGTAGGTACAGTCTGTTCCAAAATTAATGTCGCCCCCTGTGCTAAAAAACACGTTATAACTGCTAATGCAAATTAGATGCATGAAGTTTAATCGATATTTGGTTTGCACTGCATTTACAAGATTAGTATTCACTAACGAAAAATCGTATTGGATTATGGGAAACATCATTTTTATGGATTTGTTTAGCCTTGGGAGAGACATTAATTTTGGAACATACTGTACATATATGGCAGGTGTAACCTTCCGTTAAATCGCGTGTTGTCTCGAACGGTTGTTGTCAGTGGTGCAACGGGCATGGCGAGAATGGAATGAGCAAGACTTTACGCGCCTTCAGCCACGAACGGAATGGCCCCGCGTGACCACACCGCGCCCTTGTGTTCCGCTCTATAGCGTCGCGTATGTCCTCCTCAAGACAATTTGGAACTGTTTGGCCAGTAGGAAGGAAAGGCGTACTCACTACGTGAATTGTACGGGACTGTTTGCTGGACAGTGACGAACTGCAAGCACGCCATGCATCATTTATGGCGAGATATCAGCACTAACGGACATTGTAGGCAGAGTGAATCTTTATGTAACTTCTGGATGTCTAGGACGAAACTTCCTCAACTTCACAGTAAGTACATTAATAAGACACTGAACTGAATCACAATCTTATATTCACAAAATACAATATATACAACTTTAGATCAAATATACTGGGCTGCCAATTTTCTATAAGAATCCCAATTAGGAATCGTGAGTTCAAATAACCGGGAACCTTCAATAACCCACACTGAACCGTTTGCTCCGCATCTAATCACGTGCACAAGTGCTTGTCCGCATGCTTCAGCGTTTTGTTTCTTCGCTTTTGATACAATCTGTACTAGTTCTTGGCTGAGCTGTGGAGTCATCCCCTTCCTATCCATACCTTTTATGAAATCAGTCTGCGTGAATCCAGTTACCAGTTGTAGTACCCTTACGCCAGATTTTTGATTGTGGTACGGATGGCCAAAGCTTCTTGATAATCCGAGAATGCCTGATTGAGTTGCGGAGAATGTTGGAGCTCCGTAAAGTGGTTGAAGGGCTTGCATTCCACATAAATTAACAACAACACCGCCTCTTCCGGATCCTTCCCTGCCTATGTATCTAAATGCTAATAGGGTTCCGCGAATCGTCCCTACCTGAAAATAAATGTTCATGAATAATAAAATACAGATCTTCTGGGGAAATATTAGCTTACCAGATTTGTGACGACTTCTCTTTCCCAATGCTTTCCGTCTAATACTCCAGCACTATTCACAAAAATATCTATATGTTTATGTCTTTCCTGTGCGGTTTTAAAGGTTTCTAAAAAATGTAAGGAAATGCTTATTCGATGTTAGATCTTTTAATAAATAATTTCTTTTTTTACCTTCAAACTGTACCATACATGTGACATTAGCTCCAATAAATGTTGCTTTATTTTTACCAAATGCGCTATTCAGCTTGTGAACTGCTTCTCTACCATGACATGTATTAGTTCCGGTGATCACAACATGTTTAGCGTTAGCTTTAAGCAGGTGAGATGCCATTGCAAACCCTATCCCGGTGTCACCGCCAGTAATCAAAGCGGTTTTGCAAGCAGGATCCATTTCCATTTTCCTCTCACTACCCTCTCCGCTAAAATTAATCTTTCGATTTTGTAATCTATAATTATGAACATTCCAAAATCTTACCAGTCAGTTCCGCATACGTGGCCAGTAGGCGCGGTTTTATGAAGATTTCGTGTGAACTCATTGTTGGAAATCCTAGTCGATAGAAATTGTTATGGTTGAAATGTCATATATTGGAGAGAAATAACTTACCGTGTGATGAGACAGCAATTTTTAAGGATGAAACTTCTAAATAATGGCATTTTATAATGTTAGTTACATTTACGACACTGGATAATTTCTTAATAAAATATGTATCGGAAGTACTTGACAAGAAATTTTGACATAACGAAAAAGATTATTCGCCAACTTTAATTTATGTAATACAGACATACGCAATGCTTTTTTTGGAAAATAGGAAAATACATAAGACCCAAGGCGTGATCTATGTTATGTATCTGGGAAGGACCTCATATGACGTGCATTACCTGTACCTATTTAACCGAACTCCTGAGCTATACCATTCGCTATTTCTATGGTACGGTGCCAGACTAAAGACCATATTTCAAGATGTTACGTCCGCCTCATAAATATCGCAAGGCATTCTGTATTAGTGAACATAAAATAAAGTGTAGTCCGTCTAGAAAGTATCCGACAAAATGCAAACACATCTATAATTTCTAACATTGTATTTATATTATTAACAAAAAATAATTGGTACCGCCATGTCCGTTTAGTCTGAAGCATTTCCGAAGACATTCTGGAAGACATGAAATCAAGCCGTGCGCATAAGGCTCAGTTATGATCTCCCACATATTTAAAAGACAAGCTATTAAATCAAATTTTGATTAGTTCCCATATGATTTCAATTGGAGGTCTAGTGAAGCTGGTGGGCTGTTTGCTGTTCTTGCATCCATGTTCTTGTATACCCTGAACTATGGCGTCTTGCGTTGTCTATTTCGAAAAGATAGCCATTTAAAATATTGCAATAGTTTGAGCTGTCAACGTTGCCTTGAACAATACAAAAAGGACTCATACGCCTAGATCTTGCTCCGCAATCCATTACTTTTACCGGAAATTTAGAAATTCGAATGTTCGGGTGTTCTCTCGACAAAATTTGTAATCTATTGCCCCCTCTTTGAAAACAACTTTCATCAGAAATAAAAACGTTTTCCAAATCTGTTGAGAACTGTTCATTCTTTGTTGCCATTGAAGGATTTTTTTTCGGATTTCTAGATACGTAACCTTATCTCTTCAGTGATTTCCGTATGGTTTCTGGACACATGTGTATTCTTCGTTGATTTCTAAATCTATTGGTTAATTCCCGAAAGCTTAAACAAGGATGGGATGAGTTGGAATAATGGGCGACAGCCAAAAAAAAAAACAGACTTTTACTCCTTTTTAATGTCTGACCTTTCGTAATCTATTAGTTACTTCATAATAGTTTACGAAAGCTCAGACATTAAAAAGAAGTAAAAGTCTGTTTATTATTTTTGGGCTGCCGCCTATTATTCCAACTCATCCCCTCCATTATACAGCCGTTAATCTCTACTCACTAAACAAGGATTTTGTCTTCCTAACTTAATCAGGGCATTTAAATTGTTGTCACAAATTTTACATGGTCGCCCAATAACCGACTTGTGATTCATTCTAATTCCATAACATTGTAGACTGCGATTTTTCCAAGATCAGCCAATTTCACCAGTTTTTTAACATGGTAATCCCAGATACTTGACTTAGACGGACTATACGATATATGCAAATGTAGTTTCAGTGTATTTGCCTGTTCTCGTCTGTGATTTGCAAGCCATTAGATCAGGCCCTACGTCAAGCGAATCAAACAGTATTGAAGATCGAAGAGAATAGACTGTCTTCAGTCTTATGACACTTTCCAGATAACATTATACCTATTGTTTGAGAATGTTTGTTTTATTCGCTAAGGATATGTGTGTCTATCTCACTGTGAAAGATATCTGAAAGCCTTGCACTGTAAGTCTTTGGAGCACCTGAATATTTTGCGGACATCTCTTTATACGGAGGTTTCAGAGGATGCCTTATGGATATCCTAGCGGAGCTCCTGTGGATGTCCATAAGACATCTCCTGTGATGTTGATGTCTTAAGGAATCTACAGACGATACGGTCGGTTGTACAATCTGTTGTAATATGGTAGTTGGTTCGATGGTTTACGTGTGGAGGAAAAATAGCGACTAACTTGTCTTTATGTTTTTGTACAACCGATCGTTTCGTCTGTTATGTGTGATATCCAGTATATCCAATATATGGTAAGAGCCATGTTGATGACAAATTTACATCCACAAAACGACCATAGGATATCCGAGGACTTCAAATAGGTGTTTTTTGGGTATACAGTATATCTGTAGAGGATATCGGTAAGATGTATTATGGACATTAGTGTGCTATCTAACTTTGCTTCACCTCTGTAATCAAATGAAACTGAACGATTTGGTTTGTGATCCAAAACTTTCAAAATAACAACTGAATTCTTGGAGTCGAGGCCATAACACTGGAACCTGCTAGACCAAGAGACAAAAATTTCCTCCAAAATTCAATTCCCATCGATGCTTTCGGGTTATGCAGTAGACATGAAAGGAACTTATAACACCAGGTCTTTGCTGGTAGAGGCAATCAAATATAAAGACAATAAATTGAAATTTGGCTTTAATTTGAAAGTTGCGACACTCGTTGCAGGTGTATTCACCACAACACACACATACTGCAATTTTCTTTTGTGCTTATGGAATAAAAGAGACGCCCAAATTTTCTTAAATTGAGTGAAACCAGGAGAAGGTACATTTGTTGAATATCATTTTCAGAGAAAAAACAATTGCTGAAAAAATCCAACCTTTCCTAGTAGACTTACAAATATCGTATTATCTGGTTGATCTCCTTTTAAAGCAATGATACAGCATTTTTTTGGGCAATAAAAAATAATAATAGGTGCGTAGATTGTCGTTTTAAGTTCACTTTTTTACTGGGATCCTTCGATGTGTGACTACTGCTGGAGTCTTATAAGCAAAAGTAGTAAAACGGTTGAAAAGATGGTGTCAAGTAATTTCGACTTTCTATTGGCATCATGATCATGTACACATAAAATAATATTGAGATCGAAAGCTCTACCTATGTATTTCCCATTTACAAATCAGATGCAGAAAAAGTTAAAATTTGTCCACTACTGGCATTATTTAAAAGATATATATTTTATTAATCATCATATTTTATAACATTCAGTAAAAATGTCGCTCCCAATAAAAGTGCTTTCGTTTGAGGTTCAATATCTATAGGGAAACCAACGCCTAGATATCGTGAATCTACGAATAAGCCTCCACGAAGTGATCTATACTCATCAGAGATTGATCCCAATTTGGTTTGACCATCGCAAGTAAGTATATCATATCTATTTTTACATCTAATAAACGAACATGCCGGAGCTTTCAACTTCTGAATAACATCCCCCTTTTCATTTTTAATAACAAGCAGAGTACCTAAACACGTAAACCTTTCCTCTATTGTCCCTATACTACGATCTGGTGGTACAAAGACGTTAGCTTTATAACGACCAGCCGAATAAAGTCGACGGATGTTCATAATATGCTTGTTGCTATTATTAAAAATCATTACATTAAAAGCTCTTCTTGAACAAAGACACAATTTTGCTAGAATCGTACTTTGTTCTATTCCGAACAATAACCTATCACCATCAGCATTTTGCACCACGTATCTCATATCTGTCTCCATTCCATTTGCAAGTTCGATTGGATCCAATTCTTGAACTATGTATAACGAATCCACTGTAAGAAGGCATTCGACACCTTCGGGGCATTTGTATGTTTTAACCATTGACAAATGGTCATATCCGTTTGAGTCTGAAAAAGTCGAATCAGAAGTTTGACCCTGCAGGAGCTCTGTAAAATTTTCTCGTTGAAGACTATATCCTGTTCTACTTGACGCGACAGTTTGTTGATCCGCTGCTATTACCTTTTGAACTGCATTTAAATCATATCTGGGACCAATACCACTGATCCTATTTAATTCTGTTACTAGTTGGCGGGTTTGTCGCGTTTTTGCTGTGATAGCTTCCTCCATTTTCCAACAAATAAATTTATCCGCCTTAAAAATTTATATTATCGAAAAGGATAATGGCATCCCCTTAGACACACAGTATGTCAAAAATTTAGTTATTTACGTCAAGTAATTAGAAAATAAGAAGTGCTTTATTACTGTTATTACAGTAACAGTGGAAGCTGTTGAAGCAATTTATCAACTTCATTCAACGGCGAATTAAAAGGTATTCGCTCTTGCCTTTTTAAACAATAAATAGTTACAGATACATTGGTATAGTCTCTCAAAGATACATTTATGGGGTTGTCTTTGTTCTAGATACCAAAAAATACATTCCAGATGGCATATTGAAGTTGTTATTGCTTTCAATGAAACACATTAACATCTGTACATGCTTTTAGTAGTTTTGAAAAGTCACTTCGAAATGCACATACGATTGAGGTGCACGCAATTTCATTATTTGTCACTTATGACAGATTAAACTAAAGTGGAGTAATCATAATTTTACATTATAATTAACATGATGTCATCGGAATTTTGCATGAAAAAGCAACTGAATTAAATGTGCAAAAGGATGATTTATTTTGATAGTCCTTCATTGAATTATCCACCAACAAAACTTGTGTTCTAAGTCCATTCGACTCTAGAATGTTATGAATGTGGTAGTAAAAATCATCAATTTTTTTGGATGAAATATCAGCCGAATATGACGACGTAACATATTATTGTTAAGTCAGATGGCTAAGCAAAGAGAAAATGCTGAAAAGGTTTTACGAGCTTAGAAATGAGATAACAGATTTCATGCAAATAAAGATAAACCACTATCTGAATTGAGTGACCCAAATTGGATATGTGACTTAGCATTTCTGGTCGACCTTACAGGCCATTTGAATGATTTAAATTAGAAACTTAAAAAACAAGGACAGTTAGTAAATGATTTGTACAGCCGTTTGAAAGCGTTTCAGAACAAAATTCGCTTGTGGGAAATACAGATGCTGTCTGGTAACAGTTACCATTTCACCACGCTCTCTGCGTATGAAAATACTGCTTTTGCTCAATATGCTGAAGAACTCAAGTTACTGTCGGAGTACTTTCGAACAGATTTAGCGATTTTAAAAACATGGAAGACAGTTTTATTTAATTTATTTGCTACTCCAACAAAAAGTAATGTACAAAATGCTCCAATACACTTGCAAATGGAGTTGATAGAGCTTCAAGAAAACTCACTCCTAAAATCTAAATTTGAAGACGTGGAGTTGTACGATTTCTATAAAAAGTACCTCGAAGAAGACCATTTTCCGGAGCTTAGAAAATTCGCAAGAAGATTGAATTGTGCGTTTGGCAGTACAAACAGTTCTTTTCAATGATGAAAGTTAATAAATCAAAACATCGTACAAGGCTGACTGACGATAATTTGGAAAATTCTTTACGTTTTTGTATCAGTGGAATTAATCCAAACATGGATGGATAAGTTTCCAAAATTCAAGCTCAAGTGTCTCATTGATTACGTTGTCGCTATTTAACTTTCGTAGTTTGTAATAAATCCAAATTTCACGATTTAATTATAATGTTGTACCTATTTTTTTCATTTCATTTTCTTATTTTACTAAATTGCATTATAGTAACATTGTCGCATTATTTCATGTCTTATATCTATCGCAAAAATTATGAACACTACTTTAAAATGCACTACTTTTAAACGCAGCTCGCGAACGTATTTGCACACCAAAGTTTGGCCTACAACATGTCAAAGGTTGCCCATATTTGGTTTACAGCTTTCTTCAAGATATTAACAAATGTCAAACTTAAATTGCAACTACGTTGCTGTTGGCCGTATATTTGAAAAAAACTGAAAAACTTAAAAATAGCTGATTTTGGATATAAGACACCTTAATAAGTTTTGATGCAGAATTGCATGAGTAATCTAAGAAAGTCATCAAAAATGTAGTACTATGCTATTTAAATTAAGAAAATTAACGTTAACTCCGGTAAACCGGAAGTGATACAACGTAAATATTCGTTCACCGAATTAGTTCCGTGAATAATGTAACATTGTGTTATGATTGGTCGAAGTTTAAATTTTTACCAATCACAGCAGACTGGTCTGTAACTGCTCTCAACTGTTGACTTCTGCTGAGTGCGCACGATCTTTTTGGGGTCGCCATTTACTACAATGAGCGATGAAAAACTAAATCAAGAAATAAAATAAATAAAAAAAATTATTCTTATATGTGGACAAGACGATATTACGTGATTACACAGAAAACGTTTATTAAAAAGGTAAATATAAAATTATTGTCTGGTAAACCTCTTCTACCTTTTCGACGCGTACGCTACTGATCGAGCGCTCGCAGTGCCAACTATCGATCGAGTAAATATTTTGATTTGATTGGTTGTCAGTTGTCAGCTGGTTGTCAGAAATGTTAAAAATATTGGAATAGTAAATACATGTAAATTATTTTGGTTATCATGACAACAGCTTTACAACAACAAGTGTTTGCACTCGATGCACGATATAATGCAAACAGGGCCCCTAATTGTCCAGGTTTTCGTAAGTATACCAGAAAATTCTATTTTTTTTTAATCTAACCTCTCTACCAACTCTTGAAAGGTACGTTATATATTCGACGTAGAAGTCAGCTACTGCGAGAAACAGAACGTGAGCCCGATAAATGGAGGCAATATTTAAAATTAAGATCTACATTATTGCAGCAACGTTATGGCAATCCGAATGAAAATCCGTCAATTTCATCCAGGAGCCTTAGCAGGGTAGTTATTATAGAATTTATAGTTTACGCAACTTGAAATATTAATATATGATTATTTTAGACAAGCATGTCAAATGAATCTCGTGTAATTCCTATAACTACACAGAAAGATAATGTGGTACCTACAAAGCAAGCTGAAGCATCTCGAGCTATTGTTGGTGGTAATTCGATAGCAGAAAATTATGCTTTCAAAGGTGTACATCACATATTTGATCAAGTAAGTTGTATGATAATGATATCACCTTTTTTAATTATAAACATAATATAGGTATAAACATATAGCCTATCGTTTGCCAAAATTGGTGCTTGTTTTTAATGTAATCGATATATTGCATATATAAAGATGAAATCCAGGACAAAGTTAATAGGAAGACTTTACTGTAAAAGTATGTGAACAATGTAAACATTAATAATTTTAAATATTTGATCTAAATTTTATATAAACAAATAGTTGTATACAGGGTGTAGCACCTAAGGTGCCTCGGACCATAGCTCCTTCATCATAAATTATATCAAAAAAATCTAAGAGCAAAATTGTCCATAATTACAATCATTGTGTCTCTAAAATATTTTTGGTCACCAGTGGCGTGTCAAACCTATGTTTTTTTAAATGGAACAATATATTATATTTTGTGGCAGATTCGGAAACACCTCGAAGAGTACTTATTTTTTATAAAGATGTATCTTTCGGGTATTGCCGTGGTTGTTGTAACAAACTTGACGTTTCGCTGATCAGACTGTCAGCTTCTTCAGAAGTTCTCTAAAGACTCAGCTTCTGAGGAAGCTGACAGTAGAATCAGCGAAACGTCAAGTTTGTTACAACAACCACGGCAATACCCGAAAGATACATCTTTATGGAACAGTGGCCGTGAAAGCCTACATTCGATTACTTATTTTTTTTCTTATATATCATCGTACCGCTAACTTTAGCGGTTTCGCTCCTATAACGGTTTTTCTTCGCAGTTAGACCGTACTTCGAATTTTTTTTTGACATGAACTAAATCGTACCGACGTTTCGGTTTCGAATTTAACCCTTTCATTGACTAAAACGGATATATCTACCCAAAGATTTTTCAAGTGATTTATGGAAAAAGATATTTTTACGAAAGGAAATTTAAACTTGTCATTTTCATTCGGAAATATCCGCATGGAATCCATTTATAAGTCGTTTAAATTATTTCGTTGGATAATCAAATTCCAAGTTTTCCATTTTCAAAAAGTGGCATGATTAGAACAAAATTAAAAAGAAAATTGATCAAAATGTAAGATCAATTTGTCGAAAAATGTTATTTTTATGTAATTTATTCTGTCAAGAAAATATAAAATTCAGTTGTCAAACGCGAAACAAATAACAAAAATTGTAATGTTATTGTTATCTGATAAATGTTTTGAAATTACCATACGAATTCAAACAAGAAATGTTTGACATGGTGAATTTATTCTTCAGAATGTTTTAAAAACCGTTTGATTGGCATTTTATTCATCTAAAATAACACGCAATAAGGTAGAATATCTTGGTCGATTTTGTTGATTGCCCAATTGCAGAAATTCTGCCTGGTTTCAAAATCTTAAGGTTGTAATTCCTAGTGCTGTAAAATTTATCTAAAAGTATTTCTGCAGTTTGAAAAACTCAAATCCGATTGGAAAATATCAAAAAAAAACGTTTGTTGTCTGCAAAGTTGAAAATTTTGTTGCGCATGGGTACCTAATTAAGTAAAAACTTTTTTAGTTTTGAAAATTTTAAAATAAACTAAAATTGAATTAATAGTCAATAGCGCTGATGGAATATCTTGTATTTGATAGATTATAATAATTTTTGATTGGGATTTGCAAATTGTCATTTTATTCTTTAATATCTAATGGAATCCAAATTGTAAAAATTACATCGTTGGATAATTTCAAGCAATTCCAACTAATTCCAAGTTTTCAACCCATTTAAAAGATAACTCATTTCAAATAAAATTCTAAGAAAAGATTCAGTTGTAACAACAATTTGTCGAAAAATGTTTTTTTATTCTGTCAAATACACCAGTCATAAAATATTCAGTTAAAGCAAACGTAGATATGAAACAAATAAAAACTTTAAAAAAAGGAGACAATTGGGCAGTTGAACGTTTTCATTGAATTTTGAAAAATAATCCATATTTTCTAGAAATTCATGGACTATTACAAGATATTTGACAATATTTGGTTCAGTGATAAGCTAACTAAGCTGGTATTTAAATGCCTAAAACTTATTTTTGTTATTTTGGACCATTAGTTTCAGAAAAATCTTACATGAAACTGTTAACTGTAATTTATAATTTAATAAAACGATTAAAGAAAGTCTGAAACTTGATATCAATAAACCTAAAATTTATCAACTTTTCTAATTTTGTTACCAAGCAAAGATAAATTTCCACCAACAAATTAGATATTGCAATAAATAAAATCAAACAATATTGACATTTTTTCTTAATTAATTAAAGTGAAAATCATTTAGTTATAACAGTTTTATTAAATTTCAAAAGTTCAAGTTTCTCTTTATACAGTATGAGAATAACCTAAATCATTACCTTCTACCATTTTAAAAAGTCTATCCATGGAATTTAATCGGACTTGATATACACAGGTTTAATTCATTCATTCTTTCAGCATAGCAGTCCTGTAACGATGATAAAATTCGCAAATAATGATCAGTCCAAATTATGTTGTTCGTCAGTTGATGGTACTCTTTCATGTGAAGTTATGGGATCTCCACCTGGATGATTTGTACAACGAAAGTTAGAAAAATCAATTTGCTCCAATAATAATAAATCAATTCGTTATAATATATTGTGCAAACGGGTAACAAAGTAATGCGCTGAACCTACCAGGTTTCTGAAAACGTCGAAAGTTTTGACAGCGACTAGTTATTCACATAATAAGATACGCTTCATGTTTTGTCCAAATCCTTCAACGCGACACTTCCTAATATATCCAAGATTCATTCTGCAAATTATTTACAATAATCAGAATATTTAATAAACTTACTTCGACACACTTTTCGAAACGATAAACAATATATATCACCGGTGATAAACCTAAGAAAAGTAAAAATAATATAAACAATATCCAAATAGCACGAATACTGTCAAATACACTGTTTCATGATTTTTCCCAATAAATATAAAAATGTCAAATAAGCAATTAGTTTATAAAAATCCGGAAACATATCTAGACAGAGCTAGATGGTGCTAAACAACAACTTTAAGTTGCATAGCCCTGGAAACAAGTAACAATAAACTGACAGAAGCATTATTGTTACCTGATAAACGTTGCGAAAATGTCTCGAATTCAACAAGAAATGTTTGACATGGTGTTTATTCGTGGAGAATGTTTTAAAAATTGTTTGTTGGCGTCGATTCATCTGAAAATAGCACGCGCATAAGGTAGAATGCATCTTGGTCGATTTTGTTGATTGCCCAATTGCAGAAATTCTGAACTGGTTTCAAAATCTTAAGGTTGTAATTCCTAGAACTGGAAAATTTTGATACAAAGTATTTCTGAATTTGAAAAGCTTTACTCAAAAATGTAAAAAAAAAATTTGGTGTCCCAAAGTTGAAAATTGGTACCGTAACTTTTGGTACAAAATTGAAAAAACAACTGGCACATTTTCAAAATTTTGTAAAAAATAGAACTAATAATTGAGTTAAAACGTCAATACGCTGATGGAATATCTTTATACTGTTGATAAATTACAATCATTTTATTACAAAAATCTTGCAAAGAAGAACTTTTAATGCTTTAACAGTAACTGAAATCTGTAATATAACATCATTGGAAATTTCAAGCACCTCAATATAAAAGTTAAATTCAACCCATATAAAAGTTAAATTCAATCCAAATCTTCTAAACGAGATTCATAACACAATCATGGTTTTGAATTATAAAGAATACTATTCGTTAATGATAGATATGAAACAAATAAAAATTTTAAAAAAAAAGGAGACAATCGGGCCGTTCAACAATTGTTAAGTTGGAAAGATGCGATGACGGTAGGTCGGAGAACGCTGATGGAGCCGGAAAACGAAACTATATTATAGTCCGTCTCTGAAAAGGGGGAAAAATTCCATTACTCTTGTTAGCTGATAGTAATTTTTATAATTATATCAGTGAATCTATTTCTGGAAAACTTTTTTTTTGTCATTTTGGAATGGAATGGAAAATCGAAAAATTACATGAAACTTGAACTGGATAATGATTTTTGTCCAATAAAACTCAAAAAAATTGTCTCTGATGATATCAATTTGTCATTTTTCACATTTTTTCTAATTTTTGTGACAATGCCATGACCAGTCTAAGTTCCACCAACAAACTTAGATATTGCAATAAATTAAAGAACTTATTTTAGTATATATTTTATGGCGATTAATTAAATGCTTGAAAGGTGCCGTCAGATGAAGAAATAGATCAGTTCGATCGAAATTTACATCAAACGTAAATGAAGATAATGAATTAATTTGAATATTTAAGACAAAACCCGATGATGATTGGTAAAAGTCTATCCACGGAATAAGATTTATATAAAGACTCGCGAAAAAATCCATTCTTTCAATCAACACCCTGTCGAAATCAGATTAAATTCGGCAAATATTATGCAGCAAATTATGTTGTTCGTCAGTTGATTGGTTTTGCGCTTCAGTTTCGCCAAAAGAAACATCTTTGGAATAATCTGGTGTTTTCAGATGAGAAACATTTAAATCAAATTATGATTACAGCAAATTGATTCAATGGGGCGCTTTTGATTTAATGTCTGGGCATGGATCAAAGAAATAAGACCTAAGCGTTAGGTATTGTGGAAGAAAACTTCCTAAAGTTACTATTTTCTTGAAGAAGTTATGCTTCCATCGGTCGGTGACGTCTTTCTTTTCAATAATTTGTTTTTCAGGAGATAATTGCTCGATCCACACATTAGCTCTTGCACAAAACTGGCTTAGGGCTAACAATATTGTCTTGCCATAGCCATCCAAAAGCCCTGACATTAATCCCATTGAAAATATATGCAGATTTCGTTGAGGAAATTTTTACCCTCAAAACCGTCAAGATCTGATAAATTTTATAATTATATCATAGTGAATCTGGAAGTCAAAAACTGTTTTAATTTGTTATTTTCTAATAATGATTAATCGTAAAAAACAGCTATGACCAATAGGGTGATAATCGTACATAACTGACTTAATTCTAAATATCAGCAGAAAATTTAATCAATTTGACATTTAACAACAATAAAACACAACAACACACTTTTGTGACAATGCCATCTATACATGATTATATTGGACGTTCTATAAAGGGTGTTTACGACTAATTTAGCAGCTGGACTTCAGGATGTGATACCTTTCGAAAAATTTGAAAAAAAGTTTCTATCAACTTACCCTTAAAAATGCACCATTTTCGAGATACAGGGTGTTGAAATTTAATTAAAAAAATTGGTTTTTTGGAAATATCTCCGGAACCGTTTATCGTAAAGAAAACAGCTTTTGTAACCATTTTCTACTTATAATAAGCTAAGTTGTGTGCGAAAATTTTTTTTTAAGTCATAATTGGTGAAGATTTTGAAGGGGTAGTGGTTGTTTATCTCCCCAACTTCTATGCTACTGGAAAAAAGTACGGTTTTGACACGCCCATTTGAACCGCCAATGTTTTCTGCACAAAAACGGTAGTTGGTCATGAGCTCTAAAGTTGACCGTTTTCGAGAAAGATCAACTTTTATGTTGATAAACATGGTAATTTTTTTGAAATACAAATTTTATTTTACTAAAACAGTAGAACAAATAAGAAAAGCAAACGTTAACAACATAAAACTTGATTTTTCTCGAAAACGGTCAACTTTAGAGCTCATGACCGACAGTACCTTTTTTGTGTAGAAAACATTGGCGGTTCAAATGGGCGTCTGAAAACCGTACTTTATCCAGTGGCGTAGAAGTTGGGGAGAAAAACAACCACTGCCGCTTCAAAATCTTCACCAGTTATGACTTAAAAAAAAAAAATTTTCTCGCACACAACTTAGCTTATTATAAGTACATTTTTGGACAAATTATCACATCCTGAAGCCCTGCGCATATATTATGAAACACCCTGTATAGTACTGCATATGAAATGTGTATCTCATAAATTTCCATCTTTGGAAAATTATGTCATCCAACAATCAGAGCGGCAAATTTAAATCAGTCAGTTGTCCAATTTTATTACTATAGATTTAATATAATTGTTGTGCTTATAGGTTTTGACTGGTCGGCTGATAATGAATTGCTAGCAAGCTCATCTTTAGATGGAACTGTAAAAGTTTGGAAAGTGAATGAATTCACCTGCTTAAGAACAATAGAGGATCCCCACAAATCACAATTGTTTTGTTGCATGTTCCAGCCTGTCAACAATAATTTACTTATTGTAATGAGCTTTCAACTGCGTAACTTTCATTCTTTAATCGATAAATATCTGTTACAGACGGGGAATAGTCGTGGTGAAGTGAGGATAGCGAATGTATCAACCGGAAGGTTTATGAAGAATGTTTGCAGGGTAACAGGTAACGTGTTGAGTTTAGCTTCCGATGTCAATTGTAAAACATTATGGGCAGGAAATGATAAGGTAAAAATATACTTACTGCCGTTTTTCAACTCACTTATCTTTAATTTTAGGGTGAAATTGTGTCGATACTGTGTGATATAAGCGGACAATTATGTCGAACTAAACGTTTAAATATTGGTATATCATGTTCTATAACCAGTTTAAGCTATAGAGCATGGATAAGCCGCGAAGCAAGGGATCCTCTTTTATTAGTAAATTGCTCAGATAATTCACTCTGTTTGTTTAAGTACGTTGGCTTCATTAATTATAGCTACATACTAATCATCCTTGTGTTTTAGTATTATTGATTACGAAGGCAGCTTAGTTTTGAAACGAAAATTCCAGAATAAACATCAAAAACATGCTATAAAATCAACGTTTTGTCCAATAATGTCTTTCAGACAAGGTGCTTGCGTTGGTAAGATTCATATTTTTAGTTTTATCTGATTTTAAATAGGAAAGAAATTTATCGGCTGTTTCAGTAACCGGCAGTGAAGATGGAAACGTATACTTCTTAGATATCGAGAAACCTACGACAAAATCATGTTTGAACACTCTTCAGGGTCACGCAAGTCCCATATTGGGGATATCCTTTAATTATAATGAATCTCTTCTGGCAACTAGTGACTTAGAAGGTTTAGTGATTATCTGGAAACGAGCTGATTTGTAACTTAATCGAAAATAAATAATTTATGTCTTTTAAGAAGTTGCTAGTACATCCTCGAAATCTAATCACAAATCTAACAAACATTCCATTAATAATATATATTTTATGTACTTAAATATTAAGTGTAAATTAAACTATTTAAAATAAATATATTATTCTATGATATTTATGGTTTATTTATATTTTAAATCCAATAAAATCGTGTATAAATTAAATGTCAAGCAGGTGGTTTAATTTGCGCTGAAGGTAGTAGACCCGTTAGACTGAGAAACTTTCTTCGTTCTCCGCTACTTTCCATCAGCGGTATTACAGTAAAAAGAAGTTGCTTGGGGCTAGATCTGGTGAGTAAGGAGGGTGGTTAAGCAGTTCAAACCGTAGCTCATGGATTTTCGACATAGCAACCGCTGAGGTGTGAGACGGCGCATTGTGTTGGTGAAACAATTGTTTTTGTGCATGTGTGGCTGTTTTCCGACAATTTCTGCCTTTATCTTATCAAATAATGATGCGTAGTATGCTCCTCTAATGGTTTTTCCCAAAAAAAAACAGTCGGTATCACTTTCTCAGCCGAAAAGAGTTTTTGCTTTTTTGACATATTATTTGCGAAACTGAAGCTTTGTGAAAAAATAAGAGCTTAATTAATTGACAATTGCTTCTTTACACTGAAGTGCGGTTACTGTCAAAAGGCTTATATTTTACAAGATTGCTGTTACTTTTTGAGACGGTTTCAGAGTTTTTGGTTGTTAAAGATCCGATCTTATAATAAAATTTAATCAAGTGAATAAGATTTGTTAATCAAATTATCTAAATTTGATAAAAACAAAGTTCATCATTTCAACTTTCCTTGTTAGAATGAATCTAATGAAACAAAGTATTGGACGTCGCAAATTTCCCCAGTTTTCTAATTTGTCACGGACAAATTGCCAAGCTGGTGAGGTTTTAATCTACGTTCTCCATTTAATTGTGCTTCACACAAAGTTTGAAACTAAATTTGAGGATGTTTTGAAGAAACGAAGAATTTGTAATAAGAATGCGACGGTGTTCTGACAAGTTTCCGAGCTAACAAAGACAAGACATTTTTTCCTAAAATTTATTATTATTCTTCTACATCCTTGTAAGTATATACACTTCTCCCAGCGACCTTATGACATTTGACGAAAATCTCCGTTCTCCAAGCGCAATTTTAAAATTAAGAAAGTCGCTTGAACCTACACTCACCGGCAAAATAATAGATCCACTCAAAAAATTGATGAAGTTTGTTCGTTAATAAGTTTGTTATTTTAAATTCGATTTGATCCATTTTTTTTTTGCATATTGTAGGTAATTTAATAAACGTAATCTATCACATCTACACATCATTTTATACACGGTGACACAAAGTCTGTTTTTTTAAAATCAACTTTAAAACCACATATGGATTGTCAAAGTTGCTCCACGTTGTATTTTCTTATTTTGTTAACAAGACACATCATTTCTTTACAATTTCTTTTTTATTTATTACAATAGCTTAATTTTTGTAAAAGATACAAGGGTTTAAGAAAAATCATACATTTTTCCTATGATACTAACAATAAGTTTACGAATTTAACTTTACACCGAATTTAATGAAAAGGAATTGAAAAGAAAATTAAAAACATAAAAGACTTAATACGAAGTGTTTTCTCCACGTGCACGACTAACAGTTGCAATTCGTCTTGGCATGCTCTCAATTAAGTTTTGAATGTAAGCCTGGTTGATTTGATTCCATTCTTCAGTTAGAACGTCACTAAGCTGTTGTAAATTTGCAGGCGTTGGTACACGAGATCGTATTTTCCTCCCAAGTGCATCCCAAACATGCTCAATTGGGTTTAGGTCTGGGCTTAGAGCAGGCCAATTTACTACTGAGATTTCAACCTCGGCTAAATACTCGCGTACAATTCTGGCGACATGCGGCATTATCATGCATCAGCATGAAATCATCTCCGATGAACGGTGCAAAAGGAACAATATGTGGCTCTAAAACTTCTCTTATGTATCTATCGGCTGTCATAGCTCCCCCGTTAATTATAACCAAGTCCGTCCGAGCTTCAAATATGCAAAAAAATGAATCAAATCGAATTTAAAATAACAAACTTACTAACGAACAAACTTCATCAATTTTTTGAGTGGATCGATTATTTTGCCGGCGAGTGTATATCTGGTGAGTAAGGAGGGTGGTTAAGCAGTTCAAACCGTAATTCGTGGATTTTCGCCATGGCAACCGCTGAGATGTAAGACGCATTGTCTTGGTGAAACAATTTTTTTCTGCAAATGTGACCGTTTTTCAGCAATTTCTGCCTTTTGCTTGTCAAGTACTGATGCGTAGTATACTCCTGTAATGGTTTTTCCTGTTTGAAGATAATCGATTACGATAACTCCATGATTATCCCAAAAATATGTCAAAGTGCATATTCATTTTCTTTTTCAACCGTGAATTGAATATTGGGGTGGAAAGAATTTAATTTTTCTAAAGTATTGTTAACTTCCTCGTACGCTACCGCATAAATTATGTCGTCCTACGCCCCAGTGTTGCCAGCACTTTCCCAGCCAAGAACAGTTTCTGTTCTTTTTGGAGCTGATTTCCCCTTCGCAGTCCACTGTTTTAACTGTATTTTTGTTTCGAACGTATAATGGTGTATCCAAGTGCCATCTACAGTAATTAATCGGCTCCAAAACTCCCTAAACTGCGCGAACAGAGCGCTGTAACTGTTCATTCTAACACGTTGCTCTAACGGGAACAATGGGCGGACACCTTTCTCATGCCTAAATCTTGATTCAATATATGTGACAAACACGTTCTTTGGACATGGTCACAACCTCTACTATCTCTATCACTTTAATTCGGTGATCGTTTAGGACTATTTGATGAACCTTAGCGATGTTATCGTCAGTGGTTACAGTTTTTGGACGTTCCGAACCCTCATCGTCTCCCAAACTTGTACGGCCACGTTTAAATTCTGCTCCCCAAAATTTCAGTGTGGTAAATGATGGTGCAGAGCCCCCGTATACAGTGTCCAACTCATTTTTAATTTGCGTTGACGTATTATTATGCTTTTCTCAATCACATCAACTCACTCAAATCACATCAACTCACTCAAACGATTGTCAAACAACAATTGCGCGTTGAATACTGCTGAAATTTTGGTGAGCACATGTCAATTATGTACGCCGTTTTCTTCAGAAATACTAGATTCATGAAAGCTATCAAGTTAGAAGGACAAAAATTTACCACGGCTGTCTGGTAGACTTGATACTGCTTGCCCGAAGTTTTCCGAGAAATTAAAATGCTACTGCAACATCTTGACAGAAAACTTTTCAGCTTTTCATCCAGAAGAGAAGATTAATTTAGCCATCTACGAATATTTTCAGTCAATTCCGAAAAACTCCTGGCGTGAGGATTGCGAACTTTGGAAAACTTGTTTACAAAAATGTATAGATAATAAAGGAGAATACTTCTTCAATAAAGTTTTGGACCTTTATCTTGTTTTATTGCTCTATAGTAATTTCAGCGTCGTCCTCGTAAGATCAGAATTTTACGAATTGAAATAATAACGATTATAAACCTAAATGTTTATTTCATTTATATAAAAGTCCACAAGTCACGTCACTTAATTAGGAATAATATCATTACAATATAGGTACAAGTAGATAAAATTCGCGAAATCTTGCATAGTCTTACTTTATAATTCTGTCAATTTTCGCTAAAATATTATTCAAATCCACATCTTTTTCGCTATCTTCCTTCTCAGTATCGCCTGCCTTATCTACATCTGCTTCAGTTTTATGAACCATGGCTCTAAAAGTATTATCTTTGCTTGATGGTAACTGATCAGAACATATTTTCGGATCGTAATGGTACACTTGAATTGGAACTGATCGTCCAAAATGACCGGCGGCCATCAAATTCCCTGTCGAACTTATATCTACAGCATGTACGGGAATATTTTTAGCTGATGTATTATTGTAAGGATAATAAGTTTTAAAACATTTTCCAGTATCAGCCTCCCAAACATGTACAGCACCATTATCGCTACCGCTTATTATGTACGTACCACAATGTGTAATACAACATGATGTTCGTACTCTGTAAATAAAATTTATAATTAATTATTATACAACAAGGTAGGAATGCTACTTTACCTAGTATTCAGTGCGCCTTCCAACCATTGCACGATACATTCATTTTTCACGTCCACAACCCGAATTATACTATCTCTTGCATGAACAATCAATTTTCTTTCATTCTTATGCAAAAATATTTGATTTATAAGAACATTTCGTAGCTCGAGAAGTTTAATCGTCTTTAAATGTTTCCAAACTCTATCTGCTCTCTTCCAGAGAAATATTTCACCAATTGAATCTGACGTAAACAAAATATTTCCATTTGAATTAAAACATAAACACGTGACATATCCAGTATGTCCCTCCAATTCGTCGACCAGAAAATATTCAACTTTCGACGGATTATCACTAGTGTTCCATATCCTTACAGTTTTATCGTAACATGCGGTAGCAATCGTTTTATCGCTAGAGATTTCACACCAATAAACGAACGAAGGGTGTGGAAGTATCTGTTGAGGTAATGATGTATAGTACTAGCTTTCAATAATAAATTCTTCAATACCTGCACGAATGTCCATTTTTCTAGGTTCCATACGCAGACCGTGCCATCCGATGAAGATGATGCTATCAAGTGGTCATCTTTGGAGAAAGAAATGTTGTATATTAATTCTTGATGGGATGGAAGTTTGTAATATGTTTCAAATTCAGGAACCTGTGGCACAATATAAAAAGCTGATAAGTGTAAAAATTAGAATTTACGAAACTAGGCAAGATAAAAAGAAACGCATTCAATAATAACTTATGCATAGTATCACACAATATAATCGCAGGAACTGCTTTTATCACATTTGAGTGATTGATTTTAACATTAGAAATAGAAGGAGGTAGACTCATACTTACACGATTGGTAAATTATTTTAGAGGGAAAACAATAAGAATAGGACGTTATTTACTTGTTACTTGCATCATATAAATTGAAATTAAGCCTGACTAAGATTTTTATCTCGGATCGAGTTGGTCTTTACTTGATGTAAATCAATTTTCCATGTGAAATAAAACAAACAAATGTTTAAGATTTACAGTGTATTTAATAACAACGACAGCTGTTTCGCTACACTGCAGCCTCGTCAGGTTGAAATATACAATAATAACTGTCTACATACAATTAAAATATAAAGAACAATTTCTTGTCTAAAAGTGTCGGGTCTATACCGAAAGTACGTGTAACTAAATAAACTGCTTACAGATGTTATGTGTGTAATTAGGGAAACTGTATTACTGTCTAAATATATTTAATAATGGTGATGAGTTTAGATCCACTAGGGGTATGAAAATTCGCTAAGAAATGGGGTCGCGTGAGTCTATCACAGCGCTGTAGACAAGACGAGACTAGACTGTGAAAGAGAGACTCGTACACGTCCCCACTTCTTAGCGAATTTTCGTACCCCATGCCCCTTCACCCCGTTATTTATCCTATGTCTGAAATCAACTGAAGTGGACATTGGTGTGTTAATCAATCTATGGATCATGCTGTGGTGAACCGCTAATTTATGTTGATATGGATGGTTAGATTTGTTGTAAATAGTTATATCAGTATGTGATTCTTTGTGATAAATGGAAAATAGTACTTGGTTATTAACTCTTTTTAACATAAGATCTAAGAAGTTGATACTGTTATTCACTTCTTTTTCTAATGTAAAAGTAATATGGGAATTAATAGAATTAATAAACTCAAAGAAATTATCTAATTGTCTGTTTGTATCTATGTATCCTACCAAAATGTCGTCAACGTATCTGAACGAAAATAATACGTTCTTTGTTAATGTACCTACTATTTTCAAAAATTATTCTTTCTAAATTATCCATAAAAGGCTCTGCTAATAGAGGTGACAAAGAATTTCTCATAATTAAACCACTATTGCACTTATAAAATTTTAGTCTCAAATGAAAAGTAATTCTGTTCTAAGCAAACCGATAATAATGGTAAAATCTCGTCTTTTATCGGGATGTTAGTTTTGTTACATTCTAACATCCTTTTAATTAATTCAACTGTTTCAGTAGGTGGGGCACTCGGGAAAAGGTTTTTTACATCGATTGAAATTAATTTAGTGTTATCAGGTAACTTTGCGAGAGATCTTTTACGTTATTAATTAATTGAAAACTATTTTTGATACTATATTTAGGTTGGAATTTCGTATGCTTAATTATAATATCTATCAAACATTTTGAAACTTGCTTCAGTTACTGGGAAAACAAGTATGCCATGCTAGCAAAAGAGAGCAAGAAATTTTTTGCAATAAGTCATATTCCTGCAGTACTTGCTGTAGTAAAAACTGCCTTTGTAGACCTCAATTTTCCTTCGACATCCACGTTTAATTCCTGAACTGATATTTGATTATCCACCAGGTGAACTGATGCCTTTGACGATTTCTGGTGCAAACCTTCCATTCTCACCGATCGAACGCGGAGGTTAGTCGCATGATCACCTTTATTTGTTGCCTGGTAAAGCTCTGGCAAGTCACGTCTATTCCACACCAAATAATCATTTTTTGATTATGAAAGGCTCCTCGTGTAATATTCATGGATTTTGGGAGACCTGGAAGTGAACATTTTGTTTATTTACTCTGCCAGAGAGGTAAATGAGTCTCGCCCGAGAAAATTAAGCACTTCCAAAAGTTGTCGTGATTCACCCGATTGTTTCAAGTGTATTCTAATCGAGGTGACTTGTCTGTTGGTAAAAGTCTGTTCACGAAATGCGTTTTCTACGGGAATAAATGTAGATACTTCTTCAAAATGCGCCGCAATAATGTCCTAGAGAAACTTAATTGCATCTAATTGCGACGAGTCGTGGTTTGAAGGCGCCAAATTTCGACTTGCCCACACTTTAATTGACTTGACCAGCGCCAACACCAAGAAATTTTATCTTTAACTTCAAAATTCTTTTCATTGCACAAAAACAGAGGAGTTATTTTCAAAATAAATTTCACTATTTCGGGAAGTTCTACTGGAGTGTAGAACGCTTCTGTTGCTTGGTGCAATCAGACGATTGGACATTCGCTTTCATTACAAATTAGAAATAGAATTGTTTATCACAAAATGGCCCACCTTTATGTAGTTTACCTAACCAATGATTATATCGTACGAAAGCAAGGCTCTTCTTCTATTTGCTATGATTTCTAATCACCAATGCAGCTCTACTCATGAGTTTCATATCCGTTTTGGGCTGTAACTTCCTTTTAATAACTGTTTTTTTTCAAATACAAACTACACCTAGCTTTTATTTAAGTAATGTTTTCAAAAATCGATAACTCGGAAACGGTTGGATTTAGGTACATTATGTCTATTCCAATTTTTAATTAAAATTGAAGAAAGAATCTCTTTTTGTTCAAAAGTTAAATGGAAAAAAGGAGTTTACGCATATTCTATACACTTACTGTGAAAATACTAAAGGTTTAGCATTAAACACTTACCGCATATAAAATCAATGTATAATTTTTCCTGATTTTCGTAGCACAAGCCAAAAACATTCCAGAATTGCTAAACTTTAGTACAAAGCACCCTTCATCGCCACTCTCGATATCGGTCAAAATGCTATTGGGGAGTTTACATACTTTGTTATCCAATACTGATAATACGGCTTTGACTTTTTCCTTATCACTTTTTACCAGATCATCACTGCTTTTAATATCCGGGGTACCATCATCCGGAATTGAGGCACTCTTTTCCTTTTCCAAAGGCGTCTTCGATCTAAACGTCTCGATTATGGTATTGGGAGACGTAATACCTTTCACCGTAACATACAATGTAGACGAGTACTTGATCCTTTTTCCACGCCACCAATCGAACACCGGACAAGAACGTCTAACATCTTGTCCCGGTTTGTATAATTGAAGCCGCAATTTGGTGCCAGTATTCGTCGTCCCATTTGCCGCGTTTATCTTTAAGAATGCCCAAGCGATCCTGTGCCAACCTCTGGAATAAACTTTGTAGCGTAAACGTGAAAGCGAAGTTGGTATTTTATAGTGATTATTGTTTATTTACCAGAGGATTGGAGGGCTGCTTCAGTAAATCCTACGAAATCTAATAGCTCGAAGAATAATATTACTCTCGTTGCAGGGTTGATGAGGTAGTTGAAGTCTTCGTTGATTATTATTGATTCTTCCCATTCTGGTCTAAATTGCCTGTGTAACATAAGATAGTTTAGAAATATCGATCTTTCAGTGAAAATTTTCTTTGAAAAGTTTATTGATAATTAATATACCTACATTTTTATGTAAAATCAATTTATCAATTTAAAACTGTAGAACAAATACATAAATAATAAAGAAGAATAAAAAGAAATAGTGCTGCCCAAATCTAGTCTCATTGTTATATTATAATAAATAATTTATTGCTTATTAGATATTTAATAGCTAGATATTTGAATTAATAATACCCAAGACTTCTATCATTTATAGACGAAAAAGATAATTAGAAATCAATATTTGGTAAAGTGATATCGATTTATGCGATAAGTAGATGTGATTATATTAATCACAACTGATATCGAATATTAAAACATTGTGTTAATTATAAATATTGAAATGAAATATTATAATTCCTTCAGGTTTGACATATCCATTAAGCTGATACTTCCTACTAAATCTAAACAAATTCAACGTACCTATTATTGTTATAACATATTATCAGTACTAAACTCTGTCATTTCATGTACCACAAATGCTATCAGAATTGGTAATCGAAACAATTGATAACATTGGTGGATATCAGTGACAATTGTGCGTAAATTTTATGAAAAATTTTGTGTAAGATCTTCATAAATCTATGCGTACTACAAACTTTTATTTAAAAAGTGTTTTATCTATACTTCATATCTAATACGATCTTACAACTTTTAACATATAGTATCTTTAAAATAAAGTGGTTACGGACCTACATTAATATGAACTTCATGTCCCAAAGTCATTCTGTATATTATACAGCAGGTTGGCCATCTATAACTTTTTTATAAAACTAGTTTCGAGTTAACCGTTAATTTTTATTCCAATTTTATATAACACTTGATACAGATCGGGACATTATTTTAGCGTGCATAGGCTTTTAAATACATTGGCTTTTATGAATCATTTCCACCTCTAATAACATAATTTACCTAAAACCACCTAAAACATCTATCATGTTTATGTCACGACTCTGACATTTAAAAATTACGTTAGGTGAGCAACATAAAAACATAATCCATCCGTTACTCGATATTATTCTAAGAGAAATAAACATCTTAGTGTTGCTGTGCGTACTCAGCGTCCACAAAAGCTAAATGTTTGGACCGGGATGTTAGGTGGCCACATTAAAGGCCCATTTCTCATTGATGGTAATCTAAATGGTCGAAAATATTTACAACTTTTACAAAATGAGATTATTCCGTCAATTCGACGCCTACCCATTAATTTTTAGACAGTTTGGTTCTAACAGGATGGATGTTCATCTCACAACTACAGAGCAGCTATCAACTTCTTGAATCAAACGTTTCCTGATCGGCTCATTAGCACACACACAATTAAATGGCCAGCGAGGTCCTGTGATTAATCGCCTAATGACTTTTTTCTGTGGGGTTTTATGAAAGAAGAAATTTATAGGAATGATTTCGAAAGGGCTAACAATCGAACTGAGTTAAGGGAAAAAATAATTACCTTTTGTGCAAACATTACGCCAGAGCAACTAAGGAGTATGAGAAGAAATCTATATGACAGATTTGGTTATTGTTTAGTAAAAGAAGGTCGATTACTTGAACCCTCAATTTTCCTGTTTTTACTTTTTTTTAGGGCTAGCTTTAAGTTTATAAGAATATTGTAACTAAATTGTTTATTATTATGTAAATGCGTTTTATTTTGCAATTGATATTTTCATAAGCTATAACAAATAAATTTGAATAAGGCACTTTATTTAACTTTATTATTGCTCCCTAAACATCTCCCTTAATGTAATTTTTAAATTACAAAGACTTGACATAAACATGACAGCTGCTTTAGGCATTGTGAATTATGATTATCTCACTAGAGATGGGAACAGTACATAAAAGCCAATGTACTTAAAAGTCCATGCACGCTAAAAATATTTCCCGATCTGTATACCTAAAATGTATCGCTGATGAGATATTTATATTTTTCAAAAAATTTGACAATTACAAAATTTTAGTTAATATCATGTATCATACCTATTTTCTTCTGTTTTTACGATAAATGTACTAAATGTCGAAGTAGATAAACTATATCACTACGACAACAGTCACTGGACGTGGACACGTTGTATAAGCCAGATACTACATGCGACCACTCGATGACTAATCACACGCAACTGTACCCTCTGTAAAAGTCGGGCAGCAGGTTAAAATCAGATAAGCTGCTTTCAAAACCAGGTCCCTGTCTTACGTAGTGTGTTCGTATGTATGTACTATCTGGCTTATACAGCTTGTCCACGTCGAGTGACTGTTCCCGTAGTGAATTAGTTTACCTACTTATCGAATTATATTAAATAGCAGTAATGACCCTTTTGTAAGAAGAAGATAGTGGCTTCAAAGATATTTATTCTTATTGAATAATACTGTGAAGTCATAGTAAAACAATTATGAAACCAAAGAAAATAATTTTAAATACTCCTAGCACAGTAACTTATGTTGGCTTTCTGACAAAAATACATAAGCAAGCATTGGACAGAAATTGAGTACCGGCCATTAGTTACCACTAGTCATTTATGGAGGTTCGGAAAATTAAGAAATCTGGTGCACGTCACAAATTGGCTTCTACCTAACTGTTGTTATCTTGTATTACTCTTTTTGTATAAAGTGTAGTAGTTTCAGCCGGTCTGCATAGATTGAAGCATAATCAATTTTTGATAACTACTACGACACTCCATTGGACAAGATTCGTAGGCACATCATCGTAACCACCGTCATGTTATTTGTTACTGAGCTTTTTAAAACACTTATATAGTTTGTCTGGTAGCAGCATCAATGTACTTTTCTAAAGCATTCGATAAATGCAATCATAAATTCTTACTTTCAATTAGTATCATTTATTATACAGTGTGGCTCTAAAGTGTGCCGCCCCCTCATCAGGTCAAAATTTCAACAAATTTTAGATACTGATATGAAATACATATTTTCATACGAGCGGTTAAGGTTTCTTTAAATTTTGGGCTGACTCAACCCTCTATTCCATTTAAAATTTTGATACTACATCGCTCTGTTGTCAACCTTTGAAACTAAATAAATATTTTACTTCAAGAATGTAATACAGAATGTTTCATATTAATGACTCAAAACTGGAACCTCTCTTATCAAACTGCTCATAAGTTAGTCAGAGGGAAGGATATTTTAGAGCTGCACTGTGTAGGTGTCTTAAATGAAGCAGTTCAAAAGTGTCATAGTTTTTACCCAAGATCAAAAATCGTAGGCGCAAGAGGTTGGGTGTGATGTGCCACAAGGATCTGTATGGAGTCTATGGTTGTATATAATTTGTATTACAATTAAAACTACTAAGTATTTAAACGAAAAAATCTAGTACTGTCAAGGTTATTGCTATATTGATGACACTTTACTGTATTTGATATTTGATGGTACAGATATAGTACATTTGGCTGGACAACATTAATTAAGAACAAATTCGAACAAGTCTTCGGTTATCTGTTTATGGGTAGGTAAATTAGAACAAATTTAGAAAATGTTTCTTTAAAGGCTAACAACAGTAAACATAGATTCAAATTTGATGTTGTTTAATTGCAAAAATAAATGATTGAAATCAATCATAAAGTTTTTATCTGACTACTTTCAGAATTTACTACCATCAAGTTAGAACTATTTCGTTCTGATATAAATGTTATTATCGTAAAATCACTTGTTTTCATGATGAACTATAGAGATGGGAGCTTAAATACTAATGCTTTTATAAAATGGACTTACCTCTTCTCCTGCAAATTAAAATTCTGCGTTATAACAGGCAAAATGTACGTTAAATTTTCATGATAGTATACAGCACCCCTTGAAGCATCAGTTTTCTTAATATATTCACCTGTTTCATAATCAACCAAATACACTTTTACCACTGGATGAATAACGAAAGAATTTAATTCTAATCTATCAGTATTGTGTACAACAATACTCATGATCTGATCATATTTATACAAAGGTTCCTCAACTGTTTCGATGGCGTTTTGTACCTTCTTCTTCCTTTTTCCTTTAAGCTCATTTTCGAATGTTATTCTGGTACTTCTTTCAGAATCGGAGGTTTTTATCTCAGTTTCCTGTAAAATATCCTCAATGGACTGTATAGTCTCCGGTTCATCGTGAAAATTCGCCATTTCAATTTCATGTCCGGAGATTTTATACGACGTCGATGGGCGTCCAAATGGCGATATTGCATTTACTTCGACGATGGATGTTTTACTGACTTTATCATGATATAATACGTCGCCTCTTTGAGTGTTAGTAACGTTATAGGTTTTAGTACTTGATCCTGAAGTATCAGAATCTTGTCTCGATATTCGACGTGGTAAATCATACGTTTCGTTGCTTTCGCTATTATTGCAATTATCATTGATTATATTAAGAACTTTAGCTGATTTTACACTATACGTTTCGTTACTATCATTCGGAGATTGATGAATTTTCTTCCTAGGTTTTGGTATAGGTGGTTTGGTAAACGCTTCATCATTTTCTTTCACCTCATCATTATTAAAGAATTTATCTAGAATATAATTTTTACTAACGATATCTTCCACTGGGTTTATACCTTCGTTTACAACGCCAGCGTCTGATAACGTTTTTGCTTCACTTTCAATTAAATTTTGCGACGATTTCGAAGTCTTTTTGTTCAATGCGTGTTTCAACAACGATTCGAATTTTGATTTTGTCTCACTTGTTACACTTTTTGCCATTTTTAAATTACTATAAACGCACTCAGAACACCGTTTTCTACTAGCGATTCGACGTAATACACACACTATCGGGCTGTAAGTTATGTTGTTGTTGACATTGACGCAGTTACCGTAGTAACCTTATTTTAATGGTTTGAATGCAAATATACAATAGCTTGTAATAGATTTTATTTTAGTTAATTATTAAGCTGGTTGAAATCAAAACCCACTTCAGCACATTAATATTAATGAAATAATAATAACGAAAGTAATTGAATTCAACTAGAGCTCAGAAATCAATAATAACTAACAGCAACTTTGTTCTTCATGTGCTCTGGCATGAATGTTTAAATATGTATTTAATTTGAAATAATTCTATATAAGTTATTCAATTCATTAAAATATTTTATACAGAATGATATATTGTATAAGATAAGATGAAAATATAGTGTGCAAGATGTAAAGTGGTGATAAGTTTAGTGTACCTTTTCTTTTACCAAGTGTTTCATTAATCAGTTGTTATACAGTTTATATGTAGTAGTTCATTATTATACTTTTGTTTCCAAAATCTAAGTTGTTATCTACGAACAAATAATTGTGTCAGGCATTAATTGAAAAGCTTCTAAACGAGGTAATCTTACTGATAATGAAGCTTTATTATTGACATATGTTCTTTCTGTCATGGATCAAGAAATCCTTGTAGAAGTTCTCCTTGCTGACAGCAAGCAAACAAAGTTACAGACAAATTGCCAAGCTGCTGATGTTTAATCTACGTTCACCAGTTAATTGTGCTTCACACAAAGTTTGAAACTAGATTTGAGGATGTTTTAAGAATGGAAATACCACAGACATAAGACATTTTTTTCCTAAAATTTACACACTTCTTCCAGCGATGCTACCATCTCTTCAACCCATCCAACATGACAACGCGGAATGCGGAGTTTTCCCGTGTATAGTGTCGGATCACAAGTATATAGTCTTTAATAGTAATATTGAGTTAAAAACTAAGGCTATTCGATCCGTTTTCAAAAAAAATGTTCGGATTTTTCGGGAAGATGGGGTACAAGGTTTACTAAATGCCCTTATTGACACGGATTGGCCGGATTTTCATACTTTTGACACATTTGATGAAGCATTTAATTATTTTTATAATAAATTCATATATTACTTCAATATATTTTTTCCACTGAAAGATATTACATTTCCGACCAAACAAAATAAATATAAATGGGTGACCAAAGAAGTAAAGACGAGTAGTTACAACTTACACAATTTGTATTACTTACAACTAAAACATCCAGAATTAAGGGGTATTTATCTTGAAATTAAGCGTCAACACAATATCTTGTTACGGTCTACAAAGTCACTATACTTTTCAAATAAAATTCTTAACTCAGATAACCGGAGTCGTGAAGCATGGTCCGTAATATCAAATATTACTGGTAAGAAAGCAAATAAAAATAAAGATATCTCGCTTGTGGTGGGTGACCATCTGGTTGATGATCCTTTGGAGGTAGCTAATACTTTCAATAAATTCTTCGTGAGTGAACCTCTAAATATCGTGAATAATATTGCAAATAATTCATCTACAAACTTGGCCAAAAATAAGGGACGCGGCGGTATTGGTGGTAGTATGTGTGCCTTGCCATTTAGCGAGGAGGAGATGTTATCCATCTTTTCTAAAATAAAGAATAAACATAGTTCGGGTTTTGACGACGTACCTTGCGGCATTCTTAAAACGATTCTACCAGATTTAGTTCATCCCGTAACACAATTAATTAATTTGTCCTTTGAGAGTGGCGTTTTTCCTGCGGTTTTGAAGGTGTCGGTTGTTCATCCGATCCACAAGAAAGATAGAGAGGATGATGTGGCGAACTATCGACCTGTTTCGGTAGCTTCCAGTTTCTCGAAGATATTTGAGTACGCGATGCTTTCGAGGTTGTTGGATCATTTGGAACATAATAATTACATTGTCAACAGACAGCATGGTTTTCGCGTGGGGCACTCCACTATGTCAGCGGTGCACTCCTTCATCAATGATATTGTGCAATCGCTTGATCGTGGTGAGTGCACTATGGGAGTATTTTGTGATCTTTCGCGCGCTTTCGACTGTGTCGATCATTCCATTTTGGTGGAGAAGCTGGAGCTTTGCGGGGTTCGCGGCGTGGTTGCGGAGTGGTTTATTTCGTTTCTTACTAATAGGCAGCAATTTGTTAGAATTTCAGTTAAGTCATCTAAGAACGTCATAAAGAAGGTATCTTCATTGTATCTACCTGTAACCCTCGGAGTGCCACAGGGCTCGATTTTGGGTCCTGTCTTATTTTTGATCTTCATAAACGACATCGTCGATTTCGTTAATTATTCTTTGTATATGTATGCAGATGATACCTCTGCGGTCGTTACAGGAACCGATCCCATAGATGTACAGAACAGAGCAAACATTTTATTGTCCGAATTACATCAATGGTTCTCTAGTAACAATCTGCACTTAAATCTTGAAAAATCTCATTACATGTTCTTTCATACAACAAGATCCAAATTAAACTTTAATGTTAACGTATCGGTAAGTAATGTCTCTTTATCTTCAAGGAATAATTTGAAATTTCTTGGTATTAATCTTGATGAAACTCTGGATTGGGAGAAGCATTGTGCTAGTGTTATGACTGACATGGGTAGGGCCTGCTACCAGATTAGAATATTGTGTGATGTGCTACCTTTAAACTCAGTTTTATCTTTTTATTATAGTGAAGTTCACTCGAGACTGTCATATGGTATTGCTTTTTGGGGATCTTCCAGCCATGCACATGGAGTTTTTCTCGCCCAAAAACGAATTATAAGGTGCATTGGTAATATCAAAACAGCTCATTCTTGTCGACCCTTGTTTAGTAAATTTAAAATACTTCCCGTTCCAGCGGTTTACATTCTTGACGTTTTAACGTATATATTTAATAATAGAGGTGATTTTATAAAAAATAATGCAGGGCACAGTTACGACACTAGAGGAAAGGATAACTTTAGACACCCCTTTAATAAACTTCTTATAACAAGGCGAGCACCATCTTCTATGGGAGTTCGACTATATAATCTGCTGCCTGAAGTTTTGAAATTAAGTCAGAATGTAAAAATATTCAAAGTTAGGCTCAAAAACATATTGCAGCAAAATTGTATTTATTCCATAGACGAATTTGTGGGCTTGTTTAGTCATTGAACCGCTTTTATATTGTATTGTATTTTGTGTTACCAAAATTTTGACATGCTTAATATACGCGTACGTGTATCCACTAAGCTAAAAGAAATAAATAAATAAATAAATAAATAAAAAAATAGTACGCGGCGTCTTTCTCTGCAAAATAACTGTTAGGAAGGTGATGGCCTTCGAAAATCTCCGTCCTTCGAGAGTAATTTTTAAATCAAGGAAGTCGCTTGAACTAAATCTGGTGAGTAAGAAGGGTGGTTAAGCAGTTCAAACTGTAATCCGTGGATTTTCGCCATGGCCATGCCTTGGTGAACCAAATTGTAATGGTCACACCACTAGTCTCACATAGTCTCTGTTGTTGACCCACTCTCGAATTATTTAATATAAAATCCCTGCAGGGAATACATTATTCACTTAATCTCTCTGTAGTCTTCAAATACTTCGGAAGTTCGGAAGGCCAGCTTAAGGGCTATAATTCTCATTAAATTGATAAACGTTTTTATTCTTTGGAATGATATATCCACCTTTTCCAAACCGAGGGGAAGTGCTGAAGGGCAGGAATGGAGTTAATAAGATCCAGTAGGTTATCGAGAACAGAGTCAGGCAATTTGGAAAGGACTATGTAGAAAACGCGATCAGAGCCTGCAGCAGAGTTTTCTAGATTCAATGTGGGCTACGCAAGGAGCGTTGTAACGGTATGGAATTATTCTGCGTAAAGTAAAGATTGTTGTCCTAGTTACTCTCATAAATATTTTCAAAATAGCCAGGAAAAGCTTTAGTTCTATTTTCCTCACCGTAGAACAACCGTTCGAGTTATGGTTAGAGCTGTAGACTAGAATTAGAACTTTTTCCACTATTTCTCTCATTTTCTCTTCTCTGTAGTTTCCAAGTTCAGCGTGGAATCTAAGAGTGAAATGGTTCGCGGGCATACTGCCGTCTCCATTCACGTCTTACGTTCTACGTTTGATCTAAATAGAGGTCTTCAGGTGACCCCGACTTATCTGTCGGACACAGAAGTCCTAGTCCTGTTCGCTACGTCAATAGATGAGTCGGTGTTTGTGAATCGAATTGTTGCTGACTCGAGAACTGCCACATAACAGAACATTCTTAAGCAAAAATGTAGTTCGCCGCCTAAAATAATTATGATGGGATTCTGAGAATATTTATGGCAAAAGCGATATTATGACGTAGAGACTATTCCTGCTTTGTGTTCTGATATCAAAATTGGAAAACTTTTAATTGTTAATTTGTAAAATGTTTAAATCATATGCTCTTGTAATGGTTTTTCCTATTTGAAGATAATCGATTATGACTATCCCAAAAAAACTGTCGCCAACACTTTCCCAGCCGAGAAAACAGTTTCTGTTCTTTTTGGAGCTGATTGCCACCTCGCAGTGCACTGTTTTGACTGTATTTTTGTTTCGGGCGCATAATGGCGGATCCAAGTTTCATCTACAGTAATTAATCAGCGCCAAAATTCTGATTTATTGCGTCTGAACTGCACCAACAGAGCGCTGTAACTGTTCATTCTAACACGTTTTTAGTCTAACGTGAGCAAGCGTGGCACCCATCGCGCGAACACCTTTCTCATGCCTAAATCTTGATTCAATATGTGACAAATACGTCCTTCGTACATGGTCATAACCTCTACTACCTCTCTCACTTTAATTTGGCTGTCGCTTAGCACCATTTGGTGAACTGCAGCGAGGTTATCGTCAGTGGTTACAATTTTTGGACATCCCGAACGCTTATCATCTGCTAAGCTTGTACAACCACGTTTAAATTCTGCTGCCCAAAATTTCACCGTGGTAAATGATGGTGCAGAGGCCCCGTATACAGCGTCCAATTCATCTTTAATTTACGTTGGCGTATTGCTTTAATATTTACTCCACGTTGGCGTCGGAAATATTTCAAACCAGCCTAATAGATTTGTCAATACGGAGCATTTTATATGTTGGATAATTGTACAGATTTTTGGAATAAAATAAAGTTCTGTTATTTATACTCTAGACACGTGAACTACCTATAAAAAAATACCCTCACAGGCTAACGAATTTTAATATCTCAAAGATTATGGTTCATTTTACATAAAAAATTTTGTTTTTAATTTTACATAGGAAATTATGTAGTATTTTCTTCGCTGAAGTCTTCATGGTATCTCCTTAGGAAATGGGCGGTTTGGACGTTCCAAAAACTAACTTCATCCACTAAGGCGTCGGACTTTCTTAAACAACGATGTGTACAGTTACTAAGTCCGTGACGTAAGTCGTAGGTTGAATCATAACGATTCCTAGCGTTTCTGATAAAGTAACTCGGTGATCCCCAGGTTGGATCTGGGCTAAATAAAGTCGAACGAGTCTAGAAAGATAAATATCTTGAAGTAACGGCATTAGTTTCAATTGAGTTGTACCTTTTTAAAAAATTTATACGCAACTATTATCATTCCAATCGGTATTGGCAGTAAAATTATGAGGCTTACCAATTGCAATACTGTCGCATTCCATAAACTTATGAAAAGTGCTGCACTTATAGCCTAAAATAAGTATTATTTTCAATTTTATCAAATATAAGGCGTTATACTTAATATTCATGGCTTTTTTTTTGCTAAAAACACAATTATTTCAGAAAAATATAAAAATTTAAAGTACTTGTATTTGCAAATTAAAACTAAGTAAATTAACGAAGGATGTGTCGAACCATAATATCATTTCATTGTAGATCATTTGAAGACATTTTGCATTAAAACTACATTTTCCTCATCCTCCTACATCTCTCCATTCGTCCACCGCTGAGCCTGCGACGCAAGCAGCAGCACTCACTCCAGTATAGACATGGCCACACAAGACAACCTAGCTCGCTGGAACATCAAGTTTTCCACAACCAAACGCTGAGTCTAAAGTGATATCGTTGCTACGTTTAGATCTTTATCTCGCGAGATGCATCGGATTTGCCCAAATTTTTTTTCCAGTATTTACTGCATAGCATCGTCCATTTAAGTAATCCTCGAACCATTGCAAAACCACACCACGCACACCAACATTAGCTGCCACAGGAGACGCCCATAATCTAAACTATCGAATGCTTGAGCAAAATCAACAACCAGGCACCCAGCGAAACCCCCAGGTTCTAAACTAAAATTGATTGCGTCTGCGAACTCCTCCGAAGGTACCCTTTCCTCGTTGGTATTCAAACTGATTTCAATCTAATATCTCAAATTTTGTGAAGTAATCTACTAGGCTGTCCAGCGTGCAGTTCTTTCCTCCATAGTTAGTAAAATCGATATAGGGCGATAATTTTTATGAACAGACATTTTTCTCTTTTCCAAATTGTGTGCAAAAGTGTTTGCTAGTTTGGTAGTTCGAATAGATAAGTTGACTAATAATACGAGGTAAGTCCATACCATCCAATCTTGATACTTCGTTTCTGCTAAGTTTATCTGTAGCTTTGTGTAAATTCTCAATGGTTATCTCCGACAACACCATGGGGCGAGAACTAGTTATCGTAATATGGTTACAAGTCACAATGTCACATTCATGGGTTAGTTCGATCGATGAAATTCTATTTCGAAATTCATTTTTTGTTCTTTCATCACCATTATGTCACTTCCTAGCTTAAAAACTCCTATTTCTCTCTCATAAATGACATCAACGATACTTTCACTAACCCAGTCTTATCGACACTGAAGATTCCCGCTAGATCGAATAATTCACGGATATAGTTATAGAGGTTGTCTACATCATACATTTTTTCCAGTACCTTCATATTGTTCAGAAAAATATCTAATCGAACACCTTGTATATTCATGGAAAACATAATCGGGACGGTCCAAAATGGTTTACAAGTTCAATAGCTGGCAGTTTCAACAGAATTGCAACGCATCTTTCAGTTTTGTTATCAACATTGTTAGTATTTATTTAAATAAATTATGACTATAAACGCTCTATATTTTTACAGCTGCAGCCATGAAAACTAAGTGTAATGCATACGAAGATTCCTATCAGAACTTCTTAATGTACAAAAAAAATTAGAATTTTAATCATGTTTAACTTACACCAAAAAGTAAGATGGTTAACTTAACACCTTGTGCACAGTATACAGGCAAAATTTCGCCATACATAAAGTAATAATCCGTTTTGATTCTTGCTATACTATATAATAGAATGCCCAGTATGCTAGCTAAGAATAACATAGGTTTTATAAACAAAAACATATCTATCAGATGTTCTCTAAAAAGTATTAATTTTAGTAAAGGTAATGAATACAGAGAAATTATGAACTGATGGAAAGGAACACAAATAAATGTACTTCAACGGAACTTGATACTAATATTTAGTCTCTAGATAATACATTCATCATAAGTGCAATTTTCTCAATACTTATTCTTCATTGTAATTACGTAGTGGTCTATCGTCATACTTACCTAAACAATCCTATGAAATTCGGTTTTAGTAGAAATATATTGATCACACATAACAAAATACAAAATACCACACAACTTATTACTCTCATTTTCATTAATACTGGAACTTCTTCTGCTAGCGCATCCATGAATGCGTTGCATACATAGAGGCTTACTGAAAAACCCCAGTAGAAGATGGTAATGAAATAAAGAAACAGCCAAAAATGGCCTAACGGCCAACGTTGAAGGGCTTCGGGAATTAAAGCAAATATCAGAGAATCACCTGGAAAAAGAAATTAAATAACAAATATGAATATTTCAATAATGTTATACAGGTTGGTTATAATATAAATAATAGATACAAACGAAAACAACTAAAACTCAATTTAGTTTAGTCGGTAGGAAGCTATTTTCACACTTACTCTAGTTCTTCTCTCGTTTGAGCTGGAGTAATTTCGTCGAAAAAATTCTGATATACAAGATTGTGCATTAACATGAGTAGAAAAACTTGAATACTACTTTACAATTTGAACTAATTATATTTAAATTTGTGTAAATAACATTAGCCGTCAATCCAGGGTTAAACCATAAAAGATAACGTTAGGGAAATATTTGAACTACATTACCTTCTACTTCCACGCACCAGGAGTTCGAAATATTGTAATTCTCTAGCACTAAGCTTGCGCAGTGCGAAACTAGTGCCGTTATCACCAACATAAATATTATTTTAAGCACATAAATCACAAAAACATCTGCAGCTATGCTGATTTTAATATTTGAAAGTGAGCTAAACGCAATAATTTCGCCCGGAATTTCATTGAACATGCAAGCACATGCTGTTTCCATCCAAAACTATAACCAAGAAAATCATTAATGATGGGTGAGAAGTTTTAAAGTGATAGAATTAATACAAAAATGATAGATTCGTATAATAAATTATTGCGTGTAATCTATATACATATAAACCTTATACAGTTTATAGGATTCTCTAGAGTTAATCCCAGCAATGCATCTAACAATTCGCTTTTACACCAAGAAAGCTTCTCGACTAGGTAGACCATATAGCAATCTACTGTGCACATTACCATAATAAAGTGATAATATAAAATTCAGTTTCCTTCTGATTTTTTGATAATGAGCGTAATAACACAGAGTCATTAACCAATGTGATGTACAAGAAGTCTCCTTTACTCTATCAGTTTCTGTATATTGCAGAAATAAATGTTAATTACAATCTCCTTTATTTTGAATGCTATAGAAAAATTACACATTTAGTTTGATTGAATTTTTGACCGATATCGAGAGCCGTTTCTATACAGAAGATAAAAATATTTAAAAGTGCTGACAAGGAAGTATGATGGATGTCAACATCGTTACAAGTATTATTAAATATAGTACATATTCTGTGTATTGGGGATCTAAGTAATATATTAGTACGTGGTCTTGAACAATAAAATGCCATATCATGTCTAGACGAGATCCTAGGAACATAAAAGTTAACCTTACTCAACAAATCGGGAGCATCAACACCACTACGGAGTAAATTATATAAAAACGTAGCATTCATCTGGTTCCGCCGAGTTGATAAGGTGTCCATTTCAAATTGTTTAAGTAGTAAGTCATGAGGATAACCACGCTCAGGATAAAAACCATTAACCCGAAGGTGCAAGTACTTCAGGAAACGTCTTTGCACCATTTCGAGTGCGCTAATTTGATTGATATAAATCGGGGACCAAATGAGCGAAGCGTACTCAAGTTTTGAATGTATAAATGAATGGCAGAATTGCATCAATTGATGTAAAATATCGTGTAGTTCTGATAATGCATCTCAATGTTTTTAAAGCAGAACTTGTAATCTTCAATATGTGGTTCCAAAATGTTAGTTTTGAATCAAAAGTTACACCCAAATCCTTAACCGAATTGCATCGTTGACGTTGTTTGTCGCCGAATTTGTAGCTGTAATGTATAGGATTTGATTTTCTAGCGAATGAGACAACTTTACATTTGGGTATGCACATGTTTAATTTATTTTGATCACACCACACTTTCAAAACATCAATCTGACTTTGTAGATGTTCACCATCATCAGCAGAACCGACTCGAGTATAAATTTTTAAATCATCAACAAACAATATTTTTTCGCACAAGAGATGGTCACATAGGTCTTTTATAAAAAGTAAGAAGAGCAGTGGTCTCAGATTAGTTCCTTGAGGAACGCCGGGGGATGGATAGTATGGGTGGGATTTATGATCCAAATACGATACAAGATATGAGCGAAAAAGTGAGACCAATCTGGGTGAGAACCCTAAAGTTTCAAGTTTATCCAGTTGTAAGTTATTCGGTCAAATGCCTTCGTGAAATCAGTGTAGATAACATCGATTTGGTCATTATTATCCAACTGAATACTGAGATACTGAGAAAAAACTGCAAGGTTAAAGACGGTAGAACGTTTACTAATGAAGCCATGCTGATGAATTGATATTTGGCAATAATTTACAAGCTTATCGCTACTTTTTAAATTAATATTTTCAGGATTTATACAGGATTATACTAGGTATTACTTATTATTGCAAAATGTTACATCAGATTGTGTCTGTGAATGTATACAGATAGTGTATGAATGACATAGTCAGTATTAATGCATTAATTTGTGTGTATGGTAGAAGACATCTGTTAGTTTTATGACATGAACCGATAATAATAATAAAATTTGATAGTTTCATCGTCTTAGCTCTTACCAAGAAGAAAACTGCACCAAATTGCGAAAATTCAAGATAACACATTCGAAAATTGAGTATAGACGTGCTCTTACACCATAATAATGCATTTGTATGTAACATACTTGAAATAAATTCCTTGAATTACAGTCTGAGTTTAATACTTACAATCAAATGCATAGAGACTCTATGCCAACATATAAAAAAAAATGAAGAATCGTTAATTCAAAAAATAAGTATTGGCTTAATTATCATTCAGGAGTTCAAGAACGTATTCCTCTTTAACCCCTAAATACCGTGGAATACCGTGGTTTGTACCCTATCATCTGACAGATTTACAAAAAGCAGAGCGTGTTAGTATTTGCCAACAAACTTTATGTATATTGAATGATGTTCCCACTCGCCAACAAAGCCGAATCTGTATACATGAAGACGACTAAACCCCTATGATGGTGAAAAAAACAACGAGCAATAAAAAAAGTTATGTACGCAGTATTTTTTAGAAGTACGGGTTTGGTGACCGCAATTAAATTAGAAGATCAGAGGACAGTTACCGCTAAATGGTATATTGAAAATTGTTTGCCTATTGTGTTCAGTAAAGTGTCAAGAAAGGGAATCATGTTACATCATGATAACGCGTCGTCCCTAGCATGATATATCATCGTCTTTACTCACCGGTTTTGGCGGTGTGTGACTTCTGGCTATTTTTTGAGCTCAAAAACCATTTGAGAGGAAAGAGGTTGCAGTCAGATAAGAAGAGATTGACATCGCCGTTAAGTGGTTTTTGATAGTGCCCATAAAGACAGCTGGTTGAACGCTTTCAAACTACGGAAGGAGAGAATTGTTAAGTGCGTTGTTGTAAATGGAAATTACTTTGACCATATTTGAAATAAAAATTCTAAAAACTTGTATCGATCTTTCTATTCTCAATAATTGTAGCTTGTCCCTCGTACAATATAAATGATTAACAACTTTCATTCGCTCCATGGTTACATACTTGCATTCTTTAACATAGTATCAATTTTTACCAATATTTCCCTCCATCAATTAACTCTCGATATCTTTGGTGATAATGGTTCCCAAATCGCAGATTGGCGGATTGATGACTCGATCAGCTCGTTACTTTAACATTTTCTCGATTCAAACAATCATGTTAAGGCTTACTTATTATAGTGACTACACAAATTATATTCGTCACGCTTGAGATAAAATTTTAGTTAGTAAGGTTCACATGCAGTTTGCATTATTTCTCACAACAGAAGTTAAGGAACAAAATAAAGGGATCAACAATTATTACATTTCTATCTACCTCAATAAAATTCCTTTCAAATCATGAAAATAATAATTGGTATCATTGAAGTGATTGCCCTACACCATAATTATGGTAGAAGGGAACTTTGGATTATATATATATATATATATATATTATTGAAGTGATTAATATATATTGTAATGTATATATTATTGCTTTAATATATATTATAATGTAATATTGTACAAGTTATTAAAATCCGAATCGAACACTTCAAGAGTTTCACGATGAGTGCTGAAGTACAATACAATCAAACATGTAGGAAGACAACCAAATAATACAGCTTGATTTATTTGGGATAAAAGACGTCGAAATCGATTTATACCCGATATCATCAGGATACAAATCAACACCCATATAATTATCACACTTATTGCCCATTTTTTGATAATACCTGGTGTCACCGGTACATTTTCGTAATCTACTCGAAGCATATATCCCTTATAGAAGTCTAAAGGTGCGTATTTAGCCAGATTCATCGCATGATCGATATCCGAGCAGTTTGGCCAACGTTCGTTACAACATGGCAGTGTATGAGAATGCTGTGGTTCGCCTGTTTCCGTGTATAAATCGTCGAAGGTTTCCATGCATGCGGCGTCATGTCCTTTAAATTTGCACTGCTTCCATGGCAATTCCGGACGAATTACGTGTGGCAGATATAAAAGCGCTATACCACTAAGCGAAACGTCGAAAATATGCAACACGATGGAATGAAGAGCTATGGAATAGGCGGTTCCTGAAATAAAGGTTGAAATTAATTATTTACTATTAATCTTCGACTTTCAATGGTCGAGTCAGTTTTTATATCATTCGCATAAATCTCTGTCGAATTATTCAATGTCAAATCTCTAGAGGGAATTCCACTATTTCTCTGTTTTTCTCTTGTCTGTAGTTTCCAAGTTCAGCGTGGAATCTAAGGGTGAAATGGTTCATAGGCATAGTGTAGTCCTTTCACGCCAAGCCTGTTTTAGGGTTCTACTTTCGATCTGAATAGAGGCCTTCTATGGCCGCTATGTCGATAGATGAATTGGTGTTTGTGAACGGAATTGTTGCTGTCTCGAGAAATTTCACATAGTAGAACATACTTAAGAATACGTTACTGAGAAGACCGACTCACTCGGTACACACACTTTTCAGCAGCATAGAATCTAACTAATGTATGTAGTTTGCAGCCTAAAATAATTATGATGGGATTCTGAGAATATTTATGGTAAAAGCGATATTATTACTCCTGTTTTGTGTTCTGAGATTAAAATTAGAAAACTTTTAATTGTTAATTTGTAAATTGTTTAAATCGAATGATCTGTAAGATAAGTTTGGTTATGTACTAACTAAACTAAACTATCTCACAATATAACTGCAATTTAAGAGATTAAAAAAAATTGTGAAACACAACAAACCATGACTTTAACAACTAAGTGTTGAGGTGTGAGACGGCGCATTGTATTGGCGAAAGAATTTTTTTTTTTCTGCAAATGTGACCGTTTTTCAGCAATTTCTGCCTTTAGCTTGTCAAGTAAAATTATGTGTAGTATGCTCCTGTAATGGTTTTTCCTGTTTGAAGATAATCGATTAAGATAACTCCATTACTATCCCAAAAAAACTGTCGCCAGCACTTTCCCAACCGAGAAAACAGTTTCTGTTCTGTTTGGAGCCAATTCCTCCTTCGCATTCCTCTGTTTTGACTGTATTTTTGTTTCGAGCGTATAATGGTGTATCCAAATTTCATCTACAGTAATTAAAACGTTGGAACTGTTCATTGAACAAGTTGTTGGTCTTAAGCGGCATCCAACGTGCGAATAGCTTTCTCATGCCTAAATCTTCATTCAATATCTGACGAAGACGTTCTTTGGGCATGTTCATAACCTCTGCTATATCTCTCACTTTAATTCAGCAATCGTTCAGCAGTATTTGATGAACTTTAGCGACGTTATCGTCAATGGTTACAGTTTTTGGACATCCCGAACTGCCCAAAAATTTCACTGTGGTAAATGAAGGTGCGGAGCCCCGTATACAGCGTCCAACTTATCTTTAATTTACGTTGGCATGTTGCCTTTCAAAAACAAATATTTAATGACGGCTCGATCCTGGATTTTGTCCATTTTCACAAAAGCATTCGATGTGTGTATTGCTACAAATATGGACAGGTTCGGATTGCGCCGGTGATACCTAAGCAAGCAAGCCACTTTAATTTTTGTAGAAAGCTTAACGACACGTATGTGTCCACGGATCTCATTATAGTCTAGTAAGTCGGAAGGAAAATCTTAGCCGTTCTTTCCTAGGTTTTACCAAATAAACAACAGTCTGTAGTACAGTAGTCGAAACGCACCTTCAGAAGTCTTCGGAAGAGACCACAAGAGCACTATGAACTAATTAGGAGTTATTATAATACTTTACATTTAATAACTCAAAATTTATGTAATTTTTGAACTAGAATTTAATCTTACCTTTTAAAAATGGAACGGCATTCCAAAACCTTATGTAGGACTTTCTGCTATAATATCCCATGAAAACATATATCATAAGCAAAGGCATCGAGAAAATTGCAGTTGTAACAAAATTTGATATTATTACAGCAACTGAAAAACACTCAATTTAAAAATGATACTTCACTACACTGAACATTGTGCAATGTTTTCATCAAACATGTGGAAAACTTCAATACAAAAATCAATGTTTTCAAATTAAACAAATTGTATGTGCCACTCCAATAAAGTAAGTAAAGTAAGTACTTACAAGCACCCCATTTCTTTACCATTGTAACATGTGTTACCCAATAATTCAGAGGTACCATTAGAGTAAAAACAAAGCTTACAAATTCATTCCATTGGAGTGGTTCTTTATATTCTTCGTGTAGCTATACGAAATAAACAAGATGAGCAAAAATTGTGATGTTTGAACATCATTTTACTCGAAACTACCTACCTTGTGCCACATTCTCTGGGTCAATACAGTCATCATGCTACTTTTTGATTTCTCCAGATTTTGATAATGTTCTTTTTTGGTAGGTAGTAGCCCTCTCAAAAACGTTACAACCGCTTGTATATAAGGCATTTTCTTTAACCGGGAATGCATGGTTAAAGAATTTTTGTATATGTCGAGAATTGACAATACTCTACAGTACTATTATGACTTTAGTAACTTTGTTCTAATCGTTACTATGTTACTATGTCGTTCGTCAAAACATTTGGTGGGTTTTAGCTTTTCTATCCCATCTACGAGTTTAGGATAGGAATTCAATGTTATTATGATTTGTAGCAATAGAACTTAAAACCGGAAATCTTTCTTACAATGTATCGTCAGCCACTCTGAAAACTTTCTCCTGCAGATGTGGGGAGATTTTTTTTTCGTTAAATATAATATTAAGTTCTTTCGATTAATAAATCGAACCGTTATGTCGTTGTTAGAGGAAATAATAAATCTAATTGCAATTCCAACAAATAGGTCAAATTATACTACACTTTTATAGGAAGTTCTATGCAATGGGCTACTATTAATTCGACGACTTTTTGCAATAGGCTATAATTGTTTCTGTAGAAGATTTCATGGGAGTATCGAAGTCTCGGACCAATCCCAATAACCCGAGTCACTGTAACTAAGCACCCACCACACATTTAAAAAAATCAAGAGCAGTTATTTCTTTGTCAAATCTCAATATTTCGCCTGCTTGAAGTTAGCTCCCCTCCGCCCCCTCCGAAATTCACAATTTTGAAAGTTGTTCCCGATTGTTTTAAGCTTGTTCTAAATTGTTCCAGAATTTTGGAGAAAAATATTAAAAAATTGTCCAGAAAAACCGAAAAAACCGTTTTTCTGGTCAGCCTCCTGCTCCCCCGCCCCCTCTTCAAAATTCGAAATTTTTACAGTTGTTCCAGGTTGTTCTGAACATTGTTCCAAAATTTGGGCCTTCTGTCATGTGTAGTTTATGAAATAAGTGAAAAAACAAAATTTCAGTAACGTCTCTTCTTCGAAATTCAAAATTTTGAAAGTTCTTCCAGTTTGTTCTATATTGTTTCACGATTTTAGCTTTCTATCATGTAATACTTCGTGAAATAAATGAGAAAACAAATTTTTAGGGGTGTGAAGTTAGCCTCACCTTTTTCGAATTTCGAAATTTTCAAAGATGTTCCAGGTTGTTCTAGGTTTGTTCTATATTATTCTAAGATTTTAGCTATCTATCATGTATACTTCGTGAAATAAATGAGAAACAGACATTTTCAGGGATGTGAAGTTAGTCCTCCCTTTTTCGAATTTCGAAAGTTGCGCCACGTTGTTCTGAACAACTAGAACAAACTGGAACAACTCTCAAAAGTTTGAATTTCGAAAAAGGGGGGGTCAGCGAAATTTAATTGTTATTAATTATTTCATAAACTACCTATGTGAGAAAGTTCAAATTGTGGAACAATATTCAGAACAACTAGAACAATCTGGAACAACTGTCAAAATTTCGAATTTTGAAGAAGGGGGCGGCTGACCAGAAAAATGTTTTTTTCGATTTTTCTGGACAATTTTTTAATATTTTTGTCCAAAATTCTGGAACAATTTAGAACAAACCTAGAACAACCTGGAACAATTTTCAAAATTGTGAAGTTCGAAAAGGCCAATATTTCGATGTAGAGAAATCCTACCGAAATTAATAGAGCAGCAGTGCAATTTTTTTATACAAAACATATCTTTTCAACATTTCGTACATTAGTCGTTATTTTGAAATCTATTATATTTAAATCTCTTTCGACTTCTTTTCAAAAATAACTCCTTTTTTGCTCAAATTTTCGTCTCTGCATTTTTCATCTTATCACGTTTTCTAAAAATAAATTTTGATAAAAACCGCATGTGTCAATAAATCTGACAGATACCACACAGATACATAACAAAATTACGTGTCAAATTCTACATATACAACACGAGTTACCAAAAAATAACTGAAATCTAGCGTTACCAACCGCAATACTGTATGTTAAAGTAAGCTTTAATTAAAGTTTCTATGCAGCGCCATTATGAAACGGAAGTACTTTAAGTTGATTTTAAAGGTAACTTTAATTTAAAGGTCACTTTAGTAAAGGAGCTTTAAGATTATATTATGAAATCATTAAACAGTTTGTTTATTGGTAATGGATGGATAATCACAAATAGAGGTAGATGAGTGCGAGATGGGAGCATATGGTCGAATGGTTTCTCCTGTTTATATAATATTTTTCTTTCACGACCTGCCTACCCACTCCAACTTCAAAATTCTAATCTATGTTGACGACATTTTGACTTATTTCTAATCCCACCACCTCCAAAAACTTAACTGTCATGTACCGCTTATTCCGTCTCAGCTTCAAAAGTAGAGAATGAGACTAAAATCAGCCCAAGTCCGATCTAATGGTAGGCAACAAAACATATCGGAATACTGCCACTAAAATTATAGTTAATGGCACCTCTATCGCTAAAAAGCGTAGCTTTAAATTCTTACACTAACAACTCGTTCAGAACTCTTTCTGTATTAAAGTAATTTGTTCAAAATCGAAATGAAGTCGATTTTTGTATTGTAGTTGAAGATTTTAAATTAAAAACTAATCAATAAAGTGAAATATTAATATAAAAACGAAATATGTTAATTATTTCCATTATTGTTTTTATTGTAAATACTAGCATATATTTATATAGTTTAGTGCAAAACAGATAACATTTATTTATAAACCGCGTTCAATTATGTATATTTATTTGTATATGCTGTTGCTAGGAGAAACACTTTTTTTTATTGCTGAGATAAGATTAATTCAAGTACGCAATTAGTTGAACCATCGGTCACCCGGCCACAGTATGTAGTAATTGTGATCATGAAGTGTAGAGTGGCTGTAATTGGAGCTGGTGTTGTAGGCCTTTGTTCTGCCGTCCGAATACAAGATTCTCTAGGCGATGATCTAGAAATCGTTATCTACACAGAGGATAAGAGTCCAAACACAACCGGAGATGTTGCAGCTGGATTTTGGGCGCCTTATTTTATACAAAACACACCAACTGAGAAAATTATGTAAATTTGAATTTATTTCTATAGATTAATAAGTTCAATTGATTCATAACATAACCGAGTGAATGTTTATATATATTTGGGATAAAAATATTTACAGTTAAATATAGAAATTTTATCTTATTAACATATTATAATATCAACATATATTTTCCAATTCGATTACATTATTGAATAGTTTAATTAAAACACGTAAATTTTCTTTTATTCTTATGCATTTTGCAATCTAATTCACTAATATATTTGGGTGGCTAAAGAAGACTAGATGGGATGTTAAGTACTTTGACATTCTTGAACACATTTACATTTCAGACAATGGTCCAAGGAAAGTTTAAATTATTTCCTAGAGTTGTGGCGGAATGGACTTGCCTCAGAATGTGGAATATCCTTACTACCTGTTACGTGTTTAACAAAAGAATATACAGACATACCATCCTGGAGTGCGGCGCCAATGGGTTTTCAAAAATTATCCAATGAAACTGTGAGAAAATATTCAAAATTACACCAAAGACCTTACATGTAATGTTATATTTATTCTACTTATATGCAGGGTTGGGCAAATGTTCCGGAACGGCTTAATTACAAGAGAACGAAAAGTGATAGCGGATCCTAGGTTTTGACAATCTATATGACTAAAATTATACTATTTTTTATGCCTTCAATAAATGAATCACGTCATCAACTGTCGAAATATCGCTACATTTGTCATTTTTTTTAATGAAATACTCCATATATTATTGCTTATTATAAATTCTCAAGTAATCCAACATTTAAATTCAATTGTTTTAGACATTTTTTGTTTGTTTCAATCCAATGCGCTATTGCAACAGTTAGGTAACTAAATACGTTAAGTACAAAAATAAATTATTTATAATTAGCCGACCCGACAGACGTGATGCTGTTAGTAATGAACCACATTTCATTTTTATTTATATAGATATATACAAGACGAGTACTTTTAGCAAATAAGGTACAATTCCTTGCATTAATGTACTAATTATACTAAAAAATAAATAATAATAAATCAAGTAATTTTAGTGTTAAACATGTTTTCTTATACATACAATGCTAGTCCATATATACATAGGTATTTCTAGTATACTTTTTTCTGAATACGTCCCTGTGAACCATACATGCTCGAAAGAGATTATAAGGGTTGCGCTACCTTTCTTTTCTGAAGAACGGCAGGTATTTATTTAGTCAAATCAAAGGAGCGATGGACATACTATACCTAATTTACTACGTTGAACGCGTCTTATTGTTGCATTCATGAAAGACGTTTTTTTTTGTTCTAACGTTCTATATGAACCAGACATCGAAATGGGGCACCACCACATTTTTATGTTCATGTGAGAAACTACATTGATAAAACGTATTGAATAGCTACCTACATCAAGAGATCTCATTCCTTTAGATGTTTATTTCTGGCGTCATTTAAAAAGTGTTGTATATTTTGCTAAACTAAACTCTAAAAGATCTTGACAATAGAATCGTAAATGCGGTGGCTGACGCAAAAAATTCCAACACTTTCTCAAATAATTTTTCTCCTAAACTGTTACTTGTTATGTTTTTATTCCTGTTAAGAGGGCTGAAAGATGCTGTAATAAAAATATTCTAAATCAACGGAGGATTTATAATAAGTAATAATATACAAGATGTTCCATTAAAAAAACCAAGGTTACGATATTTTGACAGCTGACGACGTCAGATACTTATCGAATGCCATAAAAATAGTAAAATTTTGTTCATTCAGATTCTCTTGTAATTAATCCGTCCCGGAACATTTGCTCAACCCTGAGTATATCAGGAGCGATTGTATGACGAAAATAATTTCTTAAACTATTTCAAACTTATTTTAACAAAACTTCGACATAACTTTTCTACTTTTAAGAATTCATAATACAATCTCCCAAAATACTAACAACTGCTGCTGGGAAAACTGAGTACAGGCAGGATCAAAATCGAAACTCACAAATAGGATTTCGGAAACAGTAATAAATCTGAAATCGATTAAATTGCGTATGTTTTGTGATGGCAAGCCTCGAATTTGCTCCAGCTTCCTGTACAGTGTATATTGATTTGATATAACTCAAGTAAAACAATTTAAATAACCTTTTCAGAAGTGGATATCATTTTGTATCAGTCACGTGTGAACCTTCAAAACTCTTACCATATCTAGAAAAAAATTCGTCAACAGAGGAGGCAAAATCATCATAAAGAAAATAGAATCGTTTTCTCAACTAAACGAATATGACTTAATAATAAATTGTACGGGATTATATTCTAAGTATCTCAATTCTGATGACAAAGTAAGGCCTATACGAGGACAAATTGCAAGAGTAAGAATACATCAAATACTTTATATTAATCACATTTCACACTGAATTTTTTTGGTTTCTTTTCATACATGCTATAATAGTATATTACTTATGATATTTCTGCATATCCACTCGATTGAGCAATATCGTTTAATACAACTTATTCTATATGAATTAATTAATCTTCTTTCCTCTAGTTTCAGTCTTGACTTTTCTGGTTTTACTTAATTTGTTTTATAAACTCATCGCGAGTATTTTCAATTAGAATTCACAGTTCTTGTTCTGTGGTAGTTTGTGGCAAACACCATTATAAACGGTGGACCATCGACAAGTTTCTTTTCAAAATTGCTATAAACAAATTTTCAACTCACTTGATTGCTTTAAATAATTTTATTTAAATGGCTCACGCTGCTAGCTTGACGGTACCCCTCCTAATAACAACCTAATTTTGCAGTGCTTTTTCGTTGGTTTGCGATCAATATTCTGTTTAAGTACCTAAATCGTTCCTGCATGCTTAGCATAACATCGATCTCTAGTCATTTTTTAATGGCTTGGGCATCATCTTGATGGCACCAGAAATCATCATCCAAGTCTATTTCATCAACGTTTGGTCAAAACTAATCGGAAAACATGCTTCTATAATGCTCTCCGTTGATCTGTGTTTTATTTTTAAAGAAATATGGACCGAAAATGCCGCCATGACACAAACCACACTTGTCAGTTACCTGCTTTGGAAAGAATGACTACTGTAGGACTGCATGTAGATCTCCCATGTCCCAATTCGACAGTTTTGTTTATTTACATAACTGCTAAGATGAAAATTGCATGGTGTTGGGAATCCCAAACAAAGAATCAATAACGACGTTGGTGGTCATTCTGCATAAATTTGTGAGTGTGTAGTTGTAAGGAAATAATCTGAGGCCTTAATATAGAATCTTTTTGAGCCTAGCGCAGTTAATGTTCAGCTGTTGAGATTTGTAGCGAGTTGGGGTTTTAGAGTTAAGAAACATACTCCCACTAGAAAGAACAATATTCTCGATTGGTTGATCTAGAGAGAAATCCAGTGAAGAACTTCAAACTTTCTTCTCAAAATTTTCATTATTTGGGCAGCAAAGTACTCGGTTTTCAATATTTCCTAATATTGTTCGTAGATTGATGCACTTAGAACCTATTTAAGACTTATAATGCCTTCTTTGAAACTTGTCGAAACTAGTCTGTTTGTTTGTTTACAAAATTGTTGGCTGGCCTTTCCAACAGCAAGCAATTCTGATATTCAGTTCTCTGATTTGTCTGAAACCTTTGGTAACAGAGAGAACATGATAGAGAGAAATGAAGAATAAAGATCTTTCTGAAAAATCGTGGGTTCATTCGAACTTTTTTTATAAGTAAATTTCCTAACCTATCTCATTGACTCTCTTGATGATTCTTCTCATTTTCCTAAATAAACTTGTTGCGTTTGAACAGGATATCTATCAAAAATACTCAATATTGTATTTTTTAGTATGTAAATACCTTTTTTTGTGAGAAGGGGCCATAATAAGCAAATGATATACATAAATGATATTCTTAAAACAAAAACTTCAAGATCTTATTTTTAGGTAGAAGCACCTTGGCAATTTGACATACAAATGGATGATAGCGATGATGGCCATTACATAATACCTAAGTAATATTTACACGCAATTTAATAGAGTTACTATTATATTTCTTATTTCAGTCAAGATTGTGTGATTTTGGGAGGAACCCATCAAATAAATGACTGGAATGTAAATCCTACAAATGTAGACACAACATTCATTTTAGATGGATGTGCACAACTAGTGCCAGCTCTAAAAGTATAATTATCGCAATTAAAAAAAGGAATTAATATCCTTCTGATCTATATTAAATTTGTAGGGTGCTAAAATAATAAAACATCAAGTTGGATTACGTCCTGGTAGAGACTTCGTCAAGTTAGAACTTGAAAATAGAAATGTAGACGGCAAAATAGTCCACATTATACATAATTATGGACACGGTGGATGTGGCGTTACCTTGTGCTATGGATGTGGAGGGGAAGTTGCAGAATTGGCTCGAGTAGTTTTAAGAAATATCAGAAAAAGTAAATTGTAAAATTAGAATTTCAAGCTCGTTAAAATACATACACATGATGAAACTAAAATAATTTGAATTGTTTCAGTGTGTAAAAAATATTTAGGAAATACTAGACAAAGTTCACTGTTAGAATTAGAATTAGAATTTATTTATTAATTAGTTCGACACAAAAACTGTATATAACGGGTTAAAAATATAGATTACTTAAAGCTAACTAACTAAAATATTAACAAACATAAGTTTAATGTAAAGTATATGCCTAATATATCATAACAAGATTGTATGAACTTTTAGAATATAGGCAATGTCTTGTAAATATAATTCCTGGATAGTATAAAAAAATGCTCTTTTAGAAAAATTGCCAGATGTAGTCGAAAGGTTTGATAGATGGTACTTGTATCTATAATTGACGAAATTTTGTTGTATATTTTTATGCCAGCATGTAAAGGTCCCAAGCAAAGTGCATTCCGGCGATGTATGTATGTCGTTCTTAGCTCTAGTATCATGTGTGTGGACTTGAGAGTTAGTTGGGAGGTTCTTCTTTCTACCATCTATATATCAGCAGACTTCCAGAATGTACAAAGACGCCAAAGGCAGTATTCCCAGTTTACTGAAGATTGCTCTACAAGAGTCACAAGGATTAGCACCACAGATCAATTTTAGTACAGCTTTTTGCGTCAAAAATACATTTTTTGCAGTTGGTGATGTACCCCATAATACAATACCGTATTGCAGCCGGGACTGCACTTAAGCATAATACACAGTTAACAGTATCTCATATGTTACTTTATCTCAGAGACATCTGAATAGATACGCTTTTGATGAAATCTTGGCAGATAAACTTTCACGGTGATTTCTCCAAAGCATATTATCCTGCAGCAGTATGCCTAGAAACCTAACACAATTACTTTGGTTCAACATCTCGTTCATCAATTCTAAATTCTGCTCTTCAACATACCTTTGTTTAATATGAAAATGCATGAATGTTGTTTGAGCAAGATATTCTCTATACTCTCTAAATATGAAAGCTGGTAGTTCATCAGGCCCGGTAGAATTTTTGTTCTTCAGGTTGCCCGTAATACGGCATACTTCCTCTCTCGAGAGGCGAAATAGGAACATGGGCCGCACTCTCATAGGTATTTTACTGTCTTTTACTGTATCTTGAATTTCTGCCGTGATTTTCGCAGATATTCTTTGAAAGTGGTTAGTAAAGATATCGACAACATACTCTACTAGAATCACAAACCAGTTCTTCATTATCCTTAACAGTTATGTTCGTGGGTTGTGTTGTTCTACCAGTACACCATTTCACGACCTTCCATGTAGCCGACATTTTCTTATGAGATGCATTGATGAAATTGTCGTAAAACTTAAGCTTGGTTCTCTTCGCAAGGTCAGAGTGTTGTCTTTTAGCGTTTGAGTATACATTCCTTACTTGTGGGTACGTCTTCTGTAATACAAACAAATCACGAAGGGAATAACTGGATTTCTTGACTTAAATGGTTATCCAAGGTTTGTGTGTAGATTTTGCAGCTTTATAATGTAGGGGAAACGCGTTGTTGTAGTGATATGAAATAGTAATAATGAATTGTAAACCTCCTACCAAGATTCGTTAGCTGGGAAGTATTCAAACTTTATTTTATTGTCGCTATTGAAACGTCTTCTTTCGACTGTTGGATACGGAATATCTGTAGTTGAATGTCTGGAGGAAGTTTGTAGTTCGATTAGTGCGCATGTGTGCGCAATTCTTCGTTTGACATTTTGGTAGATAATTATCAATCAGAGTTGAAGTACTAAGACACGTTCTTGTACATTCTTTGACTGTCATAGTGAGTCTATAAGCATTGATAAATTGATATGTCATTCAATGTAATATTTTTCGACCCGATTTTGGGCTCTCGTTTTAACTACCCACGCGCGAACGAGCGCCCAGCGAATCTATCAGTGTGCAAGACAAGGAAATCAAAGAGTGGGATAAATTGCATGAGGCGGAGTCTTAATGCATTGATAAACTTAAAGTGCAAAATATGCTATTTTGATGATTTATTCATTCTGTCCTATTTTAAATATAGATACCAGGTTTTATATTTTCTTAGAGTTAGTCTTTCATTGCATTTGTGTTGAAAGCATTATTAAATTAGCTACTTTACTTCACTTGTTACATGTTTGAATTTCGATCTAATAAGTACATAATATATGAATAAAAAATCTTGACACATAATATAGTATATAAAAAAATAGTATATATTTTATAGTCATTTTGGTAGAGAAAAAAAAATTTGACCTGTTTAGCAGGGCGTTGGAACTTGGAAATTTTGGAAATCGGTATTGTTGATTGATTTTAGCTTTATATTTGCATTTCTAGCATCTTTGCAATTTGTAAAAACATACAGGATGTCTCAGCGAGACTGTTAATTAGAAGTTTATGGAGTTCTGGCCAAAATATAAATTTGAAAATTCAGAATCGCATATATAATCGATTATGTTCTCCATTAAAATATTTTTAGATTTCTAGCGCTTCCGGTTATACCGGAAGTGGTCATCTACTTTGTTATTTTTAATGGAACACCTTATATATTTTTACATAAATTTACCTTTTGTCATTGGAGGTAAATGTGAATAATTTTCATTAAACACTCTGCAAGTTCTACTAAGAATTTTGGCGCATTTTCCGCACTCAGAAAAATTCATGCATTGATTTAACAAAACGTTTCTTAATGTGAAATAAAACATGTGTTTTATTTCACATTGAAAATGGATTTACATCAAGTAAAGACCGACTCGATCCAAGATTTAAAACATTTTTTGTTATTTTATTTTATTTGAACCAAATACATATTCAGTGGTTCCAACAAATATTCAGTTATTAAATCAACATGCAAGTTGTGTTAATATTTTAATGTTGCTGCAACATAAAAATTACGTTGTAATTGTCTTAACAACCAAATGGAACGTTTACTTCAAGCTAATTTTATTTTTGAACTAACAGAAATAACGTAACATTAATTTTAATGTTCATTCAACCTCTTCGCCGTATTTAAACGAAAATTGTTCTTGGATTTACCATTTTTTGTTGAATCAATGCATGAGTGCGTGAATAGAAAATAAATTAAGAATTCCTTGATATGTGTAAACATCATTTTCGTTATTGTTATCCATTTTAACTCTTTATAACAATAATATAAAAACACTTAATATGCTACTTAATTATTAGCAAGGATCAAACGACGATCTATGACTTTGACGTTAGACTTTGACAATAAATATTAAATAAAAAATTTTAGACCGCTTAGTTTCCATGGCACCCTGAATAAATATCGATGAGTTGTGAGTGCATGTTTTCAAAAAAACGTAATTATCTCGTAAACTATCAATTTCAGGTATAGGACATGTGGAATGTAAAAGATGTAAAATGAGATGCCGAATATGACTAAGTAATAAAATATGTGGGGTGCTATTTGAAAAAATTACGTTATGGTTCCTCAAAATTTCTAAAAGTTAACGTGCCACAGTAAAGGAACCACGCAATATAGACAGGTGTTCTCGGCGTTAAAATATACTCCAACATGTTGTTTAAGCATATTATGAATTCTAAATAGATATCCGAAAAAATCGAGTGTTCTCTGATTTTTTGAATAAATGACCGCTATAGTAAATTTTTTTGGAAATAGTTGAATAACTACAAAACGCCGGAATCACATTGAAAAAACTAAATACATTTATGAAGCCTAAAAGTAGGCGAATCCAAATATGTAAAAATATACAGACTGTTTCATAAAAAATAAAGTAGACGGCCGGCGCCTTCCGGTATAACCGGAAGCGCTAGAAATCTAAAAATATTTTAAGTGAAGAGAACACAATAAATTATATACGATTCTGAATTTTCAAATTTATATTTTGGCTAGAACTCCATAAACTTCTAATAAACTGTCTCGGTGAGACACCCTGTATACGCGCCTAATAATCACATCAATTTTCTGATCCATCACACTATTAACGTACGTTATTTAAAAATTGCAAATTTTTATCGAAACAATGTGCACAAACAAAAAGTATAAAACTAAATATACCTACTAGGAAATAAATCATCATTCTCAGCTTTTTTTTACATTTCGAGCTACTTATATATTTGTATATGTATATAAGGAAAAATTAAATATGTGTTTTCTTTGTATGTTGGTAGTAAATAGTCCTATTCATTCGGAAATAATTCTGCAGGTGGTCGTGTTTAGGGCGTTGACGTATTTCGTCGGCAATTACTACTACGTGTTTAACCGCAAATGAATATTCAGGAAGGCGAGGCATAACAAACATTTCTTGATAAAATACTTTTTTTCAGATTATGCAACCAAACACACGATGGTCGAAAACCTGCCATAAGAGTGATATATCAATTTATCAATGCTATAAGTAAGGAAGGTGTTAAGTGATATCTGCCGCTCCCGAGATGGTACGTTCAAATCGATATTGAAGTCTCCACATACAAACAGGTACATATATACTGAAGAAATGTTGTTCAGTAAAGCGGAGAGGAGATTAATAAACAAATCGGAATTAGATCGCGGAGGTCTGTAAATATGTACCTATAATAGCATATTTTTAGAGATTAATTAATGTCACTCGGCCATATCTCAGGAACGGTACAGCTTTAGAAAAAAAAAATTAAGTGATGCCGAAAAACATCTGGAAATTATTTAGAAAAGCGTAGGATGACCGCTAGAGGGCGTAACTGATCACCAAAAATGTTAATTCTTATTTTACGCAAAATTTACCAACTTAAGGTTTACCATTAATATGAAAATCGGATTCTACTGAAAATTTTGCATATTTTACATCAGACAACTTTCTTGTATTTTATCAAATAAGTGGAGGGGAGGAGGGGAAACTTTGTATTGAAATAACGCTTAGAACTCCGGTTCTCTTGAAACGAATTTTGCAAACTTAGTCTCGTTGAAAATAGCATTACTCCTCCAATCTGATGCTCACAAATTGGAGCCAATCCAATAAGTGACGTGCATGCTAAAGGGCGCTGTTTAATTTTTTTCGGAAATTTTGTTTTTCTCGAAAATATCAAATAGAAACATACATTTTTAACAAATTAAAAAAGTGGGCTAAATTACCAACAAATCAGCGAAAACCGGGTATCGCTATCTTTTACCAATCCGAAGATATATTCAGAAACGTGTGGATGGTAAAAATGTCTTCTATAAATCTAAATTATTCTGCTTCCCGTGAACGGAATTTAGCGAAGGCCGTAGCCGGGTAAGTATGGGTTGTCGGCCCCCGGCGATTTTTGGCAGAAAATTAAGCCATATATTTGACCCCCTAAAAGTAGCCTATAGCAAAATTTTCAGCTCTGAATATTGAACGGCCTTCGAGTCAAAATTTTTTTGAACATTTTTATGTCACAATTGGGTTGTCCGATCGGAACGAAAAAAAAATGAAAATATGCACATTTTTAGACGCTATCAGAAAAAAAAAAATATTTCGGTTTTCGTCCGTCACGTGATCAATTTTTTTTGTCAAGTTTTGTTTTTTGAATTTTTTTTGACAAAGTAGCCGTTTTGGTATAATCACCAAAATTTTTGTAAATCTTCTCCTACTATTTCCCTACTACCTCAATTTTTTTCTAGACAATCCAAGTGGTACGCCATAGTAAAAAAAAACATTCAGTTAAGAGTGTCGCGGCAACATTTATCTAACAAATTAAGTTATTTATTCTAACTCTCCAAATCTCCAAGTTAGTGAATTTCGAAACGTAATGGAAACCCTAGCGTTTGAATGTAGCACCACATCATTCGATCAGCTTAATCAGTACCGATTTTCAGATGAGCAAATGTGCATCTGTACCGGTCCTACATGTACTCAAATAAACTAATATCATCATTGCTTCAGCTAGAGCGTGAATAATCTGCTTCCGAGTTTTCAGAAACAGTTATTCGAGCTTTTGAGACAGCTGTGCTTTCTACTCGTTTTGGTATTGCAGTGGAAAATCGTTACGTTATTGAAAACCATACTACGGCTCTTACAAAAAAAAACTGCATAATACGACGAACAAGGTTGTGTTAATTTGTGATGGTACATATGAACGCCATCAAAAAAGTTCAAACAATGAATTTCAAAGAAAATCTCTTTCTGGACAAAAAAGGTACGTCTATGTAAATCATTTACCGTATGCACGACTGATGTTACATAGTTGATATGGTAGCACCATATCTTGCTGTGATCCAGAAGGCTTAGGCAAATTGATGGCACCGGGAGATATTTTCGTATTGGACCGAGGTTTTCGTGACGCATACTTACCCGGCTACGGCCTTTGGTCTTATTAGAAAGGATTTTCATTGGCCTATGTTTCGTGATTCAAACTGTTTAATATTGTTTTGTCCATTACCGCTAAGGAGAGTTAAGTATGTAAATTTTATGATTTTTGAAAAGAACAGAAAAGAGGAAACAGCATAATAAAGCTAATATTAGTGGCGGCCTAAATCTTGAAGTTGTCTCCTATTATTTTCGATGCAAACTTTCACTTTACAATGAGTGGATAGAACTACAGTCTCTATTTCTGTCTTAGAAATACTTTAAACGATATTTCCTATTTCCACAACCAAGTTGTTAGGAGCAGTAAATCGCGTTGCAAAAATAAGATACTTTTTCGCATCCACAAATAAAAATCTAAACAAGTCAAATTTGGGGTCCTGGGTGGCCATGGAAATAGACTGGCGTGTTACATCCATCTGTCAGAGGCCAGAAAATTGTGAACATTTACGGAGAAATACACAGCACACTCGTCATATTGAAAAGCATATTGTTGCGAATTGCTAGCGACATGTCTTCTATTCTGTTCTCTTTAACGCCCTCTAACGGTGACAGAAATAAAAACAATATTAAGCAATTTGAATAAGAAATAGATGATAGTCTATTTTTTTTGGCCGCCAAGCATTCCACGCAGCGTTCTTTTTAAAAATCATAAAATTTACGTATTTAAATTTCTTTATCTCCCGCTAGCGGTGACGGACAAGATAAAATTAAACGGCTTCAATTACTAAACATAAGCCAATGAAAATCCTTTCTAATAAGATCAAACTTGCTAAATTTCGTTCGCGGGAAGCAGAATAATTTAAATTTATAGAAGAATTTTTTACCATCCACGCGTTTCTGAAGATATCTTCGGATTGGTAAAAGATAGCGATACCCGGTTTTCGCTGATTTGTTGGTAATTTAGCCTACTTTTTAAATTTGTTGTCGGGTCGATGGCCGCAGTGGTTAGGCGGCTGACTATTGTTGTGAGAGGACGATAGGCGCCGGGATTCAATTCTCTGGAGGGACGGTGACAATTTTTCAGAGAGTTTAATCCCGGATCGACTTGCCATTCGCTGTTGGGAGCAAAGTGATTAACAGCGCGGCATCATAAAAGGCGATATGATGCTGTCACAAAGCCAATTAAACACAACATACACACACAAAAACTACACCGCGAGAGTTGCAGTGATAGCCAGACAAGCGATACAGTTTACGGAGTCACTGCAACTAAGCACCCACCACATTAAAAAAAAAATGTTTCCATTTAATATTTTCGAGAAAAATCAAAATTTCCGAAAAAAATGAAACAGCGCCCTCTAGCATGCACGTCACTTATTAGATTGATTTAAATTGGTAAGCATTAGATTGGAGGAGTAATACTGTTTTCTACGAGACTAAGTTTGCATAATTCGGTTCAATAGAACCGAAGTTATAAGCGTTCCTTCAATACAAAGTTTCTCCTCCTCCCCTCCTCTTATTTGATAAAATACAAGAAAGTTGTCTGATGTAAAATATGCAAAATTTTCAGTAGAATCCGATTTTCATATTTATGGTAGACCTTAAGTTGGTGAATTTTGCGTAAAATAAGAATTAAAATTTTTGGTGATCAGTTACGCCCTCTAGCGGTCATCCTACGCTTTTCTCAATAATTTCGTGATGTTTGTCGGCGTCACTTTAGTCAGTAATATTTTTTTCCCAAAGCTGTACCTCTTGTAAATCGTTCCTGAGATATGGCAGAGCGACATTCTTAGTTGGCCACCCGGTACAAGTTAATCCACTAGCTTCCAATTCTCTTTCTACATTACATACTGTGAGATCAATAGATTTTGCATGATCTTTCTTGGTAAAAATACAAGTACCACCACCAATGCTACTAGTTCCAATTGCAAATTACTCAACCGAGTTTCTGTTAAACAAACAAAATAACTGTTATAATCAGATAATAATACACACAAATCATTTAGCTTGTTGCTTATACTGCGAATGTTAAGAAGCAAAATGAAACTAACGTAGGTATTTGCATAAGTATTCAATAATTACTATTCAACCTCATATGAAGTAATAGATTTAGCGTAATTAACTAATTTCTTATAGCTAGAATATTCATGATCGAAAACAGTGTGATCAACAGAAATTTTAGATTTAAATTTAACATTATTATCTATGCAATTACTAATATTAAGTCAATTATACATGCTTACTTATCGCTAATGTAAGTAACGACAAAACAATGTCCATCTAGATAATATCGCTGTGGAAGTTAACTTTCAGAAGTTCCGAGGATAAACGGCTGTACAATTTTTCCACTTCGGTAGCGTTTATTTTTCTGCATACAACATACAACGGTAAGCCACTTTATCTCGGCAGCAAGTGTGTCGAGTAACATTTTTACCGCTCGCCACGCGCAAAAATACCATGTACCGTTTATTTTTCGCCATTGAATTTTATTTACCCACATGCAAATCAATTAAATCGCCGACTCTGTCGCCAAGAATAATGAATGTCCCAGATAGTGCTGATGTAACATAAAGTATGATTATATATACTAAATCAAATACAATGTACCGAGGATTAAATGAGTGAGGGATAGGTTACTTAAACAAAAAGAATAACGCTCTTTCTCCTGTCTATAACTAATAACTACTAACTACGGAATCTTAAAATTGCTAGTAGGTGCTTATACAAACGATGCGTTATATTGGTTTGTTTTTTTTTTAATTTCCTTAACATCTCCTTTCACATTCCCTCATAAAATATTATGACTAATACACGGTGTATTATGTAACGAACACTCAATACAAGACGTTGTTTAGGAGCACTCTAGACACCCATCCACACATTCTGTGAAACATTTCTGATGATGATCGAAACGTTTCCCGATATTTTACATTCCCAACGGATATAAGGTCGTATACAATGAATAAACATGTTCGTCGGAATATAACACTACAGTACTACATATTTTTAAATACAGTTAACCCGAAGCTGCGGTTCAGATGACCGATCCGTAGCTATTTAGACCGTGATATAGAGCGGTAGCCCCGCTTCTTTCATGGATCGACAACCCGCTGCCACCTGCACCGCCGAATTATCTAGCCAGACGCCCGGTCTATTGTTTTGCTAATTACGGTTTGCAGAAGCGATTATAAAAAAAAGAACTGTTAAGCAGTATCAGATAACATCTCCATCATTTTCGGGATGTAAAAGAATGTTTTAGCGGTGCAGCGTGAAAAACCAGTGTTAAGGCAAGGTTATTAAGCCGAATTTCTGACATGTATTTCTAAGATGTTCAATTTAAACTTTAATGTAAAAAAGTAAATGAGATCTAAATTATTTACATAACGGTGTTATATTAATTAAATATACGAGGATGTATTGATAAGTCTCTAGTTAGCTTTGACCGGTTCTGTTGATAAAGAAAATATTACAGTATAAAGTTTCATGTCAAAAAGTCAAACCAAAGTTGCGCAATAAAATTTGAGCCATCATCAAGTACCTGTATTTAAAGGGGTTAAGAGGTAAACAGATTTACGAAGATATGCTTAATATCGTTGGCGATCAATGTCCTTCGTATGCGACCGTGAAAAATTGCATTGCAAACTTCAAAAGGGGTGCATTTTCCATTGAAGATAAACACCGATCTGTGTCCGACCCCGAAAATGTTGATGCAGTTCATGACATGATTTTGTCCGATCATCGATTAGGTTAAACATTTCTGACGCATTGAATATTTCACATTAACGTGTCCATCATATAGCTCACGTCGATTTGGGCATGAGAAAAATATCTGAAAAATGGATCTCCAAGTGTCCATGTTAACCAGAACAATCTATGTTCGCTTTGAAAATGATGCAGACTTCTTAAGCCGTATTGTTAGTATGGATTTTTTGGGTACATTCTGGCTCTCCAAAGCGTAACAAGTTTCACGTTCAAAAATCTGCTGGAAAAGTTCTTGCTTCAGTTTTTTAGGATTGTCATGGAGTAATCACGATTGACTTTCTGGATAAGGGTGGAACAATAACTAGGAATTATTATTCGACGTTACTGACCACTCTACGAGAAAAATTATGGAGACAACACGCGAAAAGTTGTCCAAAGATGTTTTGTTTTTGCAGGACGATGCCCTCCGACTATCATGCCTTTCCTCAACTAAAGAAAACCTTAAAACGTCGTAAATTTTCTTCCAGATTGCAGAGCAAGATAAAAATTTCTTTTTAAAAGGTCTAGAGGCGTTGCAGATTCGTTGTAATAAATGTATCCAATTAAGAGGAGAGAAGACTATGTTGAAATCAAAAATAGACAACTACGCAACTGAGATTGAATTACATACTGGAGCACCAATCATGTCAACGTCATTCAGTAGATTTAAACAAATATGCCCAGAAGAATGATGCAGTGCAATTGAAAACTCGTACAAGTGAAATTATTGTACCAGTATGGGTAACCAAGGTTGAAATTCAATAGAAAAGTAGTACAACAAGAAGATGTATACGTCATACATGGAAAAGTTAACACTATATTTGGAAGAAACCGGTTTAAAATATTTAAAATAAATATTAAAATTAATACATGACAACAGACGATAATAGAAAGGTGTTGGAAGCTTTATTGGAGGAATATCAAGATCGTTTCAGTTATAAAAAATGGAGACATTAAACTGTCCGCAGACTATAAAATAACAACATTTTTGCAACCATCAAAGCAGAGAAATATGTTTTTGTTTAGTCGACATATTTGCATATAAAAATCAATGAAGAAAGCTTTATGTTACAAGTTATAAGTCCAAATCTAAGTATACACAAAGTAAACAGACTAATTTTTGCTGTCAAAATAGTGAAAAATTGCTGTAAACTTATGGAATTATGAACCAATTTCTTTAAGATATAGAAGGATTAATATGTTTTTTTGATATGACAAGGTCCACAAGGTAGTTCAAGGATCCACAAAAGAAATTCTTTACACAATGAAGATAATTTTCCAGAAATTAGGTCTAAGTGGAATAAGTTTAAAGCGCAGTAAATACAAATTCTTCCAGAAATTAATACAATATTTGGAACACACGATCAATGAATCAAACAAAATAAATGCCATAGTAAATACATACAGAGCACGCGATGTTTCAATACATCAGGATTGACGATACTGTTTGTGAAAGTAACACCCTCGCATACATTACAAAAGAAAAATATCAAATTTAGTTGGACAAAAGAATACGAATATGTTTTCCAAAACATTCAACGGGAAATTGCTAATGGTGACGCATTTTGATGTTAATCTGCCGTCAATATTGGCAACATCTCATAAACACCTAGATGGAATGACAAGATCCATTTCGTTCACTCAACAAAAAATAGTGCAACCATATTAACAACAATGCTACGGCAATAGTATGGTGATTAACTAATTTTTCATCCCAACAAATATCTTCACGCTATTTCTCAAGATTACCATCAAAGACATCTACTGCTACGAAAGAAGTGGAAGTTGAGTCTTCTGAGTCCGATATTAGAAACATGCATTAAAAGAGAGTTAATGAAGATTCTCATGGCATAGTTAGGAGGTAATCTATGACAAAGGTATACTAAGTCAGACCTTGAACTGATGGATTGTTGAATCTTTAAAGATATTCCAATTGTCATACCAAAGCAATTACAAAAAGAAATACTGGAAGAATAAAATAGCGTTCACGTAAGTATAGTGAAAATGAAGGCATTAGCAAGGAATTATGTGTAGCGAGGAGGGGACATTGATAGCGACATTTTCTATACTTGGGAATACGCATCTATGGCGAGGCAACGTGTTTATCTTAACTATTTGGAACCATTAATACATACATACTTATCGTAGTAGACGCTTTTATAAAATGGGTCGAAGTATTTTCTATGAAAAACATTACAACATGTTGAGAGTAGTATTTTCACAATTTGGACTTCCAATTACCATCACAACTAACCATGGGAGTCAAAGTCAACTGAATTTAAAATGTATTTTAAGTCAAATAGAATTTTCTATAGTACCATTGTGTTGCGCCATCCAGCAAGGAACAGTCAAGAGGTGAAATGCGTCCAAGTAGTTAAGCAAGGCTTACGTAGCTTATTGAAGAATCCAAGGGACTTGAAACATAAACTGTCTAAACGGTTTTAAAAATATAGGAAGTTACTAGAAGTCAACAACGAGAATCAATCCAGCAGAACTTATGTTCAAACAAACATGAAGTAGATAATAAATATGCGACAATGGGCAAACGACGTATGTACACATATTCCAAGTGGACGAAGTTCAAATGAGAGGACGAGAATGTACATTCTGAGACAGTGAACAGGAATAACAACCTGCTGAATCATAAGTAACTACTAAAGCTAAGGCATTATCACGATAGGACTTTGAACTAAGTGAGAGCTAAGTCAACAACCAAAGGAGCAGGAATTACAGTGATGAAGTAGAATTTGGAAACTTCCTCTCAGGCTGAATTTGTAAATGTCACAGGGAAGAGTGTTATACCTATTATGACATGTATGTTTATTATTATTAATCATGTTAGTTAAAGTATTAACTCATAAATATCTGACAATTATAAAATTCAGGGATTAGTTTATGTATTATTTGAACTAACATATTCTATTAAGAAATAATTCTTTTGTTATTTAAAAGGTAAAATATTGTACTCCCATCATAAAGCATAACTGTAAAATTCTCCAAAATTTCTTTCTTATCTAGCAGTAAGCAGAAAGTAATTTATACTTGACTCGAATAATTAATTACAACGCGACAATTTCTTTAACTCTCGCGAACATACAGCAGCATTCCTACTGCACGACATATCCTACCAGATCATTTCGAGATTATGTTAAAAACGGTAAAAGAAGAAACAAGATGAATGACGAAGTGTTTTATATTATTTGTTAGTACATATGTATGTAATACATAAGACATAAGTACATATATGTATATGTATGTATGTATGTATGTATGTATAGAGATGTCTAATGCATTTAACGTGTACAAATTACACAAAACTATGCTACACTTAAGTATTACTAGCAAGAATTAAATTGGGTTAATACAATTTCGACAAGCGTCGATGTGGCTTACTACAGATTTATTTAAGAGATACAGCGAAATATCCAGGAAGTCGTTGTCGAAAATGTAAATCGTGTTGATAAAATGGTTTGAATGGATTCTAGATAAATTATGTTCATTGTCTTGAAAATTAAATAATTATTGTGCGATGATTAGATCTCAGTCTGATTAGTAGAATAATGCGGATGAGTTGCTTGAACTACTTGAAGCACGATAGACTAAAGATTGTGTTATTGTAATATCGTGTTTATAGGCAAATATACAGGGTGGAGTAAATATGCGGATATATTTGAATACTGCTTAAATTCAATTATTTTAATTAACTAAAATATGATAAATAATCAGAATCTTGTGACAGCAGATTTTTGTTTATTTACAGACAGAACTGTCCTCCTTTGATCTAGATGACAACTGGTCTATTTTACCCAAAAGAGCCTTTCATTATTTTGTCAAAGAGCAGGCATCCTTTGAATGAGAGCATGACACTTGTCGACTCACTTTGATCCTGAACAAGTTAATCAATCATATTTCAGATACACAGTAAAAATTATTACAGTAATATTCCACATATTTTCTACGCCTGGAATGTTACTGTAATTCCTTACCTTCTTACCTTACCAATTACAGCTTCGAATGCTAATTTACCCAACTGCAATAACTGAATATGTTGATATCAGTTTATCATAAGATAAACCAATAGAGCAAGTAATGCAGATCACATACTTAGGAGTAAAGATATCCATCCGTTAGAATCTAGCGAAAGACCGTACATACCAAATTAATACAGCAACCGCAATCTCTGGATGTCTTCGCGATATTGTGTTAACGAATAAATACATGAGAATAAACTCGCATTTATAAAACGTGTGTAAGACCAGCATCCAAAATGAAGAACCCAAGGGCCATAGCTGGCAAAACTCTTTGGGATCGAGTCGAAAACGAAGACACAAATATGCGGACTCCAGGATGTAGTGAGATCAGGAAGACAAAGAAGAAAACATTAGTACGAACACAAACAGAATTGATACAAACAGAATAGTGCGCATCGCACTGGAAGGAAAACCAAGAAGACAATACCGCCCGGGATGGTCATCAAACAGATGGAAGAACAGCTGGGACTCGCCATCGCAGGAAAACAAAGGGAATTAGTTACGAAACAAGAAGAAGAAAAAAGGAATTACTATATGGATATGTCTACCTTTTACATTTGTAACTCAGCACACATTACATTGTGCAGATGTGGGCAACTTTGTTAGTTAGTATTTTTATGGTGTGACAAATTTATTTTCGAGATAATAAACTCTTCCGGGTAATCTATCAATCCATAAAAATACTAGCTAAGCATCAAGCTTACATTATCCACAACTGGCTCATAATAATAAAATAAATTGTGTAAGGCTAATAAAACAAATTTATGTTTTCATGAATCTTTTGTTTAATTTTTAATAGCTCTACTTAAAGCTGCTTTATCCTAACTACAGTATACAAGATATAAGACGCTCTTAAAGACAGAGACAAAACTGTAGTTTATAAACGATTAGAGATACACAGTGTCGCTGATATCCATGGAAACAGTCAATAATTATGTATGTCCTAAAGTAGCACAGTTGGCTGAAAAATGGAATTCAATTTGCGCAATAATTTTTTCGAAGACGATTAATTTAACAAAAATGTCTTGGTGAGTTGACTTCTGTTTTTGAAGATGAAACACCACATAAATCGTCAATTTTGCATTGGTACTGTAAATTCCAACGTGGAGGAACCAGTCTCAGCGACGATCCCAAACCAGGTCCGCCACGAACAGCATTCACAAAAAAAACATCAATGCTGTGAGCCGCCCGATTAAAGAATATAGGTAAACGATATATCGTGAAACTAAGACATCTTTAGGTATTTCAAAAACATCAATCCAAATGATGAAATGCATCTTTTAACCGAAAGTAAAAATTGGCTCGCCTTAATTAGTGCCGCAAAAGTTTGAACCAGTTGAATAACGGAAACTCACAAAATGTGTATAGCATTGTGAGGACGAATCATGAATTTATTAGTATGAACTCGAACTATTTGGGTGTTTCACGATGAAGAAAATCCAGCTATTTCGAAAAATATGATTCCAACGTTTGCCTCAACATCAAGTCACATACCTACAATTCCTTTGCAATGTCGAAGAAAGGTTACTACAGATCGATACACAGCCATTTGTTTGCCAGAAATAATCACTATACTCCGAGAAGCCAACCTACAATGCTGAATCATCCTACATCATGACGATGTGAGTTCATTTCACCACACGGCCTAAAGAACAATTGAGTTTTTGGAGCAGCAAAATATTGAATTATTAGATCATTTTCCGTATATTCCCGACCTAAGTCTCAACGATTTTTTATGTTCCTAATGATTAAGAATAGAATGCGTCGGCAGAATATCAGTCGCAGAAGAAGCAGTAGATAGACCTTCAGAACACTTTTTGACTATCCCAACTCAAGATTGGAACAACTGCTTTAACAAATGGATTGCATGATTGCAGAAATGTATCCATTTTTGTGGAAAAAGTTTTGAGTCGATGTACTGTTTGATCTCGTATTCATGGCAAAACAAAGTTGCTTTATTAATAGAAGACCCTATAGATTAGTCGTTGTTGTATATGTCATACAACAACTCTAATCTTAATAGTTTTCGAGGTTCTCCTGATCTATTCTCCACACAACAAGTCAAAATCATGGATATTATGAAATTATCCAATATAAAAAACGTAGATATATATATATTTTTTTAGTGTGTGGTGGGTGCTTAGTTGCAGTGACTCCGTAAGCTGTATTACTTGTCTGGCTATCACTGCAACTCTTGTGGTGTAGTTTAGTGTGTGTAAGTTGTGTTTAAATGGCTTTGTGACAGCATCATGTCGCCATTTATGATGCCGCGCTGTTAATCACTTTCCTCCCAACAGCGAATGGCAAGTCGATCCGGGATTAAACTCTCTGAAAAAATGTCACCGTCCCTCCAGAGAATTGAACCCCGGCACCTATCGTCCTCTCACAACAATAGTCAGCCGCCTAACCACTGCGACCATCGACCCGTTCAATTAAGAAATATAATTGTAAAGTGTTGATACAAGAGCATATTCCCCATCCCCCGTGAATCCCATCCTGTTGGAACCACATTTGTATAATAAATATCATTAACTTGTCAAGTTTTCCATATAGAAATGTCTTACGACGTGCCCATCAATAATACCACATCAAAAATTCATTTCTTGTGGTCTTTGAGTATACAGTTACATCCATCCTTTGTGGATTTTGATCTAACCAGCACCCAGAATTTTTCCCCCCATTTTTCGCTAGCTATTTACTAACTACTGACGGTGACAAAAACATGATAAATTCCTTTACCTTATCAGTCAATGGTCTTGTATCAAGAATCTGTTTATGCTACAGCCCGGTTCTGTAGTGCAGACACGATTATCCAGCCTTACCTATACCTACATTAATCGTCCACGATACCAACTTATTGCAACATAAAAAACATTTACTATAATATACAGCCAGCAGCTAAGTGATTCAAAAAAGGTTTCATACATGCCAATACCTACAAGCGAATGTTGCACTTAACTCATTTCGATGCAGAAAAAATATGTCTCGCTTCTCACATAGAATACATTCGTTCCAATCGATCGTTGTTAATTATTATGTCTTGTATAATCGACACATTTAAAAAAACAACGGTACAGTATGTATTTGAAAGGTCACCTAATTGAGACATAGTTTTAATTACACAATCTTTAAAATACCGGATGTTGAATCTTCTATTGTTTGAAATACTTACAGTTAATTTCTATTTCTTCTCTTCCTTTTCTATAGATAATTGCATACCTAAGCACTTAACAACTTAAAAAGAAAGCATCACATTAACAGATGAGTGATGTGTATAAAATAATTTTTTAAAGCTCATATTTGCGCAAAATGACGGGACAGGTCAATAGGAAATGACTTTTCAGCTAACAATAAAACGATCATCTTCCTTCGTTCTGCATTGTCTCTGTGAGTAATTGATGTTTTCCATTACGCTCAATAAATTTTTATGGCGAATTATGATGGTCATTATATTTGACTTTGCTGTACATCCGAGGCGACAACTTAGAGGCCAACTTTAATATGCGGTCAACGCTAATTTCTCAGTACTGTTTTATATCTGGTTACAGATGTAACCAACATGTATTAAGAATCGAATATTAAAATAACATCTGCACGCATCACAATTTATCGTTTTATTTAAATGTTTTACTTTCAAATAATTCTTAACAACAATAATTATTACTTACTCCCATAAAACTATGGTCACTCATATTCATGCAGAAGTGTTAGAAAATGTAAAAGCTACTCTTACAGACCAGAACATTGGAGTGCTGCAAGACAAGAATTATATTGCTGCATATTTCATGCATAATTAATCTGAGGAGAATCTTTGCCAGACTGCTTTCTCCACACACAAATATTCTGTCTTTAATTTTTGCAACACTAATTTAGGAAACTGTTTTAAGTACTTTAAACCATGAATACTGTCCACGACTTTGACAAAATTCGTCATTAACCCTAATTTGATATGTAACGGAAATAGATACATAAATAATAAATATGCGTAATGTTTCATGTTTGCTGAAAAGTGAAACAAGTGAACAAATTTACATTTATTTACTTTTTTTTATTTTTTAATTTATTGGCAACCACAATATACGTCTAGACTTATATAAACAATAAAACAGATTAATTTCAAAAGGATCTCCGTCAGTCTACCCTTATTAACTTAACCTAACCCTTATTAACCCTGTTATTAATGGTGAACCGTACAAATCAAATAAAAACCAGTGAAAAGTAATAAACATAAACATTAGCAGTAGCGCACTACAAGCAAAAGCTTCACCATTGCTGTTCGCTCATTAATCGCACCCGAACAAATCGCTTAAAGACTGCGAAAGAGTTAGTCTTAGCTTCCTCTTCATTGGAGTTCCAAACTGACGCTACACGATAGGAAAAGGATCGCTGATAAAAGTAGGTTCTGTGACGTGGAATAGTAATTGTATTTTTATACCTTAGATGAATATGGTGAACGTCAGTACGAAATGTAATTTTGTGATAGAGATACGGGGCCTTGCGAGTGTGTATGATTTTATGTATGAGACAAGAAAACTGTAGGTTTCTGCGGACATATTTAACCATCCCACAGACAAGAGTTCTGCACTACCTGTACTCTTGACAGAATTGGAGAAGCCTAGCACACAGCCATCCACAAGCACCAACTGAGATATCTTCACCGCTTGCACAGCAGAATCAGAACCAAATAAAATTGCAGCAGATCTGGATGCATTTACAAGTATGCATTTGCAAGTGTTTTTATGTTATTCATTTCAGAATCTATGGCAAGACTGGTCCCAAAAGTGCAACGTTACCTTTGTCGACGACACTGAAGATATCATCCAACAAGTTTAATAACGCTGTATCACAACTATAAGATAGTCTAAATCCACTCTGGTGAGAAGACAACAAACTATGTAGATCGAGGTACTAACGTAACTGCTGATCAACTATTGCAGTCTGGAAATGTACTGGTTTCTAAACAACAACTGATGATGTGTGTGATATAGGGAATCGTGTAAGGGCAATCATAGCCGAATAAGATGAATGACCAAACTGTCAGACCCAGTAGCGTCAGACCGAATTTGCGATATGATATCTTAAATAATTTCTTGTGGAACTAGAGAAAATTGAAACAAGGTAACCACTTTTTTTAGAAACGTTGTTGTTGTAAAAAGCCAAAAGATCAGTTTTATTGTTTCCAGAAGCATGGCCGGTATGATACTGTTAAACGTTTTCCACATGTTTTTAGATGAAGCATTAGTGAGACGATGGTCAACAAAAGCTTTCTGTTCTCTACGAATTGCAGAAGTAACGTAATTACGAACATAACAAGGCAACATAGTTGCCTTCGAGGGTGATACACTTGATACTTCCAACATGTCAATATCCTTTCAGTAGTACGAAACGCCCAAGCCTTCGAAATACGCCTCGGTTTCCACGATGACTTCATCGTTCGATCTATATCTCTTTCCCTAAAGCCACCGTTTGATGTTAGGCAAGATATAATAGTCGCCGGGGGCAAATCTGAAGAATACGGTGGGTGAGCAACTAATTCAAATCGTAATTTGTCCAATTTGGCCATCCCTTTCAAGCACGTGTGTGACGATGACGGCGCGTTATCGTGATGATACAGAACTGTCTTCTTCGCCATATGGAACCGTTCAGTTTGTCCAATAACACTGCATAATATTCTTTGTGACTTTTCTTCGCTTCTACAGATAATCAGTTGAAGTTATGCCATACAAATCCCAAAAACACGGAGGCCATAACCTCTCCGGCCGAGTGTTGCTCTTTTGGCCGCTTTAGCTGGCTTTCGTGGCTTTCCAGCCACTCTGCCTGGATCTATGTTTCGTCTATCGTTACAAAACTCGTAAAAAGTCTGCTCAATTACGCTGCAATAACGCCAAACCAGCCTGGGGTTACCTGGAGTTTGCCCGTTCTCAAAGCTCCCCATTCACTCTAAGAGCTTTAATAAACTGGAATAGATGTGATTGTTTCAAAGAAGATATTTCTTCTTCATCTATGACGTCTTTGCCGAGATGATTGGCCAGGATTTCCGAGATAGCGGTGTAGTTAGATGTCAGGTGTTTCAGACTTTCATCCTCTGCCCCGCACAACCTGCAGTCGCTATTCTGTTTCAAAACTATCCTTGTCATCTGTTCCCCAAGGTAACAATGCACTATAAGATAATCTCTAAGGATACGTAGCCTGTTTCTACTTAGTTCCATCAAGATTTTTGCTCTGTGCTTATTATAGTTACTAAGGAATATCTTGGAATGTCTCAAACTAGAGAGAGTGTCCCAGAGGGATGCTCTGAACTATCCACTCTATCTTTGAGTTCTTTTATGTAGACGCTGATTACCGCAAAACGGCTCCGGACCCACTATCGAAGTTACCGCTGATTTCGGTGTGTCCTGGTACCTAGCATAGTGCAATTCCGTTTTCTTTGGCTAGGTTGTTTAGTCTTTCGAGCTGATGGTGTTAGAACTCAGCGCTGTTATGGCTGCTTGACTATCGGAGAAAATTGCAATGCTTTGCTTCCGATATTACAACCCAATCAGCACGTGAACGTCCATAGAACATCCAATGTACATCCCTTGTTGGATATACGGACGTCCATCGGATATTCGTCTATGCACAAAGAATGTCCAGTGGATATCCACCGGAGAGCCATTTTCTAGCAAACTGGACATCCATGGGGTGTTCATTTCAGATAAATTAAAGGACCAAGTGATTAAAATATTGGATTATTAAACCGTCACTTTCGGTGTTACATCAAGTGGAATTAATGCCATTGTCAATATCATCAAAATTCTAAATCAACATAACGTGTTCTTCCGATATGTTATTCTCAATATTATGCAACATACATATAATAATAATAATGTATCTTTATTTTCTAAACTCATACATACATACATACATATAAGTAGTAAGGCTATAGGCGCATCAGCGCAGTCACTCGGCATGGACACGCTGTGTAAGCTGTATTTTGACAGCTAAAACCTGTGTAAAATCACCAAATTGTCATAATTATGACAGTTTGACAGGTTTTAGCTGTCAAAATACAGCTTATACAGCGTGTCCACGCCGAGTGACTGCGTGATGCGCCATAGCCTTACTACTCATATAATTCACAATCTTGAAAAGAAATAAATATAATCTCAATTTTAAAACAATTAAATAAACAGTGTACATGAAAATAAACGAAGAGAGAAAAACTCAAGAAAATACTATGTATTTTGTTATGAGTCTGTAATTTACTGTACTGTCAAAGTTCGTGTGTGTCGTCAATATAGTGGTAGTGGTAAGTGGTAGTTGTAAACAATTTCTTCTGTTTATATTTGCAGGTAAGTTTCCCGTTATGATGTCATGGTAAAATTTTCTGGGTTTACTAAAAATCCACGCTTTAATTCTCTTTTTCCAGGCATATGAGAATGGAATATGTTTAATCTCTTCAGGAATTTGATCATATAGTCTCAGTGATTGGTAGGTAAAACTTTTTTGACCAATTGATTTTAACTTCGAGGTTTTGCTGCAGTGGTAAGCTTATTTCTTGTACTGTAATGATGATTGATTAATGGTATTCTAATTTTCTTACTTTTTAGGTACAACAACATTTCCTAGCAGTATATCCATTACGCAAGCGTCACGGCAAAGGACGTCACTGGGGTAAGTTCGGTCTTTTTTTAATCTGCTATACTACCCCATCCAATAATGTCATATCGTAGATGTGATTGTCCTTGTGCATAATATAATGTTTTCATCTGTTGTTGAGTTAGCACGTCTCTTACATATTTAAACTTATATAACAAACCTCCGATTTTTTTGACAGTATTATATACATACATATATGTATATTCCATCTTAAATGTCTATCAATTGTTATTCCAAGATATTTTGTTCTATCTCATCAATAGTAATTCCTTCATCAATGATAAGTGAGTTCAAACAAGGCAGATTTGCTTCATATGAGGTGCATGACATATATTTTGGTTTAGAAGTATTCATTGTAAGTTATAATCCAAATGTCTCTTAATTTTCTTGACATTTTCTTGCACTTTTTTTAATTCATCAGCCGTAAAAATTACTGCAGTGTCGTCTGTGTAACTTATTCTGTCACCATCATGTCTGTGAGTACTCAGTCATTAATATATAGAATGAACAATATGGGACCTATGACAGTAAGTATAGATCTGTTATTTGGGTGTCCGATATACCCACATATACCATTCAAATGCATATATTCCATAAGTATTCATCAAAGGATGATATCCACGGTGTACGTGTGATAATGGACATCCATTGTACAAAGAATAACAAACATGCATGGGACTATCGTACGATGGACGTCCATTGCACAAACATATTCGGATATCGTATGGATGTCAAAGGATATTACAAAAGTGGTGCATATCTGCATATCTTATGGATATCCTATTTATGTTCATAGACATTCGGACTTATTATGGACCTGTATTGGATGTCCACTGAACATCGTGTGGGGAGATTGCAAGTTTTGATTTTTACATAATCACTTTAATGTTTATTAAACAAAACTAACCGTCAGAGGTGTGATCTTTGGATTAAAAATAGGAAATAGCACGTAACGTGAGCCATTTTTTCATGCAGTAAAAAGTCTATAATAGTATAAACAATAAATATGCGTGATCCAGGTCGTTGTTAAGGTTTACAACATTGTTTCATTAATGGAGTAAGGTTCCGCCCTTGCGACTTTTTACTTCAGCAGTAATACAACAAAAATTGTTAGGATGTTTTAAGCAAACTTTAAATATTTGCATATAAGTATGTAATAAGTAATTCACAGTAATTCAAAGACATGTTGACTAATGTTATTTAATCTAATTCATCTTGAATGTATAACAACAACAATGCTCTAAACGTTTCTACTTGGTGTCTTCTAGGATGCAGTATCAAGTTGCATATTTTTAACATCCTTTCTTCGTTATTAAAATGACATTTAGCGGTATTAATGATCTTAAACGGTAATAAAATACTGGGTCATATTTATGTGTTAACGTAGAGTTGCCATATCATCGCGTACCTAAATTAGATTAACCACACGTATAACTGTGCGGCTTGCGTTAGTCTAGGCCTAATTGGCACCTTTTCTTTCACTAATAACGTTTTTATAACCTGTGAAATTTATGGTGTGTGCGCTAAGAACAGAGTTTCTTCTTAAAGGTAGTAAAAACTGTGGACAGTCGAGATATTAAACACGCCTTACCTTGACGCAGTATATTCTAATTGTGAAATAAATTAAAATAGAACAAATCAAGAACTCAACACATCTGTAAAACTATATCCTTTTTTCGTTTACATTAATTTTTAAATAATATTTCTTTTTTAATAAATAATTTCAACTTAATTCCGAACTTAATGATTGAATAGTTAGGTATACAAGATAGAAGTAATTTCATTGCACTGTATATCCAGCACTACACTTTATGGTTTCTTAGATGATGTTCGGAATTTTTCTCTTACTATCGGTAAAATACGCCGATGGCATTCTCATGACGGCAAATGGGAACCATTCGATAGCGTTCTTCGGTTTCGGTTCCATTCTGAGCGCTCAACTAGGCGCATTTTTCCAAATCATTAAGTCTTACGATCACTGCACACTAGGAAGGAAAACAACAGACGTTTTTCGAACTCGATCTTTTATGTTACATCTTCCCATCTTCTCAACCGTAAAAATCGCGTAATGTAGACTAGAATGTGTATATTATCGATGATACGATAGCACGCATTACGATCAATAGCAACTCTTTGCGAACACAATAAGAAAATCAGAAATGTTTTAGTGTTTATATAGTTAGTTGTTAACAAATATGGTATTTTTTTCCAAGAAGTCAGAGGCGTACTTGTTTCGTTTATTTGTTTATTACATACCTTATTCTAATTTCGAGACAATTAAAGAATAAAATGCAGTTATGACAAATTGGAAAATCTAATATACTACATACCGTTTGGAATTATATACTTTCGACTATCGGTAGCTCACGCAATTTCGAAAATTTATACATAGATACAAATATTTTGTAAATATTTTGGAAGATTAATATACTTAATATAATTTTTTAATGTTTTCTATGGAAGGAAATAAATTTGTTTAGAATGTTACTCTTGATCACAATTCATAAAACAATATTTTGTTATCATCGCAGTACTACCATCAGACTAAATGATATCTCGAATTAGCATACTTCTTGCTTTACAAGAGTCTACCAACTCGATTTTAGTAAATGCTTTTTAACACTGTAAATAGGTTGCTAAGTATTATAACTAAATACAGCAGTAAAACATAAGATCTGTATGATCTTGTCCTACAATTCATAATGTAAATGTTATGAATTAAACAGGATATAGTAATTACAGCCGACAATGGCTATGAATCCTGGATATTAAATAGAAGACAAAATAATAAATTACAGGCAGTAGAAATGAAATATTTAAGAAGAGTTAGAGGAGTTACAAGGATACGAAAAGAATACATTGAACAAAGACAGCTAGGATGGTGGGGACACTTATGTAGAATGGAAAATACAAGACAAACAAGAAGGATATGGGAAGCAAGAATAATGAAAAATAAAAGAAGAGGAAGGCCAAGGACAACATGGAATGATATCATAGCAGAAATACTGGGAAGGAAAGGCAAAACATGGACAGAAGCGAAGAACATGACAAGGAATAGAAATGAATGGAAAACGTTTATAAAAAGCTAGAAAAAGATAAACGCCCTACACTATTATTGTGGTAGAAGGGATTATTGGATAATATATAATGAATTAAACAAGATGATTGCCGTCCTGAATAATTATTATAAGATAGGAGCTTACTATACCGTTCTGGAAAAATAGCAGCAATTAAGTTAATATTAAAAAAGAGAAGTTTATATATTTTCGTCAGAACTTTAAGGGTTTAGTTAATAAATTAATACGAATTAATAATAATTTAATTGAAAAAATGACGATTTTCGTGGACCAGATAACCACAAGCAAGTTTTCTTACCTTGGCGATTATTACTACCTGTTTCCATTATTCTCGAAATTAATATAAAAACGAAACTAGATAAAACGTATTTGTGAACAAAAAAAGAACAAAGCAGGTTTTTTTAACAATTTATCAAAGATAAATATATCTACTAAAAAAAACGAATACAAAAATTTTCGATTGATATAAAACACCAACGGATATAAAATGATACTTTATTTCCACGTACCACAAAGAGTGTGTATGTATTACATTATTTATTATACACTTCTCTATCATTTAACAAATGACTGCCGAAACAATTATTTAAATTTATTTTCAAGGAGCAAAATCAAGAGTTTGTCTTATATTATTATATACATAGACAATGTTTCACCAAGAAGCAACTACAGATTCCATTAATTTTATTAGGTCAACTACTACAGGCAAATTTGATATCATTTACAAGAAGATCTTATTTAATCTACATTTCAACATACAGTGTGTAAAATTCAATTGAAAACCGACATACATACGAAGTGTGGCAGAAAAGTAATGAGACTGATTTTTTATTTACCAAAGATTTAATTTTTTTCAAACATCAATGTTATCTCCTTCAAAATAGTTCCCTTGGGCAGTTGAGACGTTATTCCAGTGTGACATGAGGGGTTGTCATGAGCATGCATTTGTCTGCAATGTCTGGTCTCACGCGAATTATACCCTTTTTCTGAGCCTTTCAAGGAAGTCTTTATAAAAAACTGGTTGAAAGTTTGTCCTGGAGGAACAAATTCTTTGTGGACGATTCCCCTTTCCTCAAAAAAAACAAATCAGTATTGATCTAATCTTAATTTAGTCTTCGTATTAAAAAATCCATGATTCATCACCTGTGATTACACGACTAAAGAAATCTTGCTCATTAGCGATTCTGTCAAGAAGATTAAGGCACTTGTTTTTTCGAATGTCCTGCTCAATTATCAGGTTTTTCGGCACAATTTTGGCACAGACCTTTCGTATGTGCAAATGTTCAGTCAAAATTTGATGAACGGTAAATCTGTTCAAATTTAATTGTTCACTCAACATTCTCAATGTTAAATGACGGTCTGTTTTCATCGGTTTTAGAAGTTGAAGGCCTCCCTGAACGGTGTTTATCTTCAACGTGTCAAAATTTGATGAACGGTAAATCTGTTCAAATTTAATTGTTCACTCAACATTCTCAATGTTAAATGACGGTCTGTTTTCATCGGTTTTAGAAGTTGAAGGCCTCCCTGAACGGTGTTTATCTTCAACGTGTTCTCGGCCTTCCAAAAATGATTTGTGCCAGCGAAAAACTTGAGCTGGGGATAACGATGTTTCCCATAGCCATCTTTTAACTTTTCATACGTCACACTTGCCGATTTCTCCCCCCCCCCCTCCCCCCTCTCCACCGGTATCATACCACCCTAGTTCTTTTATCAAAGTTAAAAATATTGTACAGTCAAAAAACGTAGATAATTTAAACAATAATACTAATATGCTCTTATTAAGATAGACAAAAAAGAATCACTTTCGCATCTTCAATTCTAATGACAAAAAATGTATAATCTGGACCGTTGCAAAGCTGATAAGAATAATACGATTACAATTTTGTATAGAACAGAATATATACACAAAGTCAATGAATTTCTTTACATAAGCGAATTTGCAATGCTGAAAGTTGGCACTACTAACAATTATAAACTTGAAATTAATAAGTTAGGTAAGAAATATGATAATAGATAGCTCACTACTATGAACCCTATTATACCTATAAAATATGAGCTACTTAATCGGTCAGCAGCCGTTTCGTGTACAAATATGCCACGGTCGATGAGCTAGCTTAACTTTCCCATGTCAATTTTCTTTTCTTATAATTTAAATTAAACGCAAAAATTGCATGCGTACGCTGCTAGCATGTGTACCGAAATTGCCATGTTATGTTTAGCATAGCATATGTATGAGACCAATAATTGTCTCCTGCACTTGAGAATTACCTAAACTCAGAGGATGTAAATCAAATAAAATTGAATAACTTTAAAATATCGAGTAATGCTAAACTTCTTTCATTCGATACTGTAAGCTTGTTTACCTCTATACCGCCCCATGAATTAAAAGAAATACTAGTGCATAAAATCACCAAAAACAATTCTGAGTATATGTACTCAACAAAATTACTTTATATTAAATGGTAAATGTTACAAACAAGTCAACGAATTACCCATGGGATGGCCTTTTATTTCAAACAATAAATATAAAATTCACCAACTAAAAAATCTCAAACGTAAGCCACTGACCAAAACAATTCGAAATGTCAATAGTTATAATATACAATCTTCAATAGGTTCTTGTTAGAAGATGCCTGTCATATAATCCTGCAGTGACTCCCGATTATCGCTTGTTTGGTCTGACACGCCACATTACAGATCAAATTATTGAGTAGTGAAAGAATTGATTCGAAATATTTCATGTATCGTTAACGTTTGTGATGTCTCACTTGAACGAATTAGGTAAACGATCCTATTCAATGAGATACCAAGAACTAAACTTAATGAGTTTAATTAAAAATACAAATAATTTTACGCTGCTGCACAACATTTTTATAGCACAATGTTGTTGTTCGCAGATGTAAATTTTACCGCTAGATATACTCATATAAATACAAATAAATTGAATTACGTAAGTATCTAAAACTGTACGAATTTATCAATTCACAAACTGTCATATTTATAACAACTGCTTTTAAAAACATGAAACATAATTAATAATTAATGAGACGATAACATATAAACTAAGCAGCATGCATCAGCAATTATAGAACGAGCATCTTCTGCAATGCATGCATCTCATTATGATTAAAATTGGACAATAAACTATCTGAATGCAATCATTTGTTTTCTTACGGTTCTTCCTGGTCGACTAATAGGTGTTAAGGTAACGCATAACGTAATAAGATTTTAAATTATGTTCTTAGATTTTATGTATGGTTGAAAGAGATATGTATAGAAACATACATAATAATTACTTTCAGCAACATCTTGAAATGCAAATCTAGAGTGTGAACAACGGTGAATAAATGTCAACCATATGTTATACCAGTTTTACTTCATAATTTACAGCAAATTTTTATGCAATGGCAACGCAGAGAGTGGAAATGAAAATTATAGTGAAGGTATTAGAAAAGAGAAGTTATTCGTTTCTAGAGTTCAAAACACGATGAACAACAATAGAAGAGTTGATCACTTATATTGCAAAACTTACAACAAAGTAAGTATTTATTAACACCATAAAAAGGTAATTACATGCTCTAAATGTCTCTTCTAATCACAAAAATTAACCACACTCCATTATCTTTGATTCTCGAAGGTGTAAGAAATGATTTAAAAAATACATCAGAACAATTTGGGCAATCAATCATTAATTTGATGTCATTACTGATTCAGTAATGCGTTGTTTCCTTTGAAGTGTAAAAATTTACAAATTTTCAATAAGAAAACAGGCAAGTAATTTACTTCGTTACGCTACATTCAGGAGCAACTGTTGTTGGTTGTTGTTTAGTTTTAGATACTCCTAAAGGTGACAATGTTTTTTTTTATGTACATATGTATATAAATAGATCAATGATTTATTGTCAATAACGAATGTGTATATACAGTTGCTCGACAAAATAATGAAGAAACGGATGTTCAAGTACAATTCAAAGAAATTTAAAACAAAATAAGGCAAGCAGAACTAAGGGCCTATATATCATCCAAAAAGTCATTCTGATTCCTATATTGAAGTGTTTCAGGTACTACCTTATAGACAATATTTCAGTTGATGTATGAGTAATTATGTTGTCAACTTCTTTAGACTGATGTTTTCTATTCCTCGTTATATATCTTTTTTTCGTTTGGCTGACCCATGCCCAATCGGGTTCGATGCAGCAATTTCGGTGTTGTGTTTTCGCTTGTGATCTCATAATGTTATTTACCAGGTATTACTGCTACTACATCCGTCTATCTGGTTGAAATTACTCCGATGCTTCATTATTTTCATTGGTTCTCGTATTAATCTCTGATGCTACCCTCTAATTATAGCTTATATTTTAATATTGTCGTAACTTAAAGTTCACTTCTTTCTCCTACTCGGATGAGATTATTTATTATCTTACCTTTTGCTTGACTACATCTCAGACAGCTTAGATCATATGCCTCAAATTTATTTTGTATACTCAGATTCTTATCAATAAACAAAACCGCGAGGGTGTTCATGGGGATATTATCCGGTGGATTAGATCCTACGTATGAAATTGAAAGGAAGCTGTACTTTCGGCAATACCAGTTTGTATATACTTGAGATAAAAATGGGTGTGCCACAAGGTTAGCATCTGGGGCCACTACTTTTCATTGCATATATTAACGAGATATACTCTTATTTTGATTTCGACAATTTTTTATGCACATGGCTTCAAAGGAAGTTAAATCAATAAATTATCAATTTAAAGCGATTTAAGCGATTTAATTCGCCTTGAAAATTTCACTAGAAACGAAAAATGTTAGAAATCAAGAACTTCAGTGATCTGTTCTATAATCAATTACTGTTTGATAAACATATTGATTCCATTGCCAATAAGGAATTAAAATAAGCTAGAATTTATACTTCAATCAAGGGTCTCATATCGTAAGCTACCTTTTCTCAAGTATCTGTATTAGGCTCAAATTCACAGTATGCTTTCCTACGCAAAAAATAATGTTTTTAGTATGCATGCATCATAAACCACGGTGGTATTACCAACCACAAATGCAAAATATAACGACTTGATTGCAGTGAGTTTGTCAAAATCTCTGAACATTCTAAATATGAATCATAAAGACCTAAGCGCTGATTGACTGATATATAGAACGTGATCATTAACTAAACTAAATTTCGCATCGAAAACCACACCAAAATCTCTAAATGTTTTCTTCTGAACTAAGGGATGTTCATCGATGGTGTAAGAGATACTGAAAACATCCACTCTTCTGGTGTATCTTACAAAACAGCGCTTGAAAATATTTAAAATTTATAGTTTCTGCACCATTTATAAACAATGTTTAGGTTCGATTGAAGAAAGTTCTCGTCATCCAATTCATTGATTCTGTGGTAGATTTTGAAGACATGAACGATATCAGAGACGGACAGAATCCAAAGTGTGACAGCTTTTTTAATAAGATATCATAGTCTATGGTATCAAACGCCCGACTGAAGTCCGTACACACCACGACATGTTGACCGCCTGCATCCAGGGTTTTAGCTATTTCTTGAGATATAGTACTCTGGTTGCTGATTGTAGATCGTTTAGGCGTAAAACCGTGTTGATGTGCAGATATGAACGGTTGGCAATTATAACATAAGTATGTCGAGATAATAAATTCAAATACCTTCGCGATAGTTGCTCTCAATGGTTTTGTCACCCTTCTCGAAAACAGGACATATCCTAGACTTTCTCCACGCGTTAAGGAAAACAGCAGAGCTTAAGGCTAGATTGACGATATTGCATAATGGTTCTGACAATATAAGAGCGCAGTCTTTTACTGAAACGGATGGTATGTTATCATGGCCTGTCGTGAATTTATTCTTCAGACGCTTGATGGATTCCTGTACAACGATAGTTGTGATCCTTGGTACCCAGATTGGTGGAAGATGAGAGTCACAGTCCGGGAGTGCAGATTCAAGATTTTCTGGTAAATAGTGTCTAGCGAAATTTGCGGCAAAGACCTCAATGGATTGTGGATCGTTGTATTCATTTTGACCATCAATTAATTTTCCAGGGATTCTGGTAGTCGCATTTTTAGAGTGTATATATTGCCAAACAGAGTTGGGATCATCAATAATTCGATGTTGCACCCTATAGATGTAACTGCTATAAGTATGCATATGTCCATTTTAATAGTACCATAATGCAATATTTTTTTTTTATAGATTCAACCATGGTTGAATCTTATCTCGGTGACATTCAATGCATTTCTGATTTAGAACAAAATGGACAAACTTTAATTGCATCTAACAAATTTTGTGTTTTAATTTTAGTAAACGCATAAAAAATCACTCACTAATTCTATGCTAAATTGAACGCTAACGAGGTTACCAACATATTCCAAATCTATATAACAATTATCTCATTGAAAACGACCGGAAAAATGGCGAGATATCAACCGGTATACTTTAAAATCTTTCAAATTACAAAACGGTGGCGGTAGAAATCCCACACATGTAAACAAAAAACAGGATACCTACAAAAATAAAAACAGAAGACGTAAACTAGATTATTTTATTATCCTTCGTGTTTAGTACGATGTGAGGCCTCAATTACCTGCTGATTTACTGGACGAGTTAGTAAGAATGTGTTGTAGATGATGCGATTTAAATTGCCTCCTCACTTATGCACCGGTATTATTGGCTTTCCTTCTTTATCTTTAATATGTACGGCATCTTTTTTACACATTAACTTTTTAGTCGTATAAATCGATATGCATGCAAAATGTACCATTTTTCGTGAAATTGCTTTTTGCACTGGGCGGCATTCAAATCATAAACAAGCCTATATCGCTCCCAGAATTTAAAGAAAGTATCGAATCCGTTCACACAGCGTTAAATTCAAAATTTTTTGTTCATTTTATGAGAATTAATTACTGTAGTGTAATCCGTATACATTTTCTTGTACATAGTTGAATAATTCTTGACAGATAAACTTGATCGATAAAATCTGAAACCGTACTGAATATTAAATCTGATGAAGTATTTACGACATTTTTAACATTCGAAGGTAACGGTTTAAACGAAAAATCTCTTAACTCTGAATGCTTCTTTTTATACTCTTTTCTTTATCCTTGTAGGTCTTCATCTCTCTTATATTTTCCATGCAAAATATATAAATACGCTTTCGGACAAATTTTGGATCGAATAAACCTTATAAAAGCAATCTTGATATTCATCATTGTTGTGACTCCATTGAGGAATAGATTACAGAGTTATTAATGCTACGGTTAGACGACCGCTTTACAATCCTTCATATATTGCACCTTGTTAACCACAATTACGTAAATGTAGGTAAATATATACCCATACACATACAGTCATTAAAATAATACTGTAGTGTAACAGTTACAAGGTTACTATGGCAAGTATGTTGGAAGTATGATGAACAAACATCAATCGCACATGTGTCGTGACAGATAAACTTGAACCATGCGATGAAAATTACCGATAGGCGGAGATTCTTCCTGTTTATTGTTAATATCCTGTAATGAACTGTAATTAAATTAATAGAAGAAAATTATAAATACAAAGTATCCATGATTTACGTCTCTCTTGAACAAACATCGTAAATATCTTTGAATGTTAGAGAAGAATTAACAGAGATTTACATTGTTATACTCAACATATACGAAAGCCGCAAACCACAGTAAAACTTACGTCATACAAACAGGTCAAAGTATAAATTTTATAAATAAGAAACGCTTAAGAATAAACACTAAAGAAATAAATACTTTCACATTTCCCACAAAATTTCTGTAGACCTAAATGAGAACAAAGCTTATGAAAAACGACTTGCAAATTCAACACTCATCTTATGGTGTTCTTACAGCAACTTTATGTACAAAGAAGCGTACCATATTACCAAAAAAGTTGGTCGTCTGCTGCTGTGTATTAACACAATTTTATGCTAGGTTGCTGATGTTATCAACTTCTTCAAATTTTATTTAGTAAAGCTAAACTTTTAAGCAGCTGAGCATTAGGAAAGTCATTGATAAGATCTCTAAATCTAACAAAATATAAAAATTAACATACATAAGCATAAGTAGTACCAAACGTGAAATGATTCCGTGTATAATCCGGTTACGAAGAGTTTTATAAGAACGATCAAACCGTAATTTTTAATCAATTCATCACTTCTTTTTTATCTATACCTTACACTAGAGCAATTAAATTTGAATTTATGCATTTGGGGTAAAGTATACATAAATAGGAATTTATTTGCTTCGAACGGCTTCGTAATTAGCAACTTCGAGGCCGTTCGCGAATGCTCCTTGAACCGAACGTACACAACCAGAAGAAGAATATCAAGCAGAAGTAGTGGTGAAAAAAAGAGGAAAAAATCGTGTCCGGACAGGAAGAGTGTACCGATTCGTAGCACTAACGGAAAGTCTTGTTCTTGCAGCGTGGCGAGTCGGAACAAAGCGGCAACTGAAGACGGTCGTTCCTCGACAGTTTCCAGCTAAACGGCAAAGGTTGTGCGTGAGTGAAGAAGGCGCGAAATACTACGGCGTGGTACGCAGTGATATTTCCGCGAATCGAGTGCCTCTCTTAAGATGATTTGTGTTTTGGTACTAAGGAGGATGATGCTGTTTCTATATGTTGTTTTAAACTTGGTAAGTTACTGACATGTTAAAAAAATGTATCTAGTGATATAATTTTTGTAAACTAGTACACATAATTACTGATTAAGCACTAACTATGTAAGTATTGAATACTAGGTATATCATACCTAAATATACTCTAATTACCTTTTTAAATTTTCTAAATCTAGCCAGTAGTTCTTAAAAAGCAGTATTTAAAAATAGGTCAAATTGAAGTTGGTGTGGTATATGAATAGAAACGTCAATATAATACACATCATTATAATAATCAAGACACTTAGTTGCAATCTGAGGGGGT
>CM043015.1:186506539-186826079 GCA_023690525.1 Holotrichia oblita
TTGTTTGGCCCCGTTAAAAATCAAAAGCTGTTAATAGAACAATATTGTAGGTTGATATTTTCCATATAATTTAAAACCTATTGTCTTCTTGATTAGTGTTATTCTTCGTTTAACGTTTAGGAGAGCAGCAGTAATTAAGATATTTCATTTGCCTTTTGTTATCATCGAAAGTGTACAGTGGATTGTACACAGGTTAATAGATTCATTTGCAAATGGGAACATTTTATTACATGTGTACTATCATATGAGAAATGGAGAATACGAGGCAAGGTTTTATCGGAGTGGTTAGTGTATTACTTGTTCATTTTATATCTGGTTAAATTCATGTCTTGTACAGGCATACAGAGTATTTGTGAATACATGAAACTATAATTGTGTATATAAAAACGTCGTGAAATGCCACAACACCAAAAAAATGCCTGTAATAGGCGCTTATGGATGAAGTTTATCATTATTTTTTGATTTCGATTGATTTGATCATACAATAGTCTTTTTGTTCTAGTTCAAAATTGCATCACAAATATTTTTGGAAATACTTCCACTTATATACTCCATTTCTTGATTTCAAGCACAGCAAGCTGTGCTATTTAAATAATAGAAATGCCAAAGGATCAGCGGTCCAAAGCTGTAACTCTCATAATGATTATTTAATGTGCATTTTTAATATTTATTAATTAGATATCGTTTTAGTGTATTATAGCGAGCTGTAAATGTAATCTTCATAAATGTTATTTGATTTTAACTGTATATGTATTTAGTTTAAGTAGTATTATTTAATATTGTATTCTTTTCCTCTTTATAAGAGGTGAACAAGTAGGTTTCAATAATTCTAATGTATCTATGTATAATAATCTTTGCTGTATAATGAATGTGCACTCGTTATATTTTATTTTATTCACGAAAAATGTTTATATACTTATATACAATAATATACAAATTCTGATTGTAAGGGGCACGTTGGGGGCGATAGGTTTTCCATTAGACGTGTATAGAGAAATTGATTTTATAATTGTATTTAGTTTTGACGAATTAAGAATAATATTGGCCTGTATACATATAGGTGGATTATTTCATATTTAAATCAATATTCTGTCTTGAATGTTTCTTTATACACTGTTATACTATCGAATTATTGCATAATATCCGCTGTTTAATTACAGTTAAGTATAAAAGCAAAATTGGTTTGATGTATGTTTTAAAGAATTAAGAACGTGTACATATATGCTCTCTAATATTTAATTGATTAGTTGAGAGAGTTACTTTGGTTTTAGAAAGAAATTATTATAACTAAAGTTCTGATCTATATAGAGTTTCTTTAGAAAAATATCAGAACTATCATTAAAATTATTTAGTACAGCTTGAAGTCATAATAGAAGCCTTTGTTATACAATGATAATGCAAAAAATAAAGTTTTTATATTTCCAGATTAATTACCGTTTTATTTTAATGTATACGTATGTATTGTCATCACCTTTTCGTTTTTTATGGTAAGTATTATACATATAATTAACCAAATATTTTGCAATTTCTTTGATTAAAGTCATATAAGTTGATTTATTTAAGAATTCGTTGTTTTATAGCAAACGACGCTTTAAGTTGTTTATGGCGAGTGCAGCTGCAGAGATGACTTGCTTAGCAACTAGCTTATTGACAACTAGGTACTCACTGTACTTCTTGCTGTCTAAATTGGGCGTGTAAATATGTTTCCATGGCTTTGGTATGCAAAAGCTTAGAAACAAAAAGAGGAAACTTTGCTTTATTATTTTATTGCTAGATCACTTCATTATTTTTCTACCCGAACGTTGTGTAGAAACTGCTGTAGACTAGCTGAGCAATTTTAATTATCCACAATGTAAACTTAGTTTATCTTCAAAGCATGTCTTAGTAGACTCCAAGACCTTGCTTAAACAAATTAAATAAATTTTAAGAGAAATCTTAAATCATTGCTAAGATTTTTTCTAATTATCACTATTGACTTTTTGGAGGTTCATAATAGTGCAATTTCAACAAGACTTTAGATGAAATTGTCTCCTGTGTGAAAATACTATTACCAGGCTTTAACACAAAATCCGAATCAATGTAACATACTACCTCGTTTAAGTTGTGGAGGGAGTCATCGTACGGTATCTCCGATAGCAAAAATAGTTTGCATTAAGCTGGAATAAAAGTTGCTATGACAACGATGACAGCTTACATCCAGCTGTCGCCGAAAGCTGCAAGCGTTTATCCAACTTGAATTAGCATCCTACTTTACACGTGACAAGCTTAAAGTATACTTGCTTTGCAAGCTGATGGTAAACTTGCGCCGAACGTTTTACGCATTACCGACTCGAACTTTAAGCTTGTATTATACTTGACTCATCTTTCCTGCGTAAGCGATTGCAGTATGCTAGAATTTCAAGCGTAGAGTAAGCTTGATTTAAACTAACCACGTTAAGCTGGATAAACAAGTGAAAATCGAATCAAAATGCAGCTTGCTGTAAGCTTATATGCTATCTGGGTATTGTTGCATGATCATACACTGCAAGTACGCGTACCTATAATTCGGTTGCAACGCATTTAAAATGTCCAAAGTTCGTGAAGATGTTTCAACGTGTTTGTTTGCTAATAAGGTAAGATTGTATATTACGTCTGTGTTTTCATTAATTCTAGTATAAAGTTTCTCTAAATAACGCCCATTTTTATTTTGGTAAAGCCGATGTAGTTGCGCTCCTGTTAGGCAACCACATTTGCGGTCTTTAGTTATAATTGTCATAGTCATTGTTGACTAGAATAACAGTAGCAACATTTTAATTACGTGCTACCTACCAGTAACGGTTGAATTTAATAATAAATAACAAAATAAATTTGTTATATTATTGTTATAGGTTGTGTTCCCTGTGTTGTCACATACAGCACTACTTTATAAGTTGTGTAATGCACTTAATTATACCGTGAATTCAGGTGACTTGAGACAATTTTCACATTCAGTCGACGATATCTATGAAAAAATTTGTCAAATCTTTAAAGTATTGCTATCAGGTTTCGAGTCTTGACGTGTAGAGTAGACTTATTAAGACATTAAATTTGACTCCTGACTTCGATACCAACCTGTCTCAACTCACCCTCCATTCCGGGTGACTTGAGACAACGGTGTTTTAAGGGTCTCCACTTAAGTTAGAAACTGTTAGTGCGACTTGAGACACGTAAAAGGTTTTTTTTTAATATGTAGACAAAAATATATATACAAAAAATTTGTATTTTTATTTAAATAATGAACAACATGGTATTTCTTTGGAATGAGTTGTTTGGCGAAAAGCGGCAGCTTCGTGCAAGTTGAAATAGCGTTGCCAGTTAGTTTACGTTATTTACCGAGAGTTTTGCTTCAAGTTACCAGAAGTGACGGTATGTCCATCCAAACTGGTGATTATACAGAGAAATATGTATCGAAACCCCTGAAGAACAATGCCACATTTTCTCTCATCTCTTGCTTTCTTACAATTAGACCATTGCGCTGGTTTATTCATTATTTTGAATATGTTTGATGTTATAATAAAGTAAACGCATTTGTAGCAAGTTACTGGGATTTTAAGGACTATGGTCTGGTATAATACAATGCTTAATTAATTCGGGATACGTGTTTCGATGTCGCGTGGGTCACTATTATCACCGAATATCGAATGAGTAAATAAAAATTAATGTTAGTTAAGTTTGCCCATTTACCTAAGAAGATTTTTTTGCTACTTGTCCTGGGAACGGAATTCGTAACAAAATCGAGTTTCCTAGAACCGACGCGTATAAAAGAGTAACATCGTTGTGCATAGATCGGTTTCAAGTTAATGACAAGTTTTACGAACAAAAAGAAGGCACTGCACTGAGTTAATGGGTAATTTTGAAACTAAAATGAAGATACATTTCGACTACATTAAATTTACAATAGAGCAGAAAGTGAACAACAAACTTCGTTTTCTATGTATATACATTTTAGTTATTTAGAATGAATGTAACTAATTAGAAATTGACATTTACAGAAACGAAACCAAGACGAATTGATTGATTCTAAACATTGTAATCAACACTGTTCGTTATAAATGTTCTAATAAACAGATTAATGACATTCTCGCTAAGTAAGAATTCAAAAAGAATAAGAGTTTATTAAGAAAATAGTGGTGTATATCCGTTTCTCTCCTGCAGATATCATATCATTATTTTAGCATTAGATGTAATGGTTCTGCTAATGAAATAATACAATTTGAAACACGTAACTTAAATACGTATGCCAGGTACTCTTTCTAAATATTGATCTACATTTTCAAAAATTGTTAAATATTTCAGAAAATATTGAACCTAGGCATAGGGAATATAAAAGTAACTTGCCTTTATTTAGTCTGTGTCATCGAAATATGCAATAATATACACGGTGTTCCATTTAAATTTTGATAACTTTGATGTGTAATTTTCTTTTGAGACATCCTGTATATTTCAAAATAATTTTAGAACATGCTCCCAATAAACCTACACATGCTCCAACAAAAAGATTTTAAATATGTGTTTTTTGTATATCAACCGAGGTAAATGTGGTGCCCCATCCTGTATAATTGAGAACGAAATAGATAGTCCATCTTATACTTAGGGGAAGGAGGGGGACGGAGGGGGGGGAAAGAACGTTATGGCTTTTATTTTTATTTATTCGTTCGTTTTTTGGTTGATAATGATGAGCCGTGCGTTACCGAAACATGTGTCCCGAATTAATTAAGCGTTGTGATGTTTGGTGTTACCAATCTGTATTTGGAGTAAGCATTAAGTAGTACTTCTTTCATCTCTGGAAAGTTGTTGTTAATTTGGATCTTCTCCACAGCTCTTGCTGTGGAGAAGATTGTGTTCTACATGAATTTGATCTTTAAAATTCCACTTATGCTTAAGGGAAGATTGGAAGAAGATTATTAGATTGATAACACAACATATAAAATAAATAATTTATTTTAAACAATATAAATTAACATTTTTAAATGGAATTATTCAGTCAACAATGTATAATATAAAAGTAACAATTAGATAATAAATAAAATTAAATATTATAAATAATTAACTAAATAGATACATCTATCTAATCCCACCCATGTATTTCAGAAATATACATTACTTTGCCAAAACAACAAAAGAGCTACTACATCTTCTAAAACTATTTTGTTGCTTTGGATTAATAAATAATGGTATAGTTTTATTTACAATCAAAAACCAAAACGTAGTAATAAAAATACATTTTCATTGCCACGTTTGATTACTAAAATGCTGACAAAACTTTGACAATGCACGGACCACGTGTTTAGCGAAAGCTTTGTAAGCATTGTTTCCGTTTCCTTTTATAAATAATTAGAAATGGTAAATTACCAATTGTATATTATTTTGTGATAAGAACTGCATCAAAATTGTATTTGTGTGGTTTGTACTGTTAATTTTAATGAAATGTCTTACTTTAAATGTCATAAAATAGTTTTTTCTACAAAATAAATTTTTATAAAAAGGTTATAAATGTAGACAATATTTTACATATTTTGAATCTTGGGCGCAATTTCCGTACTTGACTCGATATCACTATCATTTTTCATCATTGAGTCAAAGCACGTCCTGTATATCCACTATCAGAAAAAAGTTTCGACTCCCTCACTAACTGATCAATGTTTTTGTTGTTGCCCGACCCTATAAGGGCCGCATGCAACCTAGACGCTAACCAACACATTATAAAAGCGGACATAAACAGTAAACATCCTAAAATTGTTGCGATAACCAGGAACGTGCTACAGGAACCCTCCAGCGTAGCAGTTCGATGACAAAATTCTCCGGGCATTAAAACTGTATATTCTATATTTTCTTTGAATTTCGTATATTGAGTGGCGTTATAATTCTTCGATAATCCTTGAGCGTAAGGTGATTCTGCGAACGCACTATTCACCTGACGTTTCCTTCTTCCGTGACCGGATGGTTCGAAGACGTCCAAGCAGAAATCTGGCTGACAGTCTTGCATGTCCATGCACGCTTTTATCTGGGAGTGTATCCATAGCGTTGAGCGTTCTTTCATTGAACTCAAGAGGAACGCTTCGAAGTCCAGGAAGACTTCGTTGTGTCTCTCTCGATATCTTGCAGGTTGGTGTGGGATTATTGATTGGAAGTCTCGATTTCTACAACTGAAAGTAGAAAACAATTAATTTTAGAGCTCTTGCCACTTTTGAATGTAATTATTTTTCACCTACATAGTAGTATAGTACTACCAAACTTAAACCCGCGGAATTATTTTTGAGTTAATTTCATTCAAAAAGATCTACACTTTAATTTAATAATCGTAGAGATACACGGCTGTAAAGTAAGTAAATTTAATATACTCGTAAGTCAGATTAGCTAGAACAATAGATTCATTTAAGTCAGCAAGAGATAACTGGATATCGACCCCGGAGTAATCACAATAATACATATATCGAATGATTTCTGCATCAACATTTTTAATAGTATATAATCGTTGTAATTGTATAACTAAACCAGTCTTAAAATATCACGCGAGTAGTATACACAATTGCGTAGTTTTAAGATTCAAATCTATACCGAGCAAACATCTGGATTCGAACTAAATAAAAAAATGGTTTAAATACTTCGGAAAAAGTATTTATAGCTCATATTTTTGGTTAGATGATACATGAATCGATTGATACAATTTATTATTTAATATTTAAGCCTAAAATGGAATTGACAAATGGATTACCGTTTCAGTTGGTGGGAATTACCCGTAAAGACATTGAAGAAGACTTTTACGTACCGTAAAGTATTACCATCAGGCGACGATTCTATATCGAAAGATCAACCAATATTGATGAAACATCTGATAATTAATCGGATTTTGATATTTCCCTGATAGTGTTGCGAGATAAAAATAATCAAAAGAATACATCAAATTAATAACAAACAACGTCTTGTTTAGGTAAAGTCCATAGACCTGCAATTTCTCCGCTATATTCACGCTTGTCTTTGTTTTTTGACTAACAATTTATTGAATATTTAGGGTCATATTTATAGTCCGTGCTTGAGTTCGTGTCGATGCTTGAGCACGCGATTTTGACAGATTTTTAATGACATTTACGTCAAAATCGCGTGCTCAAGCATCGACACAACCTCAAGCACGAACTATAAATATGAGCCTTAGTATTCCATACTAAATTGTGTGCGGGATAGGAATAAATGCGAACTGGAATCTACAGTAGGACCAATTCTGATTGTTTGGGTGTTAATCTATTGCTGGACAACAAATGGCTGCCGAGCTATGAATACTATGATGACTATCACTTCAATAATGAGTCCAAAAAGATTTGGGTAATTTGGTAATACCCAATCGTACCTCATCGTTATATTTTCATAGATTCTATAAAGTGCATCCATTGTTGAATCATCTTCAAGAGGCATTCAAGAAGTCCCTGTTGTCAAGTAGATGAGATTAACATGAGTATAAAGTATGGATGTTCTGCACAACAAAACTGGATATTGTGTTAAACTTGATGTGTTTAGGATCCATAGCAGTCAATACTCTGACAGAAAGATTTGAAGGAAAGAACCACAATTTGTTTTTTGATAATTTATTCCCATAGCTGTGAATTTATACAGAACAGTTGAAACAAGGAGTTGAGACTGTAAATCACTGTATCATGAAAAGATATACCAATCTTCAATAATGGAAAACAACCGCAGTACGGTGAATTTGATTTATACACCAGTGACAATGCATTAGAACTAAAATAGATGGTCAAAAGCCTTGTTCACTTCTTATTGACGTTGATAAGTTTAATCAATTCTTCGCTAGTTACAAAATGAACGGACAAAGCAACAAATGGCGGCATCGCATTAACATTTTTAAAAGAGCTGTTATGGATGGGCTTGCCGCACCGACTTTAGTTTCTAGATCGACCGGCTTCTATTTCACAAATAAAGATATCAAAACTCAACACCATTTGTGCTTGAAAATATATGACTGAATGCATCAGCCGAAACGTAGAACGAGATGTCCTGTTTGTATCACTTAGGGTGGGTTTATCAATATGAGGATAAATAAATTAACTTAACTAAAATTTTAAATTTTAGTTTAATTTAAAATTTTATTGATAAGATAATTACAATAACACGTTTATTGAGTGTTAAGTAGAAGTTATCTGCAAGATAAAGCATTGTGGTTGCTAAATTTTATCTGTCAGTTAGCAATATCTGTCAGTTACTTAACTAACACTTTTATCCTAACATTGATAAACCCACCCTTAGGGTCATATTTATAGTTCGTGGTTGAGGTTGTGCCGATGCTTGAGTATGCGATTTTGACAGATTTCTACTGACATTTACCTCAAAATCGCGTGCTCAAGCATCGACACATATACACAGTAAATAATATTCCTAAACAAATATATTAAATATAGTTATTAAATGGTTTCTTTTTTGGTTCTTTCTTCATTCTATGTTTATAGTTTGTGTTTGAGGTTGAGCCGATGCTTGAGCACGCAATTTTGACAGGTTTCTAATGACATTTACGTCAAAATCGCGTGCTCAAGTATCGACACATAAACACAGTAAATAATATTCCTAAATAAATATATTAAATATAGTTATTAAATGGTTTCTTTTTTGGTTCTTTCTTCATTCTATGTTTATAGTTTGTGCTTGAGGTTGTGCTGATGTTTAATTACGCGATTTTGACGTAAATGTCATTACAAATATGTCAAAATCGCGTGCTCAAGCATCGGGCACAACCTCAAGCACGAACTAGAAATATGACCCTCACTGTACTGACTGGTATGCGGTACTTGTAATGTGCCCCTCTGTTGGGAAAAACAAAAAAAACTGTTTCCAAAACTCACAATTAAATTGACACATATAGCTTGCGATACATTTTACGAACCACTTCTCTTTCAAAAAATTCTTATATCACAAAGTCAAAAATCGTAAAACTTGTTTCTCTAGAACTTATTCGGCAGGAATATTGTAGAAAGTCCCTGCAAAAAAGTTTTAAATTTTCTACTGCACCTGGGTTGTAATTTTATCTAAATTCCTATTCTGGTAAGAGTTAAAGTAGTTGAGTGTGTCATCGCTAGATTTTTTGTTCGTATCAAAGTAAGTATCAAAATATATATGATGGGACGTTGTATGTAAAATATAAAGGTTGGCGTTAGTTCTAGTGAGACCAGAAATGGAACTAGAAAGTGATTCACTGTGGCACTCGTAAGTGGAATATATGGTGGAAGTTTCTGCTTTGGCAACACTCAACAGTTCAAAATATTCTACAGCAGAACAAGTATAGAATGGGATTACTGCTGTCGTGGATTCCAAAATTCGAACCAGTGATCTGTAGTACATTATAACACTCATCGACAGTATGCTTATACTGTGGTTTGATATGGCAGAATTGATAACGATTTTGAATTTCGAACATGGGAGATGTACATAGATACTTACCCATCTTTAACTAACGCTACACTTCCTGACATGTGGGGATCATCAGGATCAGGACTCACAGTAACTTCCATTAATTTAACATACTTCCATGCCGATTCAGGATTTATTCTCGCTCTCAACTGCAATTTTGTACCGATAGGTACAGCTTGATCTACTGGCAATTCGCTACTACTATTACTAAGTCTAGCCGGAGCTTCTTTATATAATGCCACTTCATATTCTAAACGACCGGGAGTTTCTTCGACCACTCCAGATACTCTGGCGCCATGGGGAAAACTCCCCGCGAAGCCCGCTGCTTTGTTTTCAATTACAGTTGGCTCTGGTGGTTTACACATGATTATTAATTCTTGGTCGGATTGCATTACTACTCCGGGGAATTGAGGAAACCAGATCCTTACGTGAACGTAGCCCTGTAAATTATGAAACAGATCAATTAAATGATAGGGTGCAAATTCAAATTTCTCATGATATGTTTGTATTTAACTTTAATGATTAATACTGCTACTTACATTTCGTTTGAGCACACCACATTGGTTGAAATCTGAAATTTTCATCAAGTATTTAAGACTAGCAGGATCATTCATATCTGGTCTTATTTGGCAAATTTTGTCGGTTTCAGGATCAACTCCCCGATCGTCTGCAAATAAGGGATGTCCTTTGAAGCCTTCGGGTTTTCTAAGTGTGGCTACTATTGAATCTCTGGAACCCATCGCGCCGCTGCTCGAGAACGTGCATTGTATTTCTGTAACTGAAAGAAAATATGAAATTCATAACATTGTCGACAAAATCTAAGCAAATACAGAAAAATATTTATATCTCATAACAATATAATTGCAAAGTGACTAAATAATATTAATAATAAGGAAGATTATATGGTATTTTAGAAAAATATAGAAAATGATTTTTATGAGTAACATAAACGTTTAAACACGGTTAATAATTTCTTATAGACTGTAATTCTACAAGATATCGCTTTCTCTAAACACGTTCCCGACATTATTGTTCTTTAATCGTCGCATCTACAGATTAAACAATGGTGTGAATCTTCCTGCTATGCAACTAATGGCAGCTGTATCGGTAAACAATGTATATATACATGCATATAATAGCTTGAGAATGTGATACTTATTGATTTACCTACCTACTAATTAATTACAGCGTTCCAGTCTGTTACATTATTTATACAACATTTATTGGAAATTAGTAAGCGGTGGAAATTAATTTTTATGTTAGGCGTTAAGTATCCCGGGCTTATGTTTATGGAGAATAAAATTAATACAATCCTAAACAGTAGAAACTCTAATTTCAACTTGAACATGTTTTTAATAATAGAAAATATCTTTCACTTCAGTACCTGTAGGTATCCGAGGTAAAACTGCAAATTAAGCTTCTACAGCAACTTACTCTTTTTATCGGCCAGTCTCCATACCAAAAAAGCGTTTATACGACATCAAAAACTCGTTTACATTCCACCGTTTTAATCGTAATGGTGTCAATAACTCTGATACATCTATCTTCAACTGTCTTTCTTCAAATTACATTTCCACATATTTTTACCAAAACCCAATACTGACATAATTTTAAATGCTGTGATATGTTGCATTTTATGCGTTAAAAATATCATCTATATAATTGTTGTTATAGTAGGGAAGTTACACATGTAGGAATAAGTTTTACCACGCTTATTGTAGCTTCGTTGTCAGTAATATATCCACCAAGAAGTTTTGAGGCTGTTCTTTTCCTGTTATTATGTTGGAGTGTCACGTTTTGTTGCCAAAAGGTTTGCTTTCGTATTGACTACCTGGAGCAAAACGTGAAAAACGATTGAAAATTGTAAATTAGTTTACATAGTTTGCAAGCACTTCTAGGTCCAATTTTATCAACGCTGCCTTAAACATAAATTTTGTGGTTTGACCATATCAAAAATTGAAAACGTTTTCATCTTTATTAACGAAAATTCTCTGGTTTCTTTTAAAAATCGTTAAATATCTCTTTTTGTCAATATCTTTTTTTTTTGGGTTGTGTATTAGTGATTGCTTTTTAAAAAAAAAAAACAATTAAATGATTACAATTTTGTTAAAATTTTGCTTTATAAATGATACACAAAATAGAATAAACAGGCTAGATGTTTGCAAAAAATACCAATAATGCTTTATTTTGCTCACTTCATTGTGTACTAGGATGAAAGTCAGAATATGAGAGCAAATTTGGATGATTGCCGTGGTTAAGTTTAAAACTTTCACACTGCACGAGATTGCGATCCAAACCTGAGTAGGAGGGCATTTTAATCTACTCGCAGGAAAATTGATCAGTAAGAATTCTATCTGCCAGCCAGGTTGCCGTTGTCAGGTTTCATTCCGAGGTAATACTAGAGTACCATAAGAAGCTTGAAAAAGTAGCAGAACATCACAGAATTACGCTGAGATGGGTGCCAAACCACTCTGGGGAACGGAAGAGCTGACAAGTTAACTAAAGCTTCCAGCTAACAACACGAATTCACAGGTCCAGAATGGATGTGTGGGAGTTCGTCTGATACCACTGCTTCTATTGGAATGGACTTGCTGAAGTGAGACACTCTAAAACTTTCGGTATTCGTTCAAATAAGGAAAGGTAGTCTTTATGAGCAGAGACAGGCTGAGGCTACTCACAGGAATCTTAACTGGTCACTACGCACTAAATGAACACATGCATTGCATGGACTTAGTAAACGCTCCCCTGTGGAAAAGCTGTGGGAGTGCGGAGGAAACTCCAGCTCATCTCCTTGCCGATTGCTTATCAGCGGATTGTAAGTAAATTAACTTTGGACCAGGTTGTGGATTTCTTTATACGGATGCAACCTGATCGAGAGGACTAAAACGACAGGGTGGCACAATAGGCTTTTTGGCCGAGTTGCTCGATATTCGATGATACGTATATTAGTGATGCTCATGTAGACTATGTTCTAGTAAGTCCCTCAATTTTGAATCCTATCTGTAATCAGTCTCCTGTGAAAGCTAGCCAGCTGAGCAGTTTCGCTAGATCGTCATCAGTTCATATAAGTAAGAGCTATAGGAAAAGAAGCGATTGGAAGAAAAAAAATAAGCTACATATAAAGATACTTATTGCGAAGTGAACAAAGAAATTGTCTCGTTCTGAAAGAAGTCACAGGCCTTCTATCTCGAAAGAGAATACTTTTCTCCTTTTTGTCAAAAACCATACGCGGAATTATAGCTATTGATAAATAGATATAGTACATAACTTGCAAGAACTGATGGCATGAACAATGAACTTTGAATGGGAGACGTTTTGTATGTGATCTTTGAACTGATAATTCTTAAAATTGTTCCTATTAGTTTATTAGATACCTAACATAATTCCTGACATAACTTCAGTATGATACTTCTTATAGTTTTCCAAAGAATAACTAAGAAGGGTAATTATGGTTAGTTAACCAGAAAATATTTATATGTTATTATATTTTTTAAATAATAATGTATTCCGTTTATTATGAAATATCACCGAAATGAAGCATTTTTACCATATTTTTTATGAAAAAGTGTTGATTTTTAAAGTGGAATGTGTTCCAAAAAATAAAGAACTGCTAACCACCATATACAGGGTCATTCACGGAACTGCTTCCTTACAACTTTTTGATGTTCTTGAAATTCAACATTTCTAAAAACGTGTAATTATAACTGATGTCATCTGGACTCATCAGCAAAATTATTTGCGCCATTGTACCGCTTCCGGTTTACCGGAAGTTGACGTCAACTATCTTAATTTAAATAGCATGGTATATTTTTTATGAGTTTTTTGTATCGGGCATATAATTCTGCATCAAAACTTACTAAGACACCCTATGTCAAAAATCAACCGTTTTTGAGTTATTCAATTTTTTCAAATATAGGGCCAATTGCAACATTATGTTCAAAATTCTGTATTTCTGAAGGCATTGAAGCTAAAGTCCTCATATTTGGCATGTCATTAGCCGAAATAGCATACATCAAATTCATGTTCTAAAATGTATCATAATTTATTTAGGGTTGTCCAAAATTAATGTTAATTTCAACGAACTTTACGTCGATAAAAGTCACTTTTTTTAATGGAACATCCTATATATTATTGCATTTTTCTATATCATCGATTATTAGACATATTAGCTTCTATCTTTTACAGTTTTCGAGTTGTTAGAGATTTCCTGATGAAAGTCCAAAAAATACGTCTTTTTAATGCATTTAAAATCTCAGTGATCCTTGAATGTCAAAATAATTGATATTGTATTTGTATTATAAATACACATAGTTGATATCTATCAAGCAAAATAGCAAATGAAATAAAATAAATGAAAAGAAACAATATTTTAGATTTATTTTCCAATCATGAAGACTGTAGAATTGTGAGTAGTACAGTAGTCGAGTATATGATGACAGATATTCACATTTATGCAAAATGACCTAATAAATATCAATACAATAAGCCAAAAAAGAATGTTAGACAAAAAAGCTTTGGAAAAGAATAAGTTAAGTGTGTTTTAGATGTCATCATGATCTGATCATATTGAATTTTGTCTTTTGCAACGCCATTTTGTTTAATTTTCTTGTTTGAGTGTTTGTAATGGTATTGTTTTAGATCACTTTGCAACACTTGCAATTTTGATATCTGTCGTCAAATACTGTACCTATGTACATGTACTATTCATAATCCTATTAAGTACATTCTCCATGAATGGAAAATAAATCTAAAATGTCGTTTCTTTTCTGTAATGTATTTCATTTGTTATTTTACTTGACAGATATAATCTCTGTGTATTTATAGTACAAATGCAATATCAATTATTTTAATATTCAAGGATTACTAAGATTTTAAATGCATTAAAAAGCATATTTTTCGGACTTTCACCAGAAAAGTACATATAACTCGGAAACCGTAAAAAATACAAGCTAATATGTTTAATAAGGAATGATAGAGAATTATTAAGTGTATTCAAAAAACGCAATAATATATAGGGTGTTCCATTAAAAAAGTGACTTTCACTTATGTGAACTTTGTTGAAGAGAAGGTTAATTTTGGACGACCCTGTATAAATTATGAAAAATTTTAGGACGTAGATTTGATGTATGCTATTTCGGCTAAATGTGAGGAGCCTAACTGCAATGATTTCAGAAATACAGAATTTTGAACATAACATTGCAATTGGCCCTATATTTGAAAAAAAATTGAATAACTCAAAACGGTTGATTTTTGACATAGGGTGTCTTAGTAAGTTTTGGTGCAGAATTGTATGCCCAATACGCAAAACTATAGCGTAAAAAATATAGCGTGCTATTTAAATTAAGAAAGTTGATGTCAACTTACGGTAAACCGGAAGTGGTACAATGGCGCAAATAATTTTGCTGATGAGTCCAGATGATATCAATTATAATTACAAGTTTTCAGAAATGTTGAATTTCAAGAACATCAAAAAGTTCTAATGAACCAGCTCTGTGAATGACCCTGTATATTCGTATTCGTAACCGTTGGTCATATCCACCAGGTGTATAATATTTTCGAGACATTAATTTGAATGAATTTGTAATCATGTCTGCCTACGTATTAATTCTCTCTGAATATTCCACAACTTGGAAGCTGTATTGTCTATTCAAGATCAGAATTCATCCATTCGTGTCATACACTAATTTACGATCCATGAACTGGATATACAGTTAACTTTTATAATATACTTACGTATATGAGCTGCATAAAATGTGAAGAACGCCGTGAAGCGAGCAATTCCCGACCTAATTATGTCGCCCGTTTATCAAAACAGATGCTATCGTATAGTACGTATGTACTTACGTGTGGTGTAGTATTCTTCAATTACACGTAGTACGTTTACTGTATCTCGTAAACGTTACTCGTTCGTTTCGCTCAATTTCTCTCTTTCGCTACTGTATCAGCGATAAGTAGTGTATTTGTTGTAACACATACATATGGTGTGTTTATTATGAATGAAGTTTTTTTGTCTTCCGCGGTGACTTTCGTATTATATTCTTTAAAAGAAGAAGTATTACAAATGAAAATGGCATTCTTCAAAGAAACAGTTTTGTTTATGCGACTCCTTTTAGAATCATTACGGAAAAATTTGCGTCAATGATGCTTTCTATAATCATGCATTTTAAGGACTTAGTTCTGGTTCAACGATACCGTATATTTAGTTCAAAATTCATAGCATTATTTTGTTAGTAGTTTTTTGAAGAAATTAAAATTTAAGTTTGTTGTAACTCTGCTAGTTTGTATTGAATACCTGAACCATAACACAAGTCGGAAAAACTTTTTTTTTGCTTCACAAAGAAGCATGCCAATTCTCTGCTTCACGGTTTCTTCTTTTTGAACACCCATCGAAGTGTGTATCTTTGCAGAGCCTCGGGATTCTGGAGGATGAAGATCCTTTATGTTTTCACAGCTTATCCCATCTGTTTTGCATGTTCTATAGAAACAAAGGATAATGTATTGCCATTGTGCAATAAAATTGTTTTCTTACTCGGTTTGCAGAGTCAGAGCTCAGATTTATATTTTGGCAGTTCGAGGTAACGTCATTAAGTTGAGGGAATATAACCGTTACTTATTGCAGTAGTTATTTCCATAGTCCATAGGTTTCTTCCACAGTTCATGGAGCACTTCAGGTTCTTTAGTCACTAAAAAGTTGTTGCAGAATGGTACAAACAAAATGCAGTTTGTATGCGATTCTTACTAATGGAGTGATATTTCTCTTTTACCACAAACATCATCAACATTATTCACACACTTCACAGGCATTGTGTCTTAAAAACACCGACTTGCTGATAAATTGGAGAAAACAATACGATAATATCTACAATGTATCTCGGTGATTGGTGTTGATATCAGGCAACTGCTGTTCAAACTAGAAAACGCTGGTAGGAGAATTCTTCGACTGATACAATCACTGTGAATAGGAGTAGAAACAAAACCAAACTAGATGCCATATATGTACCTGCATTATAAATATAGATAATAAAGTAAAATTAAAACAGGATTACAGTAAATAGAGAGCAATTTGATTTTGACATTTTTAAAACATGAGCCGAATTGCAATTTATATTGTCAGATTTTGCACCAATACCATCAAAGTAATACTGTTCAGCTTTTTTGATTTATGAAGTTTTTTGCTGTAGATTTATGTAATGAATTCAATTCTTAATGAACTGCAAATATATTAAAACAACAACTTACCTTCATAATCTTGCGTATGGGTTACTATGATCTGAAACAATGAAGAAAATATGGGTTAAGTGTTTAGTCCGAACGAAGTAATTGAATAATTGATGATCTATATTAAGTCACGTTTGCTGGTAAATGGTTAAAAGCCTCTGCACACAACAAAGCTTGCATGGAAACTTATTTTAAAAATTGACAGATGTCTCTTATATGGAGTGTATAATGGAAGCAGAAGATATTGCAGATGTTATTCTCTTACCAATATAAATTACAAATAGTTTCTCAAAAATCTTGGAGTATGCTGTTACCTAGTCTTCTTTGCTATCTGGATAAGAATAATATCCTTACAGGCAGTCAACATGGATTTTGAGACAGTCTATCACACGACTATCTCAGCTGTTCTTTTTTTCCTGAATGAAGTGCTAGATGTACTAGATTGTGATGAATATTCTGTTGCCGTCTTTTGTGACCTCTTTACAGCGTTTAATTGTGTAGATCATCATTTATTATTGAGGAAATTACAATTCGATTTCGGTCGAAATTTCATATAGAAGTAACAATTCTCTTCACACGGCTAGGTCCATACACTTGCCCAGTACTATTGGCGTACCACAAGGCTCTATTTTAGGCCCTATATTGTTTTCGTTATTCATTAATGGCACTTCCTTTATTGATTATTTCCTCGTTATATACCGGATGATACGTCTGCTGTAGTCACGGCAAGTGATGTGGTGCGGTTGCAAGATAGGGCAAATGTGCTTTTAAATGAATTGTGTGCTTGGTTTAGTAGTAATAAGTTATATCTGAACTCTAATAAAACTGGGTTACTACTGTTTCATACAGTCCACTCATGAAATTGTCCTATTCTGAATATTTCCTTGGATAATTAAAATATTGAAGCAGATAAAACACAAAGTTTTTTTGGTGTTAAACTTGATAATACTTTGTTAAGGAAAGAACACGGCATCAATGTTACTATAAAATTAAATAAGGTATGCTATTGGATTAGAAATCTAAAACTAATAATTCCGTCTCGCTTTGTTGTAGGTATCGTTCTATTTTGTGCAGGTGCAGTCGTGACTGGCGTATGGATTTGTTCTTTGGGGATTGTCTACACATGGAAGTGACGTGTTTTTAGCTCAAAACGCATAATCAGATGTATCGCGGGTGTGTTTGTGACTTTTTGCATAGGTACATTTCTATTTTCTACATATTTATATTCTGACTTCCCTTCGCTTTGAAAGTAGGCCGTGCTTTCGCTGGAAGCTAAGATGAGCAACGTGATGTCATTAATAATTACGTGCAGATTGCGGTATTGCAAAATTTAAAATGATCCCGGTAAATTGATTTCGATGCCTCGCTAATAATAGAAAGAGAACCTGTTATTAGCTTAACACGATTCACGCTTTACACTTGGAGCGTTTTAATGAGATGAGTGAACGTGATAATGACGTACAGATGATACGAATCCACGATTACGTAACTGACTAATGAAACAAACGACAGCAAAAGAATCGTTATCACGTTCATGTGTAATAAATGAATATGTAGGATCCTGATACTACTACAGAATTTCATCTATAAAATATGCTTTTCGATTTATTGTTCTGCATGAACAGTTACCTTTGTGAAATAATAATCTATTAATCATTTTGCGTTGCATATGGAGAATCCCATCCTAAGAATATTCTCTAATAGACGTGGTTTTGGTTTATTTGCTCTTGTATTATTTTAGTCTATAGTAAAAGTAGTAAACTGTGTCATCTGTCACAACATACAAAGAGTGATGAACGATCTTTCTTTTGAAACAAAGTAGGATAAAATAATGTATTGAGGTATGTACGAGGTATAAAATATCGCTAATTCTTTAACAATATTACCAATCGAACTCAAAGCTTGGTATTATTCATATTTGTAAATGTTGTTTTTCTTGCACCACAAGTGCAAACATTTTTATATCTCTCTGTAATTGGTGCAATAATATGTTGAATGTTTCATTATGTACGAGGATGTATTGATATCTAGTTAGCTTAGATCAGTTACGTAGATAAACAAAATACGTCGTTTTGGACATGAGAGAAATGTCTACAAAATGGATCCCCCAATTACCTGAATTTTAACCAGAAGCGTGCAAGGATGAAAGCATTATGTTCGATCTGTGTTCGGTTTGACAATGATGCAGACTTCTTAAGCCATATTGTTACTATGGATGAAACTTGAGTACATTTCTACGACCCAGAAACAAAGTAGCATCGATTGAATGCAGACATTTCGGTTTTTCAAGGACAATATTATTATCAATATTTTCTGAACGATGGTACCTGATAAAGCCGTCCGAATGAAAATGTTCTATTTTTGTAAATTGCTTTCGTCTTACTCAAGTATTACTCCAATGAATCGTAGGCCGTGCCCCTTTAGCAGACTGACTTTGTTGAATAAAATATCGATGAACAAAACCAAACGCCTTGGCTATGTCACATACGACACAAGTCATACTGTTTCTGATTTAAATTATGTAGAATTTTGTCAATAATATCCGAAAATGCAGTGTTTGTTGATTTTTTACATACAAATCCATGTTGATATGGAAAGTTCCTGTTAAGCGATTCAAGAATTGATTCTTTACAATTGTTTCGATACAGCAGCAAACATTTTCAATACAGCAGGCAAGATAGAAGTAGGCCTTCTCCTTTTTTGTGTATTGGTATAATTTTTAGTCAATGAATTGATTGTTATAAAACCATTAAAAATGTTTTTTGAAGGTATACAAGATGTGTTCAGAAAATAACGAGAATTTTATTTTTTCGAAAAATATTTATTTATTCGTCTATAATAATGTTGTCGCCTTCAAAATAGACCCCATTAGATATTATGCACTTGTGCCAGCGTTTCTTCAATCCTCGAAACACTTCTCAAACTCGATCTCTTGGCTAGCCTTTAGCTCTTTCAGCGATGCGCTTTTAATGTCATCTATGCTTGTAAAGCGATGGCCCTTTAAGGTTCTCTTTATTATTGGAAATAGGAAAAAGTAAGACAGAGTCATGTCTGGCGAAAATGGAGGCTGGAGCATCGTTACAGTATTGTTTTTGGCCAAAAATTGACGAACAAGCAATTAAGTGTGTGCCGGTGCGTTATTGCAGTGCAAAGGCCATGAATTGTTTCTCCACAAATCCGGGCGTTTTTTCCGGGTTGCTTCACGCAAACGGCGTTGAACTTGCAGGTAGTACTCTTTATTGACCGTTTGACCTCCTGGCAAAAATTCATGATGCACTATGCCATTAAAATCGTAGAACACAGTGAGCATAATCTTCACGTTTGATCGCACTTATCGAGCCTTTTTCGGTCTTGGCGAGTCAGGATGCTTCCACTGGGACGATTGAGCCTTAGTCTCGACATTATATCCGTAAACCTATGTTTCGTTTCCTGTTATAATACGTTTCAGTAATTTTGCATCGTCGTTGACTTCATTTAGTGACTCCTGAACAACTTCCATTCGCCCCTGTTTTTGTTCAAAATTCAACAATTTTGGAGCAAATTTTACTGCAACGCGTTTCATACACAAAACATTCGAAAAAATTTTATGGCATGAGCCAATCGATATGCCAACATCATCAGCGACTTCTCTGATTGTAATTCGGCGATTGTTCATAACCATTTCTCTCATTTCTTCCACGTTTTGATCGGTTATTGATGTGCTGGGGCATCCGGGGTGTTCCTCATTTTCAACGTCTTCATGACCATCTTGGAAACGCTTATACCACTCGTAAACTCTTGTTTCACTCATTCGTTTTTTTATGCAAAATTTAACACAAATTCTGTGATCCATTTCTTTTAGCAGACGAAAATCGTCGAGCTCAAAGACAAAGTTTACAATGAATACAGCTGAAGCTTTTATAATACTTCAGGGGCATGTATACCAACATAAAAAAATGAAATTTCAAAATCCCCGTTATATACTGAACACATCTCGTACTTAACATGTCTGGTTTCAGCCGTATTGTTTAGTTATTTTATTACTTCAGTTATCTTCTCAGCAGTTACTGGCATAATAAGCAATGAGCCACACACTACATTTGCTGATCAAAATTTCTAATCATTATTACTTCAATTTTCTACAAATCCTGCCAATAATACCTGAAACCATCTCGCCAGTTTAAGTTGAACTTATTTTCGTTACAAAATATGCAAGTTTGCCATTGATGACTCCATAATAATTTTGCTAAAATTCCAAAATCTGTCTGTAAGTTAATTATGTCTGAATTAAAAAAGAAAGATTTGTTATATGCAAAAAGAAACCTTATCTGATCAAATAACATGTAGTTTACAAGTATTATTGTCTTGAAACGAAAATGACTTGTCTTTAATAATTCAACAAAGATCTTGTTTTCTTTTAATCTCAGTTCAGACTTAACGGCGAATCCAGTATCGTATTTGATGCTATAATGGTGGTACTGCTTCATGTGTGATTGTTCCCACTTATAATGTTATAATGAGTGCACATCAATTAAGAAAATAATTTACTAATTTAATAAGGATTAATGATCTTTATTCGTTCCTATCATTTTAATAAAACAAACTCACAAAATTCCAAATTTGCAAAACAAAACCATTCCTTTAGGCTTATAAAAAGTTATGAACAATATTAATAAATCACCGTTAATTTATTTATATTAACATTGCGATTTATTACTATTATTAGTTATATGAGTCCTTTGTGGCTACCGAGAATAAATTATGTTTTTTAAGGCATAGACCTAGCATTTCGAGTTTTTAACGAATAAGTTATTGATAATAAATCAATATAACATAAAACTAATACATCCGCACATCTCGTTTTAGTCTCTCATCGCATATCTTCGTATCAAAATGCCAAGAGAGAAAAAGGAAATGTAATAAATAATGAAGTATACCTGCCTACAAATCTTATCTCATTAAAGCCATTAAATTCTATCCACGACGATTATATTAACTATAAATTATGTGCTCTATTACATCTGCTTCACTTTCTACCATAAATAGAAGTAGAACACGAATTAATCTACAAGTCTAACGAACTATTATGATCCCGTTTTACGGAATTGGTCACGTTTCGAGGGAAATGTTTATTAATATATGCATTATCCTGCTTTTTATATAAATTAGTTATGAAGATAAAATATTAAGTGGATATCTACAGAGCTTTCGAAAAATATATATAACATGTATGAATGTATGTACTATCTTTTTGAAATTAAATGGGATTTTTTTAACGGGAAATTTTTAGCGGTTATTAGTATACGAAAGAATCTACACTCATCTATTTTAGTACATTATTGCACCAGGATCATGTAATCACGTGTAATTTAATACCATTTCACACGAGACGACGAGTTTAGCCTACCATTTACATAATCTTCATTGTATAGTCGTAATTGATATGCAAAATGCGGATGCACTCTTCGACGTTAACAATAATTATGTTTCGGACAGATTAAACAGGAGGAGATCGCGGCAGGTTCAACCGTCACGGATTTGTACGCTACTTAATACTCGTAATACGACGTTACATAGACGTGCTTTATAACGATAACGTGAATTAATTAAAGGGGAATCACATTCGCTGTCGAACGATTGTATAGTTGAAGAAATTACAAGTTGATAGTAAATGAAATCTAATTTATATGAAATTGAAATGTATTCAAATGAAATTCCTCAAGGTATGGACGTTGTAAATTAATATAGGTATTAATGTTATATGTGTATGCATTTATTAAAGTATGACAATCATGTTAGTTTTTACTAATTCCGATGTAAATTGCATGAAGGATAAAAGGGAGGTATCCTAAGTATACATTTATTTCAAATTAATCTTTGAAAAAAGTGCTCCATCACAATTCCTTTTGCTTTCAGAAACGACGTGGAAGGCTAAATAAACGCTTGGTTTTAATGTGTCAAAGGAAAAGGATGTTAAAGAAAATCGCCAAAACTTTAAAAATTAATTTAAAATAGTTTTGAATTACTATTTCAATTTTTATATCCTTTGAAACCAGGTTTATGTTTTCCAGATTTGAATAAAGTTTTCGTTTTAGTACCATTTTCATAGTTTATACTGCAGTAATTCGTGCATATCAGATATGTTTTTCACAATTTTATAGGAAGGATAACCAATTCCAAAATAAATAAGTGTGAAACTTCTCTCACCGAAGTAATCAACTGGTAACTAAACTAGTATTAACGCTTGATACTCCAAATAATCTTAGGCAAGATGAAAAGGCCCAGTTATTGATTAAGTTCCTTATTGGAGTGTCAAATTTTCGTTCGGGAATGCGAACTTCTTCAGGACAACTGTTAAATAACAATAGAACATAAAAAGAAAAAAAAAAACAAAATAGAATAATAATTGACACTACTTACACAATCGAACTTTTATACTAAATAATTAACATTAATCGACGTTGTAACTTTGATGAATAAATACTTTATAAAATTATTAAGACACAGCTGCCTAAATTTTAAAACCATTCTTAAATGCAAAGACATTATGTCGAAGTTTTGCCATCCATGTAGAGATTTAAAAATGAAACAAATTACAGTCAATTGTAAAAAGAAAAATGCAACGAATGAATACAATCAAGTATCAAAAGAGACAGACAAAATTTTGAAATGAATAAAATTACGAAAGAAGTATAAATGTGAAATCAATTAAATATTAAGTGATTAAATCAGAATAAATGGTACTTACGTTCTCAACATCTTTCCTAAAAAAAATTCACACTACTACTACTACTACATAGTACTAGTACAAGTATCCTTTATTTTCTGTGACTCATTTTGTATCAATTCCAATAGAGTGTCAATACTTAGGAAGACAGTTCAGGAAACATCGTTGTCGATCCATTCTTTGACAATACTTAGAATTGTGAAATTTGGTACAAACTCCCTACAAAATCATTTACTAATACTATTTCATGAACATATTATGGTGACAATAAGATGTTGCACAATTTTCTCTAATAGCCGAATTGAGAGGAAAGGTCCAATAAATGCGATGATAATGCCGTCACCAGATCTCACCCCTTGTGATTTTTTCTGCGTTCTACTATAAAAACGTGGTTTACGTGACACCCCCACAGCAGCAGCATAAGAAATGCTTTTTTTACTTAAACGAGAATAACATGACTGAAAATGTATGCGACAAACTACTTCTTCACTTCTGGACGACGTGTGGATGGTTCTAGCTTACCCTGAACAGCTCGAAATCTGTGCACAGGCCTCCCCCGAACCTAAACTGTTCGTATTGTAGGATGTTATAAGGCGTTAATTCTGCTGGAATGTTTGGTCTTTTTTACATTTTGGTATAGCAACCACCTGCGTGTATTTCGATATTTATAAAACTATTCCAGACGACGAATAGGGGTGCATGTCCCCAGCCTCGCCATCTCCGTACTTTCGAATTTTGTATATGCATTTTGTGCTTATTTTGTGCCGTTTTGTGCCGCAAAAAGGGCTCTGGCATGTCCCCAGGCCCGCCACCTCAATAAAAATTTTGACGAACATCTTCAGTTGTAAATGAATTAACCAAAACGTTCAAGTGTGCGATGCTGCATGCTGCATTATCGATTTGTTCAACAAAATTAATGCTTTCTTCAAAGATTTTTTCACACAAAATTCAATAATGTTTATTGATTCCGCCAAGAGTCTTTCCAAAGATTCAGTTGCAAGAAAAGAGCCCAATGCAATTTCTCAACAGGTTAGCCGGACTTAGACACCATATATCATTTATGAAACGCATACCTTGATAGATATGAGGTGAACCTTATTTTCTGACACATTTTTTTCATTAACGGTCAAACATATCATCTTCGTGGTGTAATTTTATATTACGGCAGCATGACTGCTCAAACTGTGGGACATTTTATTGCTTATATGAAGCAAGCAGTTGGTTGGCAGAAATTCGACGATTTGGAGAAGAGGCCTTTAAATTGTTCCTCATGAATATTTGGACTGCTTCCGGTCATACTGTATACTTTGTAAAACAAGGGTATCACTTCTACTACTTTCACTTGATGTTTAAAATTAGTACCCACGAAGTGAGAAAAATGTACTCAAAAAGAAAACAAAAAATGCAGGAGTAAATTAATCAAAAACATTAGCAAATATTCTAACGGTATATACATAATAATAATTAATAGATATAAAACGTAAAAAGTCGCTGTAATTAGTACCCATTACAAAAACAACAAAATAATAAATTAAACAGGCAGTCCATATACAATAATCAAAGGCCAAGAAAATAAACAGATAAATAAATATTAAAAAAACAAATTATTGTAAATATAAAGTAATTACATATTTCTGATAATTCGAAAAAGAAAAATTACTCACCAATTCATACCAGCAACAAAGTACATTTATATTTTTACACATACTTCAATTAGATGTTCTACATATCCCACTAGTTCCACATATAATACTATAAAAAATCATCTTATTTAGGGTGGGTTTATCGCTGTGAGGATAAAAGTGTTAGCTAAGTAACTGACAGATATTACTCACTGGCAGATAAAATTTAGCAACTATAATGCTTTATCTTGCAGATAACTTCTATTTAACACTCAATAAACGTTTCATTATAATTACCCCTATAACTTGGTTCATATGAAAGCACAAAATTTTCTTTTTGCGGCACAAAACGGCAAAAAATAAGCACAAAATGATAGTGTGTTCGAAATTTCGAAATAGAGGGTGGCGGGGCTGGCACGTTCCTGGCCCTGCAAAAAAGAAACCCCTATAACTGGGTTAATATGAAAGCACAAATTCTCTTTTTGCGGCACAAAACGGCACAAAATAAGCACAAAATGATAGCATATACAAAATTCGAAAGTACTGGGGTGGCGGGGCTGGGGAGATGCACCCGAAGAATAGTGTTGATGATCAGGATTAAGTGGTCAATTGGGCATCGAGAGGGAGTTATAAGTTGTAAGGTGTTTTATTTGGCCTGTCACCGTTTCTGTTATACTCTCTCCCTTGAGAGAGGGGAGATTAAAAAGAGTTTCCTCCACATCGTTCTCGAGGTTTTCATCGGAGTCGTCCGGATCCTTCATGTCGTCACCAGCAAGAACTTCAGCTGTGTGATTAGATTGGAAGACCACTCCACTAGGTCCATGAAGGGAAGTGGGAGCAGTGCTTCTTTGTTTATTCAGCTTAAGTGCTCTTGATAGTCTTTTTCTGGTTTTGTGTGTTTCAAACAAAAACATTTATATATTCATGTGCTATTATACGCAACATTTATTCCAACGAAGATATACTGACGCATTTGGACGCATTGTTTCTCTACAATATTACTATTATTCCTTGCTTGTGGTAGGTGCTAGGGGAAGAAGTAATAGTTCTGGCTCTAAATTTCAATCAAATACAAACGGAATGCGGCATTATTGTTATCTCACCATATTCTTTATCATCATTTTTTTATGTGTTGGGTGCTTAATTGCAGTTACTGGGTAAGCTGTATTGCTTGTCTGGCTATCACTGCTACTCACGTGGTGTTGTTTTGTGTGTGTAAATTGTGTTCAAATGGCTCTGTGGCAGCATCATATCGACTTTTATAATGCCACGTTGTTAATCACTTTGCTCCCAACATCGAATGTTAAGTTGATCCGGATTTCAACCCTCTGAAAAAATATCACCGTCCCTCCAGAGAATTGGAATTCGGCTCCTATCGCCACAACGATAGTCAGCCGCCTAATCACTGTGGCTATTGACCCGATTTAATTTTACTGTTGATAGGTTATTATTACGGCATTGAATATTTGGTGATCTAAGTCTGAAGTTGGCCGAAATAAAGCCACCATTATTGATTAGGAGTATATTATAATATATTATATTATTATACACTTCCTGGAACGATTCAAAGCAGAGATACTGAATAAAATTCTCTGTGAGCAATAACATAGTTAATTAATGAGCATTATTACGATCTGTATATAATTTATAGGAATTATTGGATAGTTAATGCATAGATATGTTATTAGATAAATTATCTATCATATGGTAGATAGCGCACAAATACGAATTGTTGTGAATATCAATGTTATAGGAACATATTATTATCATTTGTTGTACGAAAAGGTATGCTACAATTTAAACGACCGGTACATGTAATTACAATTATATAAACAGGATAACTAACAGTTTCATTTGACCGAGGAAATAGTCACTTTTCTGACCAGGATATGCGACGTCAATTTAGTTTGTATTAAGTTCAAAGCGATTAGGATATATAAAAAAGATATTTTAAACAACGTCGGATTAAAGGAACCAAATAATAACAAAATAATCTTTGACAGTTACGTGAAATTAAGTAGAGCTAAAAAAAGAGACTGAAGTGCTTCTTTAAAAATTAACTTCGGATGCAGAAGTATGTAACGATGTATACCGCTTATTTTTAATACAAAAAATATAATCTTTTTTCGTGAAACTGTTAACCATGCGTTTAATGGAGAAAACTACCTAGTTGTTACGCAAAATGTTTTTAGGCTTTTTCCTGAAGTGGGTATTACGTAATAAACCTGTTTTTTTAAATTGTGTCACTTATTTGAAGCTTGTTGAAATACTGGTATATATTTAATATAATAGTATATCTTAAGTTTTACGTGCACATTGTACATAAACTGAATATTATATGGTTAGATCAAATACACAAGATATATCTATACATACTCCAATTTTTGCAATAAGATAAGATGTTGAAACTTCATGCATGTAATTAAGTTAAGCTTTAATAATCAGCAAAACTGTTTCTTAATACAATCCAGATAGTTAACCTCAGTGAACTATTTTATAGAGATGAATGTCAAATTACGGTATTTCAGATCGTATCCAACATAACTTGAAATTGTGTTTTTGTCAACAGATTTCTTTGTCATAACCATTATTTCAGAAATGGTTCGGGTCTCTTTTAGCACACATACTCACAGGTTTTTTTTTCCTTTACGCAATGAAAATTTGGGCAAGATACATTGTCCTTGTTCTACTTATTTGTTACTTTGTTCTACTGTGATTGGGAATAGAGAACGTTGTGAAGTGAAAATAGAAGGATCCAGGCATGATAAACCAAGTTGTGAGGAAGAAGGCTAAGGAGACGAAAAACCAGGAAGAGGCGCAATAATAGAAAATGCGCCCTTTACAGTAAATATTTTATTAAGTATACCTCATATACCAATAGAACACATGTACTAAATAAGGTAGGTACCTAAATGATACTTATACTTAATTATATTTAAAAACATGTAAAATACAAAATTAAAGATATTAAGGTAAATTAAAATTAATTACAATTGTACAATTTTGCTAATAATTAACTTAGTAAACAAATATTTCGTATTTATGGTGATGTTTTATTTATTCTATTGCTGTGACAAAAACAATGTCAATCTCTATCTAAGAGCAAATGTATATAATTTGACATTATCATTTTTCTGAGACTCACCTGCGCCTAAAATAATTATCATGCCCATGCTTTTCCTTTAAGAACAAATCATTAATATACTTGCCGTTTGTTTGTCTCAAAAATGCGTGCAAACGTAGAGAAGTAATTGATTTTTCTTTTTTAAATGACAGCTATTACCAACTGATAAAAAAAGGCTTTTATGGAGTTTTTAAAAATAAAATAAAACGTCTTATTCCATAAGAAAAAAACCACCGTGATTATGCTCTTTGAATGACCTTGTATAATGTAAAATGTTAAATTATTTCTCATATTAAACTATTTTACAACTTAGGGAAGTTATATTCATATTTGAATTTTTTAATAATAGAGTTAAATTCTCCTCATTTAAACTAATTGAAACTGTATTTCTGTTTACATTAAATCGAGTCCCAGTATGTCACAAAAACGACTGTAAACTTTTTTTTGCTAATACGTCGCCCGTAACATTATTAGTTTAAACCTATGCACAAAGCAGTTGAATTTTAGATGGGATGTGGCCAAGATGCTTTCGATATTCATTTAATTTAATATAAATTGTAAAAGTGATAAAAATGAAAATTTTTTTAATTAACTTAAAACTGTGTGAAAATTAGTGCAGTGTTACATCATACCAAAGAGTGATCTAAGGTAGGTCAAATTATTATTTCTACAAAACATTTCTAAAAATATTTCCTTTGTTTAATTGTTTGAAAACAGTGTTATAGCCAAAAATTTACATTAAATAAACACTACAACATGTGGCTAAATGGATCCGTAATTCTAATTTTGAATTTAATCCGTGCAAATTATTTATATTGAGGTATGAGGTTTGCCCTTCAAGTGTATTACATATTAAGTAATAAATATGTCTTCACTTTTATGGAATTTTCAAAAATAAAATAAGACTGGTTATTCCAAAAAAAAAAAATTAATAATAGAGTTATATTCTGGTCATTTAAACTTGTTGAAACTGTTGTTTTAAAGTTAAAATTAGGTTTAATTAACGTTAAATAACGTGAAAATTAATAAAAAAATATTTAAAATGATCTTTAGGATTTACCACTGGTTCATCTGTCGGCTCATATACAAAAAGACGTTTTTTTCTTCTAATCCTGTTTGTAGAAACTGGTGGGAAATTGTGTCTTCATCAATTTCATTGCTAATAGTTTTTGCCTTTTCCATTAAAATATCAAAATTTTTACCTGTTTTCTGAGTGGAAACAAATTGTATCAAATTTTCTAAAGCGTTAAGACACCTCTTTTATTGTTGTAGACGTGTTCTGAATGAGTTTACTGACAACGTTTATCTTTTCCGAAAGACGATGCCATATTGTTAAGGAACAAACGAATTTAAAAGATTTAATTTTTGTAGCCAAAGTATCAGCAGTGTGCCTTATATTAGTATCCCTGGACTGATCTGTAGATAATTCCATTTGACTATCATATACTTCGGGTAACTACCATCCCTCGTAGGTTGAAAATTCGACAAATGCCCGGCTAGATGTTTTTCGTTTTTTTTTTTAATATCTCGGCTATTAAGAGAGACAGGACCGAAATCTCTTCGGTACAACACTCCGGGCGATGAGTACAATCTTTTCCACCCCTCGGAGATCGAAAATTATATATATAAATAAATTATATATATAAGGCGCTAATGTGTGAACCTACTTGCCGAGGAGGAAGCAGATACGTCAAACGGTTATCGAGCTAGGTAATATTTATATGATGAAAATGTTGTCCAGAAAAATTTATGAAAATGAAACGGTCACAGCGCTCAAACGAGTTAATGTGCCTTCCTGAGAGTTTGTCCTCTCGTTTAGATTAACAAGACGAACCAAATTGCCCAGAGCGAAGCAGATTCATCAAACGGTTCTCGAGAAAATATCGATGAAAATTTAGCCCTATAAGGCGTTAATGTGCCCTGCTGGGCGTTTGGCCACTCATTTAGATTAACAAGGTGAACCTATTTGAAGAGGAGGAAGCAGATCTATCAAACGGTTATCGGGCTAGGTAATATTTATATGATGAAAATGTTGCCCAGAAAATTTATGAAAGTGTAACGGTCACAGCGCTCAAAGACGTTAATGTGCCTTCCTGGTAGTTTGTCCTCTCGTTTAGATTAACAAGACGAACCAAATTGCCCAGAGCGAAGCAGATTCATCAAACGGTTCTCGAGAAAATATCGATGAAAATTTAGCCCTATAAGGCGTTAATGTGCCCTGCTGGGCGTTTGGCCACTCATTTAGATTAACAAGGTGAACCTATTTGAAGAGGAGGAAGCAGATCTATCAAACGGTTATCGGGCTAGGTAATATTTATATGATGAAAATGTTGCCCAGAAAATTTATGAAAGTGTAACGGTCACAGCGCTCAAAGACGTTAATGTGCCTTCCTGGTAGTTTGTCCTCTCGTTTAGATTAACAAGACGAACCAAATTGCCCAGAGCGAAGCAGATTCATCAAACGGTTCTCGAGAAAATATCGATGAAAATTTAGCCCTATAAGGCGTTAATGTGCCCTGCTGGGCGTTTGGCCACTCATTTAGATTAACAAGGTGAACCTATTTGAAGAGGAGGAAGCAGATCTATCAAACGGTTATCGGGCTAGGTAATATTTATCTGATGAAAATGTTGCCCAGAAAATTTATGAAGGTGTAACGGTCACAGCGCTCAAAGGCGTTAATGTGCCTTCCTGGTAGTTTGTCCTCTCGTTTAGATTAACAAGACGAACCAACTTGCCCAGAGCGAAGCAGATTCATCAAACGGGTCTCGAGAAAATATCGATGAAAATTTAGCTCTATAAGGCGTTAATGTGCCCTGCTGGGCGTTTGGCCACTCGCTTAGATTAACAAGGTGAACCTATTTGCCGAGGAGGAAGGAGATCTATCAAACGGTTATCGGGCTACGTAATATTTATATGATGAAAATCTTGTCCAGAAAATTTATGAAAGTGTAACGGTCACAGCGCTCAAAGGCGTTAATGTGCCTTCCTGGTAGTTTGTCCTCTCGTTTAGGTAAAGAAAATGAACCAACTTGCCCAACACTCAGGGCGATGAGTACAATCTTTTCCACCCCTCGGAGATCGAAAATTCGACAAATGCCCGGCTAGATTTTTTCGTTTTTTTTTTTAAATATCTCGGCTATTAACAGAGATAGGACCGAAATCTCTTCGGTACAACATTCAGGGCGATGAGCACAATCTTTTCCACCCCTCGGAGATCGAAAACAGCATCACCTAGGAGATTAATAATTTCATTTTGAAAATCAGGCCTAATGTAATGAGGCATGTGTGTTTTCAGTACAAGAGATTTTTTTTACTTTCGCTAAGTGTTCTATCATTACCGGATCAAACTGACCAATCATTTCCACTGCTTTCAGAAAATTACCGTTATTGTATTCATATAACTTGCTGAAATAGTCCCGAAATGCTAAACATGGTCTCGCCAACTACTGAACAATTGTCTTTCAATAATCGCATGCCATCGTTTTTTTCTAAATTAAATAATTTTTGCTGTTCGGAGTCAATTGTCAAATTTAATTTTAAACGGCGGCGCAAATCAAAACAATTTGAATAAAATTTTAAATGAGAAGTAGATGTATCATGACGTTTTAAATTAAATAAAGAGTGGATTCAATCACTGTATCCATTTTTAGTAGTAAGAGATAGGTATATCAGAAGAGCAAAACAATTTATAACAAAAGCGAAAAATTGCATTGGCTTTGTCGGAGTAAATTAACCACTCTGTTAATACTTTTTGAAGATTTGTTAAAATTCTAAAGTAATAAGTATTTGAAACTTCAAGCAAAACATTTTCACGTAAGGCGTATCTGTCCGCGCGTGCGTAACGTATTTATTGTAATTGTTTTTTCTATGCATAAATGCGCCCCCAAATGAAGGCGCCTGCGTGAAAACCACGCACTACACGCTTATCAGCTACGGCGCTGCAATAGGATCACACTTGTCATAGGTATCTAATAATTTATTGATATGAAATTAAAAAATAACGGAATACTATTTCTCTTGTAGGACTTTCTAAAGAGAGTGGAGGTATCAACATCACTATCATAGTTTGTATTAATATAATCCTGTTTAATGTGTTTTAAATTCATATGAAACTTCCGCATCTTAATCAACATCTATAAGACATTATGTTGAAATAAATGAAACAACCGCAATGGAAAACGTAACCTACATAATAAGCAAATACCATCGTCGTGCTCTTATGATTAGGGCATGATCTTTCACTACCATCCGTTGATAAATAGGTATTTTACGAGTAGACGCTAAATGTCTTAGTCGTACAAAAGACATTTACTGAACACAACACAATCTATTGTTTGGAAGTGAGACGGAGGATTGCATCTTTGTTTGAAGGTAACGGAAAACCGATTTTAAAAGAGGCACAAGAAACGCCAGATCGCAATCATCATTAGGCATTTCGTTTGGTGAATCTAACGTGAGTCATTAGTAGCGAAAACGGGAATAAGCCAAGGTCACTATTTCGAGTTCCCGTTTCTTTTTCGATGTCATTATCACGGCGAAAGATGTTCCACTGCCACAAATTCTACCTATGTATAAGAATGTGAAGCATATAAAAGAGCTTATGATAATGAAGTATGTCTATTCATTTAGTAAACAATAAGATGTGGAATTGAAGTCGTTTAATTGTAAATTAGAAAGTTAAGTATGGAAAATAGTTTGTAGGTATTCATTGCATTTTTTTTTATGAAAATATTGTTTTGACTACAAAAGTGTGTTACTTGAAAATAACGATGACATTCGATAAATTAATGTATTCTGGCCGACAGGTTGCTAGAGTTTTACGTTTAAAATAATTTATTTGTTAAGTAGATGGTCTAACCTCTTTTATTATGGATTTTGTTAGTGACACATCAGATAGAATACTGTTTTTAATTTATATGAACGATGTTGAAAGATGTTTTTAAAATTCCTAATTTTAATTCGATGCAAAACGACCATCTGTTTCGTCGCTATAACGTCAATAGGCTTTTCTTTTCTGAACACCAGAAGTTATGTTCGACCTAAATAAATATAATTAAATCTATTTTCTCCACAATATTAATAAAAATCGACTATAAATATTGAATTTTTAAATCTAGGACCATAATCGGCTCATAAAAAAAAACGAATAAAACATTGGCAAATGAGCTGACTTAATTTTGAAAAATTACACGGAGATATAAGGACGTGAGTGATCTCAAATGGTCTGATTCAATTTAGGAAATTCTCTAATTTGGCGCGTTCGAACGAATTATTACAGCAAGATTTCAAGCAAAATATTACAACATATGCATAATTAATGTACATATGTATATGCGCCGACAAATAACGAAACAATTGAAAAGAGGGAAACTTCAACGAACAGCTGCAGAAAGTATATTATATGATATATAAAAAAAAACATAAAAGAGAGACCTAAACGCAATAATAGGGAAGAATAATACAAACAATGAAGAAATAATGGGGAAGGAAGGAATGGGAAAACAAAATGAAAATGGAAGCAGAAAGCAGCAGCAGAGAAGCAGAAAAAGCAGCTGCCCAGAACAACATGAGAATCCTATATAACATAACAAAGAAGGTAGCCGGAAAGAAATTAACATATCATAGCCAAATAAGAAATAAAGAAGATGAAATATTAACCTCCGACTCAGACATATTAAAAAGATGTCGAGAATAAATAGGAGAATTGTATGATAAGGATCGAAACCAATCAACAATAAGAAACAAAGAAACCATATACGAAGAACTGGAAATAGATATAACAGAACCAAATAAAATCGAAATAGAAAACATTATCAAACGTCTAAAAAACAACAAAGCCATAGGACCAGACAAAATCCACAACGAACAAATAAAAGCCGGCTTAAATACAAATGTAGAAATCATAATATGCCTAATACAAAAAATTTGGAAAGAAGAAATAATTCCAGACGAATGGAAAGAGTGCAACATCATTACAATACCAAAAAAGGGAGACAGAACAAAGTGTGAAAATTGGAGAACAATTACATTATTAAACAATGCTAGTAAAATAATGTCACATATTATATTAAACAGGATAAGAATTGCAATCGATAGAACACTTAGAAATAACCAAGCTGGTTTCAGAACTGGTCTGTTATGTGTTGACCAGATATGCACCCTGCGGATAATAATAGACGAATGTAACGAATGGCAAAAACAAGCTCACCTCATGTTTATAGACTATAGAAAGGCGTTTGATAAAATAGACCCATAAAAGCTCTGGGAAATTCTAGAAGAATAAAAGGTGCCCCAGAAAATAATACGTATGATTAGATTGCTATACGAAGACTATGGAGTAAAAGTGAGAATAAATGAACAATCACCAGAAAAGAGCAACATTAGATGCAGAGTAAGACAAGGTTGTGTGCTGTCGCCCCTCCTCTTCCTAATAGCAATAGATTGGGTAATGAAAAATACCATGGAAAATAAAATGGACTAACATGGAGATTCACACAATGAACATGACATGACATATGTCTAATAACAGAGAAGCTAAACCACATGCAGAAAAAAATAAACACGCTCTGACAGAAAAGTCTAAAGAAATAGGTTTAACAATCAACCCAGACAAAACTAAAATCATGATTATTAATAACAAAAACCAAACTGACGTAACAATAAGTGATACCTACATTGGAAAAGTAAAAGATTTCACATATCTGGGAAGCGTCATGGAAGATAAAGGCAGCAGTCACAAAAATATACAAATCAGAATAAGCAAGGCACAGTTGTCGTACAACATGCTGAGGAAACTGTGGGCATCGAAAGACACGACAACAAGAACTAAATTGAGACTATTTAATACAAATGTCAAAAGTGTACTGCTTTATGGATGTGAATCATGGGTTTTAAATAAGAGAGACGTGCAAAAGAATCCAAGATTTTATCAATAAATGTTTAAGAAGAATTATGGAGATCTATTGGCCCAACATAATCCCAAACGCAGAACTGTGGAATATTAGCCAACAAGAGTCAATCGAAGTGACAATTAACCGTAGGAAATGGAGATGGATAGGACACACACTTAGGAAGGATAATACGCAGATATTACGAAAGTCTAGACTATAGTATTAAAGGAAAAAGACGCAGAGGTCGTCCCCATATGACCTGGAAAAAAAGTACGTAATCACAACACGACCGAATAAATAAGACTTTGAACAACCTGAAGATAATAGCGCAAAATAAAAAGGATTGGAACGAATTGGTGGATACAATATGCGAAACAAAAGTATAGAATTGTATTGCGTTAGGCTGACGACCTAACCTTCCTTTCAATTGTCAATAACATTCTCGGATGACCCATACTAATTTGACGCATTTCTTGCAGAATAATTTGGATAAAATGCCAAAAAGCGGCAAATATGGTAAATGGGATGAGGGAGTTCTTATTTTGGTTATAAACGTAGTTAGTTCTGCAATTGTAAGCCTGAACGAATCAGCGAAACTGTATGGCGTCCAAATGTCACACTGGACCGACATTTGGATGAAAATATAATTCTAAAATTCGAACAGAAAATGTCTGAGAGTGCAACACATTCTAAAGATTGCTTTTAATGTAGCTAAAAGAGAATGGAGCTTAAGAGAAAGGAAGTGCGGGAAAGAATTGATCCACAAATTGAGTGGAAAGCCTATCATTTATTCCAAATAAATTTCTTACAATCATTCTATCTATCAAGCGACACATACATCGTCTTCCAGCACACATACAGAAGACTGGTTTGAATTAGAAATTATTTATGTCGTGTATCAGTTAGTTAATTGCAATTGCATTGGGACTTGTAGATTGAAATTCTTGTGTGCATTTCACATTAATTATAATACTGTCGCAAACTCGGCGAGGTGAAATATGATGTCACATTTTATTATATATGCATATGTACTTCGAACGTGAAATATATTATTGTAATATATCCAATTGATTAGTATTCATCCATTAAAGGTAATTCATATAATTATTACGTGCTAGCATCCAATAATTACAACGATCTCGACTCGTTACATTTTTTCTGCATGCTTGGCACAGTTTATTATCATACACAGTTAGTATAACGCAAATAAAACAGTTACATATTAGAAAAAGAAATGGTTTATTGCTGTGCAGAGTTCTTGAGTTGGTTAAGTAGTACGAAAAATATCCCCTTACGATATTGTGTCGACGATAAACGATTGATAATCTTTCGTATTTTTTTTTCATGAACTTCACGAAGAGATTCACTGAACGTAAAAATGCTTTTTATTGTGAGGGTTCGATGATGCGGAACTCAATGTCACGGTTATCGTTCTGGTGTGGTTGACAGGAGCCGCTTTCACGTGAGAAGTTATTTTGTGGATTAGTAGTCGCGGATTATGAGGTTTTTGATAATTATTTCGCTAAAAAGTTGGCAAACATTTTTACGCTCCATTAACTGACTTGCATCTATAGAAGGGGATAGACTATCATGCGGGAGTATTAGAAATTCTAAACTGATATAGATTCATAATGGAATATAGTTACGGCAAATGTGTTTCAGTGGTTTTCAGATAGTAAATATAGATATTGGAAAAACTTTAAACAAAAATGTAAGACTATGGTGCACTAAAGCAATATACACAGTTGTACCAAAGTTAGTTGTTTATACACAGGTTAACTTATTAATTATTCTTTTACAGGAACACCCTTATTGGTATGAGTATTTATGAGTATTGTTCTAGCACCGAACAGATGATACAATCAAATTAAATCTGTAGTACATAAGTAGATATTACGATAACTATTTTTTGTTGTCATTTGCTCGTGTTTTCGTCTGTACCGTTTTTTCTACCATGTTGTGTTGTATTTTAGAAAATGAATGCTAAACGTGGTGACTATGAAACAAAGATATCAAGCTCTAGAATGTATAGATAAAGCTGAATCGGTCCAAAATATTTGGAATGATTTTAAAGTCTGTAAAAGCACAGTGAACAATACACAAGTAGAAAATCCATTTGTGATCAGAAATAGGGAATAAAAAAAGTTGTCTCAACTCTTTGCAACTTGAAGAAGCCCAAAATAGTGGGTGTATGGCTGTAGTGCTTATAAGAACGCAGAATAGGTACTCCGATCGCTAGACCAATCTCGAAAGGAAAAGCTCTTGTTGTCCATTCTACACTTTCAGTGGATTAGTCGTTGGTACCCAGTGAAGGATGGTTTTTGCGTTGTAAAAAAACGACACAGAATTCATGTTGTTCCATCAGCGGATCCTGCAGCAGCAAGTAACTTTTTCAAAACCTAGCATTGACGAAACTGGATCAAGTTTTCAGCTTTTGCCTAAGAAAACATAATCAGCATAGTGATGTTATGCTCGATTGCTCTTTGTTCATAGTAAATCAGTAAAACCAAGAACATGTAAGAACTTAAATATTTCAGTTTTCACAGCCCGATAATATAGGGCACAAAAACCGATATGGGTAAACATATTGTTCAAAGAGTGGGTTTTATTTTGGAATTCGTTCCAAAAGTGAAAAATTATTTGTCGAATTTGAAATTGGACATAAGCACTTTTTTAATTAAAAATGCGCTAACTCACCCGGATGAGTTTAAATGTGAGAGTCCTGGCGATATAGAGCTCTTGTTTCTGCTTCCTAACGTGACAAGGCTTTAATAACTAATAGACAACAATAAAACACTTTAAGAAAAAGTATGAAGAACAAGAAATGAAGCAGATGATAATACAGATTTGTTGCATACATACTGCCGAATTGTGACAACATTGTTAAACAAGTTATTTTAGACCGGATAAGTCTTGAAAAGAAATTGGACAAAGCAATCTTGAATAACCAAGAAATTGCTCGGTCTGTCAATCACCATGAAAATGAGGAAGATGCCAAGCTGATGTCATATTTGTTAAGAAATGTCGAGATTTTGCTGATGAAGGATTAAACGAATAAAGTTCAGAAAAAGAACTGGTTCCTTTTAAGGTTACATTCTTACATACTACCTATATATAAGTATATGATTGTGTATTTTATTTTTATAAACCAATAGTTAAATAAAGTTTTAACACGGTAAACTTAGTCAAATTTGTTTCGCGAAAAAAAAGAAGAAGAAAAAGTTTCCCATTTGTTTAAATTGTAACAATTGGTGATGATATTTTAAAACTTATTAGACTATAAAGAAATAAATTTGAATGTTCATAAATATTTATTTTTGAAATCTGGTGAATGAGTGGTAAAAAATAACATCTGTCGATGGTAAGGAGGAGATATAAATATAATATGTACACAAAGAAAAATGACCAAGGGAAATGACAACATATTATTAAGTGGGTTTGAATTGAATGTAACATTATTTTTGCTGTATTGGTTATCAATCAAGCACTGCAGCTCTTGCTGTGTATTTTGTGTATGTAAATGTGTTTTCTAGGGTTTGTAATCTAAGGAGTTACAATATATTGTTTAGGATTTATTTTTTTGTCGCTTTTGTTTATTTTGGGTGCATTTTTTTTATAATGTAATCTATACAAACGTTAGAATAATCATCATTAGGGCTGGGCGACACCGACATTTTTGGTATCAGGCATCGATACCAATCCAGGTATCGATTCCGTGCAGAGTATTGATTCCGAGTACTGGAATATCAGCAGGTATCGATACTTGGGAACCGAATTGAATTTATACCTCAAATTGATTCCTTGAATCGATACCTTGGTATCGATACCTAGGACTGATTTGTAGCTATAGATTCAAATGTACAATATTATGATACTTTGACTTTCTTTATAACAATTATTGATATTGTACGTGAATAATTATACCAACCCTCATGCATTAATATTTGAGTCAATAGGAAAACTAGTTCCATAAATATATGTCCAGAAATGATTTTTTACGATACCGTAGTTTGTTGGTATCGATACCTAGGTATCGTTGTATTGGTAACGATACTTAGTTATGGATTCCAAGGTATCGATACCAGTAATGGTATCAAATACTGGACGATGTAGCGATACTTCGCCCAGCCCTAATCATCATATTTGAGTGCACAATATTATATAATTTTGTTGTTTGTTAGGAAGATGATCTTTTAATTCACTAGAATAAGTTTGGCATAAGTGAACGCAATTTTGAGACTAAAAAAAATTCTTTTAATTTTGTCAGCAATGGTTAGAATACATATTGAAGATTTGTCATCACATCATGTATCTGTTGGACTGTTAGTATATACAAAGTTGATGGGAATTGTGAGATAACGTATTGTGGAGGTATTAGAAATCTTAGTAGACAAAGTTTTATGAGAAATTTTTTGTATCCTACTCTTCATTACCGAAACCAAATTTCTTTGATATCTCCCGGGATAAAGAGAATTCTGATTAAAATGGCTATTGTGAAGCTCATGTTTGTTAGTTTTTCCTCCTGTAAGGGAGTTTCTTAACTTCTTGAATTTTGCACAGGCAGTGAAAGCTCATATTTCACTAGACGTATCTTTCTGCGCTGTACTAAGCTTAAACAGTGATCTAAACTTTTTTTTTGTTTTCGAGATATATCTGCGTATTAGGCCACTTTAATTGATGATGTGTAGCACTTCAAATATGTTGTCATCAACCACACCAGTGGGAAACGTCTTGCCACAATAATATCACCTTTACCTACTTGTGAATTTCAGTCCATTTTAAAAGGCAGAAAATAGTTTTCGCATAATGAAATGTAGCCATACTAGTTCACGTATTTTTCAACAATACACTTTTTGTTGGAATAAAATTTAAAATAACAGTTGCTAGTCTGGTGCCATAACACCCATTCTAGACTATGTGGTAAAGACTCTTACAATCAATAAGGTCGTTGGAAAATACAGCAAGGTGGTGTATGTAACACAGCTATAAAACCAACACCTCAATACATAGCAAAGAGAAGCAATTGTGACAAGAAATACAGATTGTGAGGTCACCGCAGCTATAGCTAGCACAAAATATTTGGTAGCAATTTAAGCGGATACCTCCTAGAAGACAAGAAATGAGTTCCTGTGTACATTCTGGGAATGTATATAGTTAAGGGGAACATTGGTAACCCGGAAAAACTCAGCACCCAGCAAACAGGGGTTCAGATTTAACGATGCCTTCTAAAAGTTTGCACTATTTTTATACTTTGACAATCAAAAATTGCTCATTTTAGTATCATCTTATTTCTTTAATTTATTTGTTTGCGTGACCTTTCCTGTCAATGTAAAGGTGTAGAATTTGTTACCAATTTAATGCAAAACTCGTCAAATCATTTATAGTTACGCGTTGCAACTAATGTAACGTAATAACCCAATGGAGTTGCATGTCTTAATAATAAATACATATAATGATTAGAATTATTTAATTAATACAAACTGTAATGATCTGAATGCAATTTAGCATAGAGGGCGCCGGTAACAACTTTAAATAACAGGTATAAACAAATTAAACTCACGTTTAGCTGTTGTTTTACTAACGTTAATAACAACGTTCGATATAGTTAATTGGTGTGTGTATAAAGTGGGTTCGCGTTTTACATAATTATCGCGCAAGATTACAGAATCCGGGAAACGGGTCGGTAATTTGTTACGTCGGCGACAACGATGACGGCGCGCTGCTTTATCGCGAAAATAAATAAATCGACCGAATTGGATCACCGTGTCATTACTACTAAACTACAGCCACGGTATATGAAGCTTTTACTTCCATTCTAATTCGTAACACAGATAATGCGGCATACACATCATAGTGGTTGTATTTAAACGTTTACTGCACTTACCTTCTTGTATTGTCGAGATAAACCATGTTGATGGTGTACGACCCAGGTACTTTCTACTTTTAGTTTTATTGTCGACCTCGATATAAAAGATTGATTAGCTCTGCTCAAAGTTGATCTTTTATAGTATTCCTCTATTTTTGGTGGTGTAATGTACAGTTGCTACAGAAAATTAATATCTCCTTTCGACTTATAAAGGATAATATACCATCAAGTTAAAACAGCAGAAAGACTACTATTGGTTAGAGTAACTGTAGGTACATTATGGATTCTGAAGTCGAATATTATGGATTGTTACAAGATGATTGGTTTGGTTGAAGTAGGCTCAATATTAATTACACTTATACATTTGTGGTTATATAAATATAAACATATTCTTGGTCTTATGGTAAGGACTTAGATCCAGATTTTAAACGTACGTTATTGGCCAGTTTTAACACTTAAAAACGTCTAGAAGAATTGCAAAATGGGGTGACTTAATACCGGTACATAACTTGGTACAATGTGGATGTATTTCTTAAAATGCTTCACAGTGATACAGTATATTTATATATTTAAGAAGCGTTCACATTTTCCAAGAGCCACCAATTAAATTTAGCCATTCAATGCAAGGTATATCGCTTTTGTAGATTAAATGTTTTATATAGATTCACGTGATTTTCAGTTTTCAAAGCTATCTTGTACCAGTCCAAAAATCCATGGTATCTTTATACATATATTAGGCTTAATTATGGTAAAATATAATTTCCCTAAATTGTTCTGTCATTGTAGCATTAATACATTCATGAAAACAAGATGCTTGTCTAAAATGTTTAAAATTGGAAAGGACTAGTTTAAAATGTAGTTCTCTTGAAGATAATAGTTCAGACACATAAGAAAGAGGTTCATTCATGGCGATACAGTTCAGGTCATACAGAAAAAAACAATTCAATTTTGTGGCAGAAAAATAGGGCATCGATTAAATGAAATTACATCGTAGAGCATGGGAAACATATAGAGACACCTGATGGATAAGCAGTATTTATGTTTCAGGTACTAAATGGGGGTTTAATAGTTGAGCGTAGGTTTTTACGACCGTTGTTTCTTCGGTTCACGGTCATATATCACCGGAGCGTAGAACTTTCCGAAGAAGCTGACAGTCTTATTAGCGAAACGTCAAGTGTAAACTTATTTACGCGATAATACCACCGGAAGACTTAAAAAAAACACCAAAACTGTTTAAAAAACTTGTTAGGGGGTGGTGGCATTGGATAAAATTCTTTCTGAAGGGTAAAGGAAACGTCTCTTAAATGGCTGACAAGATCAAACGTTGTTGTTGTTGAATTTGATAAGATAGACAGGTCACAACAACTTTAGGATACTTGAACTACTGGGTGGTCTAAAGGAGCCCATTGTGGGCATATTAAATTAATATAGTTTGACCAAAAAAACGTTGGAAGAATGGTGTATGTCAATTACAATTCCTTATCTTAACAAACAAGAAGCATTACATTAAATAATATTCGAATTTTGTCCAAAAATTTAAGATCATTTAAATGGAAGTACCGTAATATATTTGTCATGGTTGTTGTTAGCCAAAATACAAGAATAATAATAAGAATAATAATTAAAACATGGTTTAAAAAATGCGGCATTAAACCGACAGAAAATTTTAGGTCAGGTACCTCAGACGAAGGAGACAACAAAAATAGAATGATTAACTTAGAAATTGGGAACTCTTTCGTTTGCTTATAAAAAACTCTTAGACTGGATGATATAGAGAGAAACCCATTAATGAAAAAGAAATTAGAAGTAGAGCCAGGAAAAAGTATGGCAAATATTGATTCCAGCTCATCCTCAAACGATGAAGGCAACTCTAGTCTCCAGAGGAAAGCAGATGGAGTTGAATCTAAGGAAGAAGTAAATTCAAGATAAAATATTACAGAAGATGATAATGAAGTAATCGAAAAATTCATGAAGAAGCCGCAATTGAAATCGTAATTGAAGCAACAAGAAATTTATTTGTTGGCAAAGTTATTGATAGGTATTCAAAACAAGAATCTAGGGTAGTTGAAGTGAAATTTTTTAGATGATACCAAGACGCCAAGGATACTTTTTTCTAGCCCGCAAAGGAGGATGTGAGCATTGGGAGAAACAACGAGGTGAAATTTCGTGTGCCACTAGTTAGATATAAAATTCAGTTCTTAATCTTCATATTTTGTACTGCTGTAATAAGTTTTTGTCATAGTTTTGTAACGATGTGTTCGTTAGAAATCATCATAAATAATAAAACCTATATTATTGTACAGTATTAAAGTATTTCTATACAAATTTGGTATAGACAAGTAGCGAAGGTAGTGACACTGATTTTAAGTTTCATTATTTCTGTACAAAGAAGTCAGTGATAGTGTTTTAAGCAAATCACCCTCCACCAATGAGTGACTTGATAGAGACACATTCTTTTTTACCTCAAAAATATGTTTCTTTATAAATATTAGCTTAAGAATATATAAAGTCTTTGTAGGACTTAATCATAATGTATCATAATTCAATTAAAAAAATTATCTAGTCTGTAATAACGTTCAAAAGTGAAACTTGCATCAAGTCATCTCAGTTTACAGTAATGTATTTTATCAAGCTTTTATTTCTTGCAGATTTAGTTGATATTCTTCTAAATTGGTTTCTAATTTTCATTTCCGTGTCCTATTCAAGTTCAGGACATAAACAGACAAAATTGGTACAACCTGAAAACTATAACAGTTACAAGTATACTTTTCGAGTCTTTTTGTAAAAAAAATCATGCTCTATAAAACGGTCTTACATTTTTTTTGATATGTCTCGTCATTAAGCCTGGGTTTGCAAAAAAAAAGTAAGTAGAAATAATTTTTACTGCGAATCCTGTATCCGCCTGAAATACTTAGTTACTAATTAACATAAATATTTTAAGATTGGGTAACTCACTTGTAAATCGAGTGTTTTAAGTTATAAAATAAATTGTTTGAATTTGATAGTCAATTCTATAACAACTTATAATATTTTTACTTTTTAAGTCTAGTGCTCATTACTAAAGCATTAATTTCTATTTTACTATTCTCAGTTATTAGGTTACGAGTCTAATGGCAAACAACATCACAGTCAATGTAAACAAAATAAAAATACTTAGTAAGACGACAATATTATCTCACATCAAGTAGAACGTTCGATGCTCAAGAAAGGTGAATGCAAATTGCGACTGATACAAGAATAACCGCATTATGCATGCATTTATTCGCATTGATTTAGTAGCAGTATACTATGTACAGGATGCAAGGAAACTAGTGCAATAGGCCAATTGCGTACATGCATTTTTTTAAGTACCTTATTTATTGGTTGGCGTGCGATCGACGCGTGCTTTTGGTTTTGTCATCCGACCACACTGTAAAGGAAATAGAGCGATTACCAATAAAGCGTACATGCAGCAGACCCCCATAGGCGGATTCCGTGCGGGCGATATTTCATGCGTGCTTGAATATGTATGTAATCTTGTAATCTCAATGTAGTTTACATGTGTAAGCTGTCACAATTTTCTATATTCTCTTATAGATAAGTTTTACACATATAATGTCAGTACCATTCACATACTGAACCATATATTTTAACTTTTAATCCCTAATCTAATTAATAATTTAATATACATATGTAATTACAATAACAACATAGCAAACTATATGAATGTATAAAAAGTATATACAGAGTAATTAGAAATTATGTTAGAACTAGAAATTTACATTCGGAAGAATTTCTAACAAGTAAAGGGCTAAGACAAGGAGGAGTCCTAAGTCCAATTCTGTTCACCATAGTAAGGAAATTAAGAGTAGGCAATTATAACCTAAGATCTGTGGAACTAAAAGAAAGCGTCTTTGCAGACGATCTGGTGAACTATGCAAGAAATAAGGATGACTTGCAACAAAATTTAAAAATATGGACCGAAGCGCTATTGTCCAGGAACTTAATAAATTTAGATAAAACATAAATAATGGTAATTGGCAAAGAAAGAGTGAGCGCAGTAATAGAATCAAATGGGACTGCATTAGAACAGGTACAAACTTTTAAATACCTGGGAGTAACAATACATTAAATGGAAAAATGGAAGCAGAAATAAACGATAGACTTGGTGCGACAGCAAAAATATATCATTACCTAAATAAGTCGCTTCAAAATTAAAATTATGTCATCTATAAAGGCCATCAGTTGTTTAATTTGGACTAATAGGTTTCCTAAATCGGACCTGTTGCGGTTTCTTGAAGCGTAATTAAACGGAGGAGAGTAACCATTTTTATTTCGTTAATATTTTTATTTTACAGCAAAGAACTAGTTTTTGCTTCCTACAGGAACTCCTGTAATTCTAGTTGGCGTCGTTCTGGATGTTTTGTTTTAAAGTCAACTACTTTTTGCTGTTTCTTTTGAATGCGTAATAAATAAAAAATAAAAGTTAGAGGTTAGAGCCACGAAAAAGAATCAAATAACGCTCTGTCAGTTGGACAATCGGGTTTTTGACCAGGATACGGATGCGCCTCAGCTATGGCGCACGTGACCGATGATATATTTAGGGCGATCGACATTGACAAGATCACGGTATTTGTCCTACTAGACTATATCAAAGCGTTTGAGACCATAAATCATAGCCCCTGCTATCCATTCTGCATTTCATTGGCTTCAAACAGGAAGCAGTTGACTTTTTCCGGTCGTACATTTTGAATCGGAGCGAGGAGGTACACCTCGCGGGTAATATTTCCTCTTGTAGACCTGTAGTTTCAGGCGTGCCATAGGGTAGCGTATTGGGGGCTTTACTGTATTGCATTTACATACCCAACTTACAAGGAAACACAGGCAAGTGTCCCTCACCGATTTAAATGAAACTTGGTGGGTTTGTAGACTGATGCAGTGTAAGAACAACGGTAACTTTCATAGATGATAAATCGCCCGTTTTCGGGGGGTGGGGCGCCCTAAAGCCAACGCTACCTTTCGCTATTTGCTTGAATATCTCCAAAACTAAGACATATCAAAAAAAGTTAAGACAAATATATATCTGTTTTATGAGTACTAAAGGATAGCGACAATAGTTTGCCTGTCATAGTTCTTGTTTTCCAGAAACAACCCCCACACCCCATATTTTTTAAAAATTTTAGAATTTTTATTTGCTGGAAATGCTGTAAGATAACTCAATTTATAAAAAATAAACAAAAACATAAGAGTTGTGTAGGTATACCTATGTAAATGCATGTGTGTGTAAGTAATATTACTTATTGTTATTGATGTGAACAAATCGTAGAGATATCGAAGGCTTCCACAGTCCGAGTCTCTGTTATGAGGGTTTTGACCGCGTCATAGTACAGTACATACAGTTGTACAGAAATTAAAAGTTTGTTTTTAAAAAGCCTGCAGTTACACTTACCCTTACTTTACGAGACACTTTCACAAACTAAATTAATTAAGCAAAATAAATTAATAAAAAAAATGTATTAAAATGCTTTTAAAGCGCTCTCTAAACTTTATTATAGCAAACGCGCACTTCAAAATATGACAATAAACGAATACAACACATCGGCATCGGTAAAAATGTATTAATGTATACTGTGCCTGTTTGGACAGTATTAATAGGCTACGAGTGCAACGTGTGCAAAATGCCTGTCTAAGATTTAAATATGGGTCCGCCGCCGGCGCGAACACTCTCGAATGGGCTAAATGGCTGAATATAGAGCGTGGGGCTGACTTCCTCTCTAACCTGTTCTGCTTCAAAATAATTTTCTTCAAGAAGCCTAGTTATTTGCACCAAAAGTTGCTATTTAGTTCTGTTGTTCATACCTTGAACATCAGGATCAAGGGTCTTTTAACGCCACTAGTCCATCACCTTGAGCCTTTTTAGAGATCTTTTTCATATAACGTTTTTAGACTGTATAATACTATTCCAACTACACTAAAGGGCTTGAATCTGCCATCATTTACTTATCAACTTAGGAGGCTGTATCACTCTTCGTCTGGTCCATTATGATCGCACGTGGGATACAAGTTCTGTCTTTTTCGCTGTGTGGCTGGTTCAGCATGGACTATACTTCCCTCTGTCTTTGCTTCTCTTTCTTCTTTTCTGTTCTTCTATTCTTTTCTTTTGCTTCTACATACAATTTTTTTTGACATATAAAATAAATCTAGACACGAATTTAGGTTTGCTTTTCTTTTAGTTTTAGTTTCAAAATTAATTTGGATCCGAGAATAAATGCAACTCCTAGCCATCCATGGAGCTGATTTGTATTTCACGGCATGGTATATTAATTAATAATTAATTGTTGTATGTGTGATTGTAAAGAAATGTCGTCAATAAACAACCATTAAAAAATACAATACAGTGATAGAAAATACATTCAAAACACAAGAAGTTAACGTGAAACAAAAATAAAAGTTAGTTATGCCAGAAAGTCGGAATAAATATAGCTGAAGTTTTTTTTTAAGTTTTCGGCATCACTCAGTTTCATTATTTCGTACATTTTTTTGGAAAGTCCTTTTAAATCCATTGTCCTCAATATCCAGGAATTTAAGGTTGCCAAATTGAATGGAATGATTAGGTTCACTACGACGCAAGTTAAAGACAGTAGACATAATTATTGCATTTTTGTGGCCGGAAAGTAGGTTTCTTAATTTTTACGAAGTCTAGTTCTAAAATGTATGATTTTATAGAACTGTTAAATTGTGTTTTGAGTTTATATAGAAAATTGATTCAAAAAAAGTTTTGGGATAGGGTGACAACTGAGATCTGTTTAGATTTAGAAGTAATTTAAAGATTGGAGTGTTATAGTCCAAGAGCCCGTGAACGCCAGACTTACGTCATAGTATAAAAGCTGATTTTTTTTTCTGTGTGAAGACACTATAGTAGGTAACAACGTTTGGCTACTATGAACTTCGAGTCGTGGGCCCTTCGACAGGTAACAGGTAGCAAAGGTGTGAAAAGCGCTACTTAATTACGTCATAATATAAAAGCTGAAATTGAAATATGTTACTTGAGCAACTATTTGAAGATGTTCCCCAAGCAGCCAGAAACTTTCCATGGTCCTAAAGCCGTGCCAGACACAGTTAAAAAATCACTCAAATTTTCTTTGTATTTGATTTTCTAAGAAGAACGGTAGGTCGCAGAGACAAATTTTATGAACAAAAATTGTAGAGAACAATTATATCTCGTAGAAACCTTGAGCTGCGACCAAAATTGCACGAACTAGAGGGCGCTGGAATTTCTAAAAATCTCTTTTTTCGTTTTTTTTTTTTGCGTTAAAATATGATTTTTGAGGTATAATTGGAATAGAAAAGTTGCGGAGCTAAAGAATATCTACAAAATCGTTTATATACTTTTTCCTCATACGATGCACTGTATCTCCGTTTTTATTTATTTTTTCATTCTTTTCATGTACCATCGAGCAATCTCTTGACGATTTTTCGTAAATATAGGTAGTTTTCTATGCTCTGAACAACTTTTGGAGATATTAAAAGAGTTGCAGAGCATAAAATTATGTACAAATTTCACTTAAAATAATTTTCATAATTTTCATTATTTTCTTGCTTTTTCAATTTTTCGACCCGTGCAATTTTTTTAACTAAAGCCACGAATGTTTTATGTTTAGGCAGTTTATAAGCCGGTTTCGTCGGCGTTGTATATTTGATCACGTGAAATGCCAAATTCATCAATTTTTTGCTTGACTAGTAGCAAAAGTTGTATTTTCTTCAAAGGTCTCGTGCAGTTGTTTCGCCTTCTCTTTTAGCATTGCACCAGAAATCGGTAAGTTTTTACTTCGTTGTTTCAGAAACCATCTATACAAAGCAGTTTCAATTTTGGGATTTTTTGCTCGTTTCATTCTTCCACGTTTACTAATTCCGACATATGTATTTGACAGAGCTTTTAGAATTTTTTGTTAATTTTTTCTAATGCCGCATAGAGTGGATTTGGCAACTCAATATTCACGTGAACGCGAACTTGCACTTCTACCATCATTAAATTGTTTTATTATTTCACCTTTCGCACTTAATGTTCTTAGTACACTTTCCTAACTACACAATAACTCAATAAAATACACGAGTAAAATGCAGGCGTTCAATCACAAACACGTTGTACCATCATAATTAGGTGGTTCCTCCGATCGAGTCATCTAAGTGCGCGCACTCGCTAGTAAATATAGGAGTACACATCTAGAATATGTAACTGGTTCATCTTATTGAGTTGGCTATTGTTCGCCTTATAAAACACTGTGTATAAAAATTTATTTATTCACCGTACCCAACTGTTTATCTTATGGGGTGTTCACCTTATCGGGATTCTACTGTATATATGAATAAATACTATTTTCTTATTATATTCTTTATTATTCAGTCGACACTCACGAAAAACCACCGATGGTACATGAAAAGAATGAAAAAATAAATAAAAACGCTGTATCTCTGTAATGGTGCATCGTATGAGAAAAAAGTATATACACGATTTTGTAGATATTCTTTAGCTCTACAACTTTCCTATTCAAATTATACCTCAAAAATCATGTTTTAACCTAAAAAAATCGAAAAAAGTGATTTTTAGAAATTCCAGCGCCCTCTAGTTCGTGCAATTTTGGTCGCAGCTCAAGGTTTCTACCAGATAAATTATAGATATAATTGTTCTCTACAATTTTTGTTCATAAAATTTGTCTTTACGACCTACCGTTCTTCTAGAAAATCAAATACAAAGACATTTTGAGTGATTTTTTAACTGTGTCTGGCGCGGCTTTAAGACCATGGAAAGTGTCTGGCTGCTTGGGGAACATCTTCAAATAGTTGCTCAAGTAACATATTTCAATTTCAGCTTTTATACTATGACATAAGTACAATTATGTCATAATGAACTTGAAGGGTGTCTGGCGGAGGGAAGGGCCCACGCGAAGTGTCTGGCAATGGGGATGGTGGTTTGTTATAATTATCCCTACATCATATCAAAATTTCAGCTTTTATACTATGACGTAATTAAAGTAGCGATTTTTCACACCTTTGCTACCTGTTACCTGTCGAAGGGCCCACGACTCGAAGCTCATAGTAGCCAAACGTTGTTACCTACTATAGTGTCTTCACACAGAAAAAAAAATCAGCTTTTATACTATGACGTAAGTCTGGCGTTCACGGGCTCTTGGACTATTAGTTTCTGGTAATAGAATTTTTCTCTAAATGAGTTCATGGTTTATAAATTATAAAACAATTTGAACATCTCAAATATTAAATTTAACGCATTGATGTTTAGTATGGTACTGAATCTCACGACATCGTTTATACCAAAAATTAATTTTATTCTAAAAGTTAGACATATCACACGACATTCTTCATAAGAGAAATTAATTTAAATATTTTCTTGTGTACATTGGTAGAAGAATTTGCAGCTGGTACTTATTTTTCTTCTCTACAAATGGCAATATATTTCGCGTAATAGTAGTAGGTACGTAATAGGAATGTAAACTTGCTGGTAACCAGTTACACCCACCCATATAGCAAATACTATTACATTTTTCGAACTAGATACTAGAATGGACGACATACTTACACCGCATATATTTATTTGTGACTTTTATTTGGTACTGCTTTCGTTTTACTACGGTAGGAATTTCTGAAAGTAGGAAATCTATACATATATTGAAATGGATGCAGGTAGGTGTTACCTATTGGATATTTATAAGATAAACTTCATTTTATTACGACTATCTTTATTTGCTTCCAATCTTCTTCTTTAGCACTTAACCTTTTTTTAAGTAGATTGCGGTCGATCTCGTAAAACGTGAAAAAGTGTTAAAAAATCTAAATGTTTACTTCCCACGTATGCACATACATATACATACTTATGTATATAGCCAACCGATATGAATAAGAATATTTATTTTAATGCTGAAGAATACACTGCTGTGTTAGTACAAGTGAAAAGGTAATAATTAACTCTGATACTGTTTTGAAGCACGTATGTTCTAATCGAATCTATTTAAGTGTTAGTATCTCTCTTTTTTTGAATGTAACATTATTACGAACCTTTTTAATCCTAGATATCTTTCCACCTGTAGGTCAATGAAACAGGAACGAATTAAAAATTAATTTATTCCAGAACGCAAATTAATTATGTTTTCGTTAAAATACTTCTTTTTTTTCAGTGGAAGTGTGATACCTATAAACAGTATTAAAACACTAATGTAAGTTTCATAATGTCAAAAAACCTAGCCAAGAGTTCAATTGAATAAAATTCAGGCTTGAATTAAATTATTATAAATGGCACAACACAATCACAAAATGCTATACGTTTGCAACAATTATAGTAAGGAAAAGATCAAACTCAGAAAAGATGAGCAAAAATTTATTTTTCAGGTAAGATGCAGGGAATAGATATTACTCCAGGTTTCATTACAATAAAGTCCAAAAAATATTATACACAAAATGAAAAAAATATAGATAAAATGTAAAACTGCTGAAGAGATGTTTAAAATCTCAATATCATCAGTAAATTAAAACACATATAAAAATTGATAAACTATTGACAAAAAGAAGGAAATGAACACCCAAACGCAATTCCTACAGTGCAAAACAATTGAATACAAAACCTAGTCCATGTTATCACTATTTTTACTTAACTTCTTTTAACATTCGTTTTACGTCAGTACGTTTGTGTGTGTTACTACTTCTATTTTAGTTATCATATAGGTAATACATACTAATTTGTTTCGTGAGGTGGTTTGTATGTTTGAATTTATTGAATTTTGAATAATGTATTCTAGATTATAAATTAACTCATCTAATAGTATGTGGTCAACATCTAAAATATAATTTTTTATGGTCTGAAATAAATTGGTTTTTAATTACATAGTTTATGTTTAATTTGACCTACAAGTGGAAAAATATCTGTGATTAAAAGATTTATTAATAAACATATCATCAAAAGAATTTCGATTTTACGTAACAATCATCATACCAGAACAAAAGAACCAAAATAAGAAAACAACATTCCTGTGCCGCATCAGAATAATTTATCAGGATGAATAAAGTTTATTTATTATTATTATTATCAGAAAATTTATAAAAATGCGTTAAGTCATATAAATATTCAATACTGGCGTAATACTCGTATTTATAATAATGCATTCAAAAACACAATTATATAAAAAATATTTTAGTATCAGTATAGGTATCAGTTTAAACAAAGAAACAATCTGTAATGGTCAGTGATCTTATATCGTCTCCACTTGATGTTAAGCAAGGTGTACCACAAGGTTCAGTTTTGGGTCCACTTTTATATACAATATACATCTTTAATCTCTTGTCATGTTTAAAATACTGCTACTAAGTCATTCTTACGCTGATGACACAATGTGTAAAAGCCAAATGGAATAAATTCATTATTTCGGTTACTGTACATACATATTTATAAAAAATCCCGAAACACGTAAAATTTAAATTATAAATTGACATTCTTCAACGTGAAAATGCGATCCCTACCTTCAACCCCCTTCGAATGACAGGTATAACCTCCATTTTTTTAAATAGGAAGTATAGTCTTGTGATATATCGTTTGAAAAGTATCTTTATTCTCTATTCAAAAATGTTATCGTTTTTAAGTTTGTTGTAACAATTAAGATAGAATAAAATAAAATCACGTTGTTATCGAAATTCGCTACAATATACGCAAAAAAAATGTAATGCAAAATGTAAAAAAAGTAAAACACCAAAAAGAACTATGAATGTCAATGAAGTAGATGTTCAAAATTTTCACCATGAACGTCTTGGCAACATCCTAATCTTAAATAAAATTGTCTTCTAACATTATTTAACATATCGGGCGTTATCTACCTAATCGCAAGCGTTATTCGTTCTTTTAAGTCATTTAAATCAGAAGCTTTAATTTTGTACACAATGCTCTTCGCTAACGTTTCTCTTAGGAATGAAATCTCTTTCTCTATATTTTTTTGTTTGTTTTTATAGCAAAAAAAGCAGCAGTCGTTTATGCGATGTCGACTTATCGCATAAACAGACGTGTGTATGTTCTATTGTCATTCTTTTTCTACGAACGCGTTTGCATGTAGCCATAATTTAAATTTCACAGATGATGTTAGTGCTAATACCGACATATAACAGCAAATGAGCATCTACTTCATTGACATTCATAGTTCTTTTTGGTATTTTACATTTTTTTTTACATTTTGCATACATTTTATTTTTTTAATATATTGTAGCGAACTTCGATAACAACATGATTTTATTTTAATTATCTTGTTACAACAATCTTAAAAACGATAACATTTTTGAATAGAGAATAAAGAGACCTTTCAAACGATATATCACAAGCCTATAGTTTAAATTTTAAAAAATAGGGGTTGTGCCTGTCATTCGAAGGGGGTTGAAGGTAGTGATCGCATTTTCACGTTAAAGAATGTCAATTTATAATTTTAATTTTACGTGTTTCGGGATTTTTTTAATAAATATTTACAATAACCGAAATAATGGATTTATTCCATTTGGCTTTTACACACTGTATATACAAATGCAGCTTTCCTTTCACGCATCTGGAGGAAAGCCATGGATTGTATAAATTCTGATCTATGTAGCTTCGTTGTATAATTACTCTATTGATCACTCTCTCACTGTAAATCCTGCAAAAACGAAGGCAATCTTATTTGGTTCCAAGAAAGTATGTGATAATCTCTAATTTTTCATTTACACCAATAACATAAATATATCACTTGCCAATGAACTTAAAAGTTTGGGATTAGATTTGGATAAAACCTTACGTACGTAATGCTTACTTGAACTTAAAAAAACTATATTTTTTCGCCATATACTAAACTTACATAATTAAGAAAAGTCTGTGCGAAACTTTTGTTCTATCACATTTAACATTCCAGGCTACGGTTGATCATAGTTGCTTATATCAGTACACAGCGAACCGCATTCAAAGGGCCCAAAATTCCTGCCTTAGATTTATTTGTAGCTTTAAGAAGTACGATCGCATAAGCTACAAGCTAGCACCTACCGGTTGGCTCAATATGTGTGATCATCGAGAATTTCAGTTCTTGTTGTCTCATTGAAATCACCGGCCTATTTGTACCTATATAATAAAATTAGATTCGAAACGGATATCCATAACTTTACCACTAGGTACAGAGATTTGATTTCTCCACTAATATATAAAATAACACTGTTCAAAAGATCATTCAGTAATCAAATCCATGCTAAATATAATGGATTATTCAGTAAACTGAAATTATTAAGATTAGGTACCATTGTTTAGATGCAAGCTTAAAATATACTTTCTTGGGAAGCAGGGATGTTAATGCAGGTAGATGAATGTAGTAGTATAATAGACAATAATGTTTATTTTATTAATTTAAATTAATTACGGCATCAACAATAACATAGGCAATATTTTTGTATATTTTTTTCTCGGTGAATCACAAGGTCAACAGCATTTTTACTGGATTCGCCCTCAGATTATAGCTCACCCTATAATTGTTCTTAAAGTATGAATGATTATTTGTTGTATTGTATTGTAGTTTGCTATGATAAAGCTATTTATTTATTTATTTATAAATAAAACATTAGGTTAGGTTAAAAAAAATTAAAGACGTAAATTCTTGTAAATTGTAATTAGAAACTACGTTCTGAAGATGAGAAAAAATGTCTCAAAATGTGAAAGAAGAAACAGAAGATGCTTTTATGAACATGGATTTTTATGAATCCTTTCTAAAAAATGATTGAATTATTTACATATTACCTACTCGTAAACAACGGCTAAAGAAAAAGAAAAAATATTCAGCGTATTAAATGGTTAGCTGCTGATCAACTTGAAATTGCCCTTCTACTAATAGTCTTGTAGTCTTTTTCTTGGTAAATTCTTTAGTGCTTCTGGTAACTTATATAATTTACAACTCCAATCGTCAATTACACAACAATTACATTATTTCGTCTAAGAACAAATATCAAGTTAAAGTAGCTATTTGTTTGGACTTAAAATCTGTTTTGCAACTTTCATTATTCAAGTTACCCAAGAAGCAGATTGCTCTCTTTTACATGATGAAAATCTGATAAGCTTGCGCTAACAGGGCATAGAAAGATATACCCTAACACATCAGGAAATGAAAGTTAGAGACATATGTTGGCTCTTGTTCTCCTGTAATGAATTTGAATCTGAATTATAGCAAATAATGCAGACAATAATTTGCTTGCAAAGCCATCAATGTGCTGGTGCCATTTCAACTTTAAGTCCATAATTAAAACCAAATATAAATGTGGAATATGGTCAAAAAGGAAGCAAAATATTGGGATAGACAGCCAAAATCAAACGATGATTTAAAAAATCTCCATTTAATATTCTAAGCTTCCGGTAATTTTTACCTTCTTCAGAGGAAAATTGTGGAGAAGACGATGCTAACACTAAATTTAAACATGTAATTTTTATGTCAGACATGCGGTAGTTTAATCTGATTAAAGTAGTCCATCGATCATCAATCGATTTTTAGAATAAATACAATCGTTCATTAAAACATTCCCTTTTTTAAATTTTCTAATATTTTATAATGTGTTTTTGGTCTGGTAAACTACATGTTTAAATTTAGTGCTAGCATCGTCTTCTCCACAATTTTTATCTGAAGAAGGTAAAAACTAATTACCGAAAGTTTAGAATATTAAATGAAGATTTTTTAAATCATCGTTTGCTTTTGACTGCCTATCCCAATATTTTTCTTCCCTTTTGACCGTTAATGTCGTACAGCCAGTACTTCCACTCTACTTTAATATGGAATATGGTTTCCAGTTTTTCTATTTCTATGTTCTACACTGTTCACGTGTGGGTTGTCGTCCCTCACTTCTTAGCATGTACTCATTTGGTTCTTCAGGCTGTGATTGTACTCTAACCCTACAATTGACGAGGGCGTTGAATTATATTCTATTTACAGGAGCTCTAGACATGATATTTCAAGCAGAGATTATGCCATACAAGGAAATAGTTGTACCCTCTAGAAAGCTTTGTTTTTTTTCAAACTTAGGTTAGTAATATAAATAAGTTTAATGTTACCTTCTTCCGACAATTAACAAATAACGGTTTGTTAGATGTTTGCAGAAAAAGTATCGAGGATAAAAGTAGTTGATCATATGGTACAACTATTTTTAATTAAACCTGTTACTGCACTTCATCTTACTGTTAATACAAAGTAGTAATTACAAATTCAAAGCACTGAAATCCATTTCATTTGAACAACATAGTAGCCTCTACCTTGAAACCTGTTCGTTGCATTGTATTTAACGTCCAACGTTACTGATGGAGATCTCTTGTAGATACATAGGTAAACGTTATGTAATATGTGCTATTGCTTAATTGCTGCAAAAGCGTTGCAATGTAACTTGCTATTGTACAGTTTGCCAACGGCACGGGATTCTATGTTTAGAGAACATTGCAGTCTAGGAGTATAATAGTGTTACTATTTGTTTTAAAAGATTTACAAGGAAATTAAATCGCTTCGCCATTTCAACGCCTATCATATTTACTCATGATGACGTTGTCCATGTGCCATTTATTTAAATTGTCTAGTAGCTGTTAGATTAACGCAACGGCAATGGGTTTTAACTTAGTGTGTGGTTCTCCAGTATGTGAAGTAACTGTTATACATATTAATAAAATTTATTATGTTACGGTTTTTGAAAGTGTGTTCAGGTGTTCACGATTAAGATAATATAAAATGAACAGCGACAAAGGAGTATGATTTATGTCAAGCCAATATAGCCAAATAAATATTTCAAGTTTTAAGAGTTAGTAGATTCAACAGAAGAAAGAAAGCTTCCCCAAATATATTTTGATTTAACACACACATTATCAACAAGATCAGAAACAAACAGTAGACAAAGTCAATTTAAAAGTTATCTATGTCAAAAGCATCACGTACTAAGAGGTCGCTAATGCAAGCATATGACAAGTAAGAGCATCGAAACCTGCTAATACATCCAAATACAACACCAATTAAAAAAGATATTTTTTCAAGAGAGTTTTTACATACCAGACACTAAACAAGTTTAATTCAATCAATAAAGGGACGATTCATTCGAAATATAAGTTTGTAGTAGAAATGCTAGAATGGAATTTAGGGTATCAGACAAAAAAGTTAAAAGAACTAAAGGTAAACATAGTCTGTGTACAGAATCAAACAGTATAGCAGTGTAAATGAAAATTGAGATGATGAAAGTGGTGGCGAAGCAATTTAATATGAAGAAATCACATTTGGTCTACAAAAGAATGACAGTATCACAATGGTATCAACTTATAAAGGGATAATTCTCCAGTTGATTGTGACAATGTGCCAAAATATAAAAAGTAGAGCAAGGATATACAAATACACTATTCAGGATTATTTCAATTATTTTTATTCAGTTATTGTTCTATAATGATAATGCAGTTCCGGCTTCCTATTTGTCCAACTATTATTAAATTATCCAGGAAGAATAATAAATATCTATATTGACGATATTCTGTTGCGGGACAGATGCTGTTGGTTTATGTCGTGCACAAGCTAGACAATATTTGATCTACTTGGACTGAAAAAGCACCTCAAAGCATCTGGTATAAAAGAAGGAAAACAGTCTGGTTTGTTTTGGTCTGAGTGGCAATTTTTGAATGAAAAAAATTTCAGTTGTGTCGCCTACCGCACAATTTCGCTAATAGACCTAAAATGCATTAATTTTTATTTTGCCTACTAAAGAATGTTTTTCTAATTTGTGTTTTTTTACGAATCATTTTTTGCATTTTCCTACAATAAATGAACCAAAATTTGTTCGAAATTCATCTATGTACCCACTTTTTTTGGTTTTAATTGAGTAAAATTTATTATATTTACATCTTAAATGTTTATAGTTGCATTTGAGGGTCCACAACTTAGAAATGATACAGTATATAACGCTGTTTAAAATTGCGTAAAATTGAAAACAGATGATGATGATGATGAATTACGAATTTTGGCTCAAAACTGTTACTGTTAAAATTGGATCAGGTTTTTATAGTGAGCAAACAACTGAAACAATAGTCAATCAATCAAGACATCCATTCGATCGTTTGTAGTGTTGTACAAGTATAAAGTAATGCAGATTCAGTTAGTTATTTTAATCAATATTTTTAATTTGATTATCGATACAATATCTTAACTTCACTATCTAATTATTAGAATTTTCAAAATGATAGTGTAGATAGATAAAAGAGCTTTTAAAAATGAAAATCTCCGATCACTTATTTTAGAATTGGTAGTGTGATTTTACTTTGGTTAATAAAAATGCTTTCAAGCCCCCATAAAGTAATTATTTCTTCATTTTAAAATAGTGTCTGCCCAAATGCGGCTGACATAAACTTTAGAAATTTATTAGCTATTGCTTCGATTGTTCTGGGTTAAAATAGAATTTAATAAGTAGGAGAACGTTGATTGGTTCATGAAGCAATTTGCAGAAGTTCTTTATCATATACTTTTCAGTCGTCTAGGCATTAAAATTACCAAATTTGCTAAGTAAATTTGAGGAATTGCCTTGAATTCTTCCTAAAGCGCTAATCGTAGTTCTTCCAAAATTGCAGACATTGCTGAACCAGGACCATTACATTTTTGGGATTCATCTCAAAGGTGTAATATCGGATTAAGATCCGGACTGCATACTAGCCAATCAAGCCTACAATTTCGAACTTCATTAAGGCACTCGATTACAACTCTTGCCTTCTCCAATAAAATAATAAAATGCGACACCATCTTCTTGCAGAATATTTTCCACGGACCTATGAGCGTTAAAAGCACAATTTTCTACAAATATAAGCTGCGTAAGAGAGCTTCTGCATACACCATAAACATATAACACAATTGACATGTCGCTAATTTCGTTTTCTACACTCTTTTTCGACCATCGGGTGGTCATGGATGGAAGCGCGATTCATTGGTAAAAAGACGTCTTTTTCTGATTTTTCCTTTCGCTCAAGTTGTCGCATATTTGCAAGTAATATTGAAGTTGAGCTGATGTTATTCTGCGATCTCTAAATGTATTCAACACAATAAAAAGATCATCAACCGCACTTGCACTGTGGGGCATATTTTGCATTAGGCGAACCAAAAAATTTAACAATAAAAGAACAGTTTAAATCCTTGCTTAGACATAAAGTCTAAATTTGTGTGGGCTCAGGGTTTTTTCGCCACTAAGGGTCATATTTATAAATTTGTCGATGCTTGAGCACGCGATTTTGACATAAATGTCATTAGAAATCTTTCAAAATCGCGTGCTCAAGCATCGACACGACCTCAAGCACGGACTATAAATATGACCCTTAGTGCGAATACTATCGTTTGGTCAATCCCCTCATATCAGATTCGCAAAATAACAATTACCGACAATTTGTTGTTTGTTACCACCTGATAAGTCACTCCGCTAAACTAATTTTCTGTTACGAAATGTTACGGTTAAAATCTTAATTTTATGGCAGATTTTGAAGCGAATCTGCAATTCAGCAAAATGTTGTACAATGTCTATGCTACTGTCTAGAATACGGTGGCAATTTCATTAATTGATTGTTTAACCTTTTGTTACTATCATGTATGATTTTGAACAATTAGAATTTAGTACCAATTAAACCGATTCAATTTTCAAAGATCTTAAATTTCTTGTGATCATAATTCGCTCAACCTTTAAACTAATAGTATTGGTTAACCTGATTTTTATCTAACGAGCACCAATAATGTGTGTTTTTTATTGTGTTTTCAAATATGTATTTGGAATTTCTTCATCGAATGAAGTTTTTTTGTTTTTTTTTTTAAATAGTTTAACACTTTTTTTTTGTTCATTTGTCCATTGTCAAATAAAAACTTTTAAAGGATTGTAAATATGATGGAGCCAACTGAGTTAACTTTAATGGTATCACTGCTTCTTCATCGATTCCTTTAAAGTTCGTTTAAAAGTTGTAGCCCTGCATAACGACAGCACTTCTGGTTCACTTTGATGGAAGAAACATATTAAACTTTAAATTTACTGGAGAGCTTCAATATGGGCGCATGAATGGAATATTTGTGGTGATTTAAAGTTTATTGCACTTATTCCTAGTCTGTACATAATTTGTACTTGTACACAGTAGGTACTGTTGCTTTTTTTACTGAATCGGATAGCAGGAACAGAAAAAGCATTGCATTAGAAAATAGTATCCTAAACGCGAATCATTCATTCCTGGATAAAAATGTGAAGCATGAAGCATTGTATAATTCTAAAATTGTGCATCTACCTCTATTACATAAATATCAAACTTGGATTAATGAAGAATTTCGTTAATGCCATGGATTTTTGATTTCAATCAATCACTAATGCATGATGGAAAGTTTGCGGGACTATTAAATCCACCGAAGGAAAGTATTCAAAACAGTTTCTACCAGGAAAATCTTGGCGTTCGTTGTAAGCAATGAGTATGGGAAACAGTTTCATCGGGAGATCTCAACTATGGAAAAGAGATATCAAGTCAAATGGAATTCTAATATGCATCTATGTATCACAGACAGAAGAAAATTGTTGTTGGATGTTTGAATATTGTCTAATTAATAATGTAGAAAGTAATAAAATGTTTGAAATTATGATCGGGAGAAACTGATGTTTGAATTTAAGAGAAAAAATTGCTGCAGAATCTCTTCTCTCTTTTGTCTGTTTCTAACACAAAGAAAAGTTTCTTCTTTCAGGTTAATTAATGAGGCAGCAAGGGTCAAGTGCAATAGTTTAAAGAATACTTCAATAGAACCCCCTCAGATTGCAACTAAGTGTCTTGATTATTATAATGATGTGTATTATATTGACGTTTCTATTCATATACCACACCAACTTCAATTTGACCTATTTTTAAATACTGCTTTTTAAGAACTACTGGCTAGATTTAGAAAATTTAAAAAGGTAATTAGAGTATATTTAGGTATGATATACCTAGTATTCAATACTTACATAGTTAGTGCTTAATCAGTAATTATGTGTACTAGTTTACAAAAATTATATCACTAGATACATTTTTTTAACATGTCAGTAACTTACCAAGTTTAAAACAACATATAGAAACAGCATCATCCTCCTTAGTACCAAAACACAAATCATCTTAAGAGAGGCACTCGATTCGCGGAAATATCACTGCGTACCACGCCGTAGTATTTCGCGCCTTCTTCACTCACGCACAACCTTTGCCGTTTAGCTGGAAACTGTCGAGGAACGACCGTCTTCAGTTGCCGCTTTGTTCCGACTCGCCACGCTGCAAGAACAAGACTTTCCGTTAGTGCTACGAATCGGTACACTCTTCCTGTCCGGACACGATTTTTTCCTCTTTTTTTTCACCACTACTTCTGCTTGATATTCTTCTTCTGGTTGTGTACGTTCGGTTCAGGGAGCATTCGCGAACGGCCTCGAAGTTGCTAATTACGAAGCCGTTCGAAGCAAATAAATTCCTATTTATGTATACTTTACCCCAAATGCATAAATTCAAATTTAATTGCTCTAGTGTAAGGTATAGATAAAAAAGAAGTGATGAATTGATTAAAAATTACGGTTTGGTCGTTCTTATAAAACTCTTCGTAACCGGATTATACACGGAATCATTTCACGTTTGGTACTACTTATGCTTATGTATGTTAATTTTTATATTTTGTTCGATTTAGAGATCTTATCAATGACTTTCCTAATGCTCAGCTGCTTAAAAGTTTAGCTTTACTAAATAAAATTTGAAGAAGTTGATAACATCAGCAACCTAGCATAAAATTGTGTTAATACACAGCAGCAGACGACCAACTTTTTTGGTAATATGGTACGCTTCTTTGTACATAAAGTTGCTGTAAGAACACCATAAGATGAGTGTTGAATTTGCAAGTCGTTTTTCATAAGCTTTGTTCTCATTTAGGTCTACAGAAATTTTGTGGGAAATGTGAAAGTATTTATTTCTTTAGTGTTTATTCTTAAGCGTTTCTTATTTATAAAATTTATACTTTGACCTGTTTGTATGACGTAAGTTTTACTGTGGTTTGCGGCTTTCGTATATGTTGAGTATAACAATGTAAATCTCTGTTAATTCTTCTCTAACATTCAAAGATATTTACGATGTTTGTTCAAGAGAGACGTAAATCATGGATACTTTGTATTTATAATTTTCTTCTATTAATTTAATTACAGTTCATTACAGGATATTAACAATAAACAGGAAGAATCTCCGCCTATCGGTAATTTTCATCGCATGGTTCAAGTTTATCTGTCACGACACATGTGCGATTGATGTTTGTTCATCATACTTCCAACATACTTGCCATAGTAACCTTGTAACTGTTACACTACAGTATTATTTTAATGACTGTATGTGTATGGGTATATATTTACCTACATTTACGTAATTGTGGTTAACAAGGTGCAATATATGAAGGATTGTAAAGCGGTCGTCTAACCGTAGCATTAATAACTCTGTAATCTATTCCTCAATGGAGTCACAACAATGATGAATATCAAGATTGCTTTTATAAGGTTTATTCGATCCAAAATTTGTCCGAAAGCGTATTTATATATTTTGCATGGAAAATATAACAGAGATGAAGACCTACAAGGATAAAGAAAAGAGTATAAAAAAGAAGCATTCAGAGTTAAGAGATTTTTCGTTTAAACCGTTACCTTCGAATGTTAAAAATGTCGTAAATACTTCATCAGATTTAATATTCAGTACGGTTTCAGATTTTATCGATCAAGTTTATCTGTCAAGAATTATTCAATTATGTACAAGAAAATGTATACGGATTACACTACAGTAATTAATTCTCATAAAATGAACAAAAAATTTTGAATTTAACGCTGTGTGAACGGATTCGATACTTTCTTTAAATTCTGGGAGCGATATAGGCTTGTTTATGATTTGAATGCCGCCCAGTGCAAAAAGCAATTTCACGAAAAATGGTACATTTTGCATGCATATCGATTTATACGACTAAAAAGTTAATGTGTAAAAAAGATGCCGTACATATTAAAGATAAAGAAGGAAAGCCAATAATACCGGTGCATAAGTGAGGAGGCAATTTAAATCGCATCATCTACAACACATTCTTACTAACTCGTCCAGTAAATCAGCAGGTAATTGAGGCCTCACATCGTACTAAACACGAAGGATAATAAAATAATCTAGTTTACGTCTTCTGTTTTTATTTTTGTAGGTATCCTGTTTTTTGTTTACATGTGTGGGATTTCTACCGCCACCGTTTTGTAATTTGAAAGATTTTAAAGTATACCGGTTGATATCTCGCCATTTTTCCGGTCGTTTTCAATGAGATAATTGTTATATAGATTTGGAATATGTTGGTAACCTCGTTAGCGTTCAATTTAGCATAGAATTAGTGAGTGATTTTTTATGCGTTTACTAAAATTAAAACACAAAATTTGTTAGATGCAATTAAAGTTTGCCCATTTTGTTCTAAATCAGAAATGCATTGAATGTCACCGAGATAAGATTCAACCATGGTTGAATCTATAAAAAAAAATATTGCATTATGGTACTATTAAAATGGATATATGCATACTTATAGCAGTTACATCTATAGGGTGCAACATCGAATTATTGATGATCCCAACTCTTTTTGGCAATATATACACTCTAAAAATGCGACTACCAGAATCCCTGGAAAATTAATTGATGGTCAAAATGAATACAACGATCCACAATCCATTGTTGAGGTCTTTGCCGCAAATTTCGCTAGACACTATTTACCAGAAAATCTTGAATCTGCACTCCCGGACTGTGACTCTCATCTTCCACCAATCTGGGTACCAAGGATCACAACTATCGTTGTACAGGAATCCATCAAGCGTCTGAAGAATAAATTCACGACAGGCCATGATAACATACCATCCGTTTCAGTAAAAGACTGCGCTCTTATATTGTCAGAACCATTATGCAATATCTTCAATCTAGCCTTAAGCTCTGCTGTTTTCCTTAACGCGTGGAAAAAGTCTAGGATATGTCCTGTTTTCAAGAAGGGTGACAAAACCATTGAGAGCAACTATCGCGAAGGTATTTGAATTTATTATCTCGACATACTTATGTTATAATTGCCAACCGTTCATATCTGCACATCAACACGGTTTTACGCCTAAACGATCTACAATCAGCAACCAGAGTACTATATCTCAAGAAATAGCTAAAACCCTGGATGAAGGCGGTCAACATGTCGTGGTGTGTACGGACTTCAGTCGGGCGTTTGATACCATAGACTATGATATCTTATTAAAAAAGCTGTCACACTTTGGATTCTGTCCGTTCTCTGATATCGTTCATGTCTTCAAAATCTACCACAGAATCAATGAATTGGATGACGAGAACTTTCTTCAATCGAACCTAAACATTGTTTATAAATGGTGCAGAAACCATAAATTTTAAATATTTTCAAGCGCTGTTTTGTAAGATACACCAGAAGAGTGGATGTTTTCAGTATCTCTTACACCATCGATGAACATCCCTTAGTTCAGAAGAAAACATTTAGAGATCTTGGTGTGGTTTTCGATGCAAAATTTAGTTTAGTTAATGATCGCATTCTACATATCAGTCAATCAGCGCTTAGGTCTTTATGATTCATATTTAGAATGTTCAGAGATTTTGACAAACTCACTGCAATCAAGTCGTTATATTTTGCATTTGTGCTTGGTAATGGACCATATAGATATCCTATCTACGATGTTCCTAATAACGCCGTCGAACGAGTCCAAGGAAAGTTCTTAAAGTATTTGAGCTTTAAGACAGAAGGAGTTTGTCCTGACCGTAACATAGAATTTCAACATCTTCTAACGAGACACAGGCTTGAAGCTTTATCTACTAGAAGAAATAGAACTAGTGCAATGTTGATTAGAAATATAATTTATGTCTTTTGGCCAAAATTACTTTTTAGTGCTCCTCAGTCTTTTAGTATATACCAACTGCCAGAACTAATGTACTTTCAAGAGTACCAACATTGTGCTAATAATGCTAATAAAATCTTTAACGATGTATTTACAACATAGAACTAATTAATAACATTTACTGCTACGTAATTATTCTTATTTGCATATTTATATTTCTATATTTATTATCCATGTATGTATTATATGTATATGTTCATTTTGTCCTATATTGGATTTTTTTCTGTTGGGCAAATATATTATTATGGTTTCTTAAATAAACGAGTAATAGTTCTTACCCGCTTTGAATATGTTTCTTTTTCTTTATAAAATGTAAAGGCATCTTTATTTGTTCCCAAGGAAGGTCGACAGCATTAGTATGCTAGGTATAAGAATTCTTTGAAACCTACTGATCTATGTGAGTTGATTTTAGGACAGAAGAAATGTGGATAGTTGAAATTTCGTATTTTGAATCAATTCACTTTGTTTGGAGTTGTTTCATACGCTACTGAAATGCATTTTTATCAAAAGTTGCTATATTACACATTATTTTAAGTAGGTAACTTTTTTATGTGTGGTGGGTGTTTAGTTCAGTGACTTCTTAAGTTGTATTGCTTGTTTCAGCATCACAGCAACTCTCGCGGTATAGTTTTTGTGTGTGTATAAATGTGTTCGAATTAACAACATTCAACATTATGTTTTGAGATATTTTTGAGACATCTTATCATCAATTGAGTATATTTTGTATAACTTGCAACAAAGTAAGTTTGACGAATTTTTTAAAATATTCTGTAGTGGAAATTGCTGTAAAATGGCCACTCTAGAATTAAATACTTTTTTAAATTTATTAAACAAAAAATAATTTGTTTGTAATAAATTATTGGTTAGTACAGAATCAATAATTGTTACAATATAAACCAGATATTTTAATAATTTAAGTATTTTAAGGTTCCCTAAGTGGCCATTTTGCCCCACAATCTATGTTTCCTTGTCTGCCTTGCACTTTTTGGCGTTTTGCACTTGATGTGACTATAACAGCTTTACCTTCTTTCGGTTGGTCTTTGCTGTAGACATTGTCTACCTACACAAGAATAAATTTCACTAGATCTAACTGCAAACTAAATAGGTACCTGGTAAAAGATCATCCTCTAAGGCAGGAGTGTTTGGGGTTTCATGAAGCTGTGAGTCAGCTGCGCTATTTTTTGCTTCAGTTGATGAGTTACCATAATTTGTAGAGTATCGTTATTCATCCTATTTTGACTCTCATGTTCAACTAATCATTCACGCTCTGTATCCAAAGGAATCTCCGTCACCTCCGCAGCAAGAAAATCCAACTCTGAGAAGATTAAGAGGGATTGATTGGAACCATTACACATTTCTTAAATTCTTATGTAGTTGTAGGTGGTATAGTTAAACGAAGAAAAGCTTTTAGCAGTAGAGTGCTTACCTGGAATTGAGATATAACTCTTCTGGGGTTGTATTGAAAGTACTGTTCAATAACCTGGATGTAAACTGTTTTAAATATATAAGTTATAAGTTGTGATTACAGTAAAGCGGTAAGCAAAATGTTGGAGGTGCTCGATCTTGTCATTCGTTGTTTTCGAATCGAAGTATAAATTCTAGCTTATTTTAATTACTTATTGGCAATTGAATCAATATGTTTATCAAACAGTAATTGATTATAGAACAGATCACTGAAGTTCTTCATTTCTAACATTTTTCGTTTGTAGTCAAATTTGCATTTGTCAATATTTAAAATTTGCCTATTAGAATTGTGATACTGTTGAAGGCGAATTAATCGTGTTACAAATTAAATTGATAACTTATTGATTTAACCCTCTTTGAAGCCATATGCATAAAAAGATTTTCGAAATCAAAATAAGAGTACATCTCGTTAATATATGCAACGAAAAGTAGTGGCCCCAGATGCAAGTCCTGTGGCACACCCATTGTTATCTCAAGTCTCAAGTGTGTAAACTGGTATTGATGAAAGTACAGCTTCCGTTCAATTTCGAATGTAGGATCTAATCCTCCGGATAATATCGCCATGAACACCCTTGCGGTTTTGTTTATTAATAAGAATCTGAGTACACAAAATAAATTTGAGGCATATGATCTAAGCTGTCCGAGATGTAGTCAAGCAAAATGTAAGGTAATACACAATTGATAGTTCTTATCCGAGTATGAGTAAAAGGTGCACTTTAAATTACGACAATATTAAAGTATAAGCTATAATTAGAGAGTAGTATCAGAGATTAATACCAGTACCAATGAAAATAATGAAGCATCGGAGTAATTTCAACCAGATAGACGGATGTAGTAGCAGTAATACCTGGTAAATAACATTATGAGATCACAAGCGAAAACACAACACCGAAATTGCTGCATCGAACCCGATTGGGCATGGATCAGCCAAACAAAAAAGAAGATATATAACGATGAATAGAAGACATCAGTCTAAAGAAGTTGACAACATAATTACCCAAACATTAAGTGAAATATTGTCTATAAGATAGTAAGTACCTAGAAGACTTCAATACAGGAATCATTTCGTTTTAAATTTCTTTTAATTACAGTTGAACATCCATTTGTAAACATAAATTATTTTGTCGAACAACTGAAATATGTATACCCATTCGTTATTGACAATAAATCATTGATCTATTTATATATATAAAAAAAAAAACCTTGTCACCTATAAGAGTATCTAAAAATAAGTAACAACCAACAACAGTTGCTCCTGAATGTAGCGTAACGAAGCAAATTACTTGCCTGTTTTCTTATTAAAAATTTGTAAGTTTTTACATTTCAAAGGAAACAACGCATTACTTAATCAGTAATGACATCAAATTAATGATTGATTGCCCAAATTATGTTCTGATGTATTTTTTAAATAATTTCTTACACCTTCGAGAATCAAAGATAATGGGGTGTGGTTAATTTTTGTGATTAGAAGAGACATTTAGAGCATGTAATTACCTTTTTATGGTATTAATAAATACTTACTTTGTTGTAATTTTTGCAATATAACTGATCAACTCTTCTATTGTTGTTCATCGTGTTTTAAACTCTAGAAACGAATAACTTCTCTTTTCTAATACCTTCACTATAATTTTCATTTCCACTCTCTGCGTTGCCATTGCATAAAAATTTGCTGTAAATTATGAAGTAAAACTGGTATAGCATATGGTTGACATTTATTCACCGTTGTTCACAGTCTAGATTTGCATTTCAAGATGTTGCTGAAAGTAATTATTATGTATGTTTCTATACATATCTCTTTCGACCATACATAAAATCTAAGAACATAATTTAAAATCTTATTACGTTATGCGTTACCTTAACACCTATTAGTCGACCAGGAAGAACCGTAAGAAAACAAATGATTGCATTCAGATAGTTTATTGTCCAATTTTAATCATTACTTAATGAGATGCATGCATTGCAGAAGATGCTCGCTCTATAATTGCTGATGCATCCTGCTTAGTTTATATGTTATCGTCTCATTAATTATTAATTATGTTTCATGTTTTTAAAAGCAGTTGTTATAAATATGACAGTTTGTGAATTGATAAATTCGTACAGTTTTAGATACTTACGTAATTCAATTTATTTGTATTTATATGAGTATATCTAGCGGTAAAATTTACATCTGCGAACAACAACATTGTGCTATAAAAATGTTGTGCAGCAGCGTAAAATTATTTGTATTTTTAATTAAAATCATTAAGTTTAGTTCTTGGTATCTCATTGAACAGGATCGTTTACCTAATTCGTTCAAGTGAGACATCACAAACGTTAACGATACATGAAATATTTCGAATCAATTCTTTCACTACTCAATAATTTGATCTGTAATGTGGCGTGTCAGACCAAACAAGCGATAATCGGGAGTCACTGCAGGATTATATGACAGGCATCTTCTAACAAGAACCTATTGAAGATTGTATATTATAACTATTGACATTTCGAATTGTTTTGGTCAGTGGCTTACGTTTGAGATTTTTTAGTTGGTGAATTTTATATTTATTGTTTGAAATAAACGGCCATCCCATGGGTAATTCGTTGACTTGTTTGTAACATTTACCATTTAATATAAAGTAATTTTGTTGAATACATATACTCAGAATTGTTTTTGGTGATTTTATGCACTAGTATTTCTTTTAATTCATGGGGCGGTATAGAGGTAAACAAGCTTACAGTATCGAATGAAAGAAGTTTAGCATTACTCGATATTTTAAAGTTATTCAATTTTATTTGATTTACTCTGAGTTTAGGTAATTCTCAAGTGCAGGAGACAATTATTGGTCTCATACATATGCTATGCTAAACATAACATGGCAATTTCGGTACACATGCTAGCAGCGTACGCATGCAATTTTTGCGTTTAATTTAAATTATAAGAAAAGAAAATTGACATGGGAAAGTTAAGCTAGCTCATCGACCGTGGCATATTTGTACACGAAACGGCTGCTGACCGATTAAGTAGCTCATATTTTATAGGTATAATAGGGTTCATAGTAGTGAGCTATCTATTATCATATTTCTTACCTAACTTATTAATTTCAAGTTTATAATTGTTAGTAGTGCCAACTTTCAGCATTGCAAATTCGCTTATGTAAAGAAATTCATTGACTTTGTGTATATATTCTGTTCTATACAAAATCGTAATCGTATTATTCTTATCAGCTTTGCAACGGTCCAGATTATACATTTTTTGTCATTAGAATTGAAGATGCGAAAGTGATTCTTTTTTGTCTATCTTAATAAGAGCATATTAGTATTATTGTTTAAATTATCTACGTTTTTTGACTGTACAATATTTTTAACTTTGATAAAAGAACTAGGGTGGTATGATACCGGAGGGGGGAAGAGGAGGGGAAATCGGCAAGTGTGACGTATGAAAAGTTAAAAGATGGCTATGAGAAACATCGTTATCCCCAGCTCAAGTTTTTCGCTGGCACAAATCATTTTTCGAAGGCCGAGAACACGATGAACACCGTTCGGGGAGGCCTTCAACTTCTAAAACCGATGAAAACATTGAACGAATCATTTAACATTGAGAATCAGACCGTCATTTAACATTGAGAATGTTGAGTGAACAATTAAATTTGAACAGATTTACCGTTCATCAAATTTTGACTGAACATTTGCACATACGAAAGGTCTGTGCCAAAATTGTGCCGAAAAACCTGATAATTGAGCAGGACATTCGAAAAAACAAGTGCCTTAATCTTCTTGACAGAATCGCTAATGAGCAAGATTTCTTTAGTCGTGTAATCACAGGTGATGAATCATGGATTTTTTAATACGAAGACTAAATTAAGATTAGATCAATGCTGATTTGTTTTTTTTTTGAGGAAAGGGGAATCGTCCACAAAGAATTTGTTCCTCCAGGACAAACTTTCAACCAGTTTTTTATAAAGACTTCCTTGAAAGGCTCAGAAAAAGGGTATAATTCGCGTGAGACCAGACATTGCAGACAAATGCATGCTCATGACAACCCCCCATGTCACACTGGAATAACGTCTCAACTGCCCAAGGGAACTATTTTGAAGGAGATAACATTGATGTTTGAAAAAAATTAAATCTTTGGTAAATAAAAAATCAGTCTCATTACTTTTCTGCCACACTTCGTATGTATGTCGGTTTTCAATTGAATTTTACACACTGTTTGTTGAAATGTAGATTAATTAAGACCTTCTTGTAAATGATATCAAATTTGCCTGTAGTAGTTGACCTAATAAAATTAATGGAATCTGTAGTTGCTTCTTGGTGAAACATTGTCTATGTATACAATAATATAAGACAAACTCTTGATTTTGCTCCTTCAAAATAAATTTAAATAATTGTTGTCAGTCATTTGTTAAGTGATAGAAAAGTGTATAATAAATAATGTAATACATACACACTCTTTGTGGTACGTGGAAATAAAGTATCATTTTATATCCGTTGGTGTTTTATATCAATCGAAAATTTTTATATTCGTTTTTTTTAGTAGATATATTTATCTTTGATAAATTGTTAAAAAAACCTGCTTTGTTCTTTTTTTGTTCACAAATACGTTTTATCTAGTTTCGTTTTTATATTAATCTCGAGAATAATGGAAACAGGTAGTAATAATCGCCAAGGTAAGAAAACTTGCTTGTGGTTATCTGGTCCACGAAAATCGTCATTTTTTCAATTAAATTATTATTAATTCGTATTAATTTATTAACTAAACCCTTAAAGTTCTGACGAAAATATATAAACTTCTCTTTTTTAATATTAACTTAATTGCTGTTATTTTTCCAGAACGGTATAGTAAGCTCCTATCTTATAATAATTATTCAGGTCGGCAATCATCTTGTTTAATTCATTATATATTATCCAATAATCCCTTCTACCCCAACAATAGTGTAGGGCGTTTATCTTCTTCTAGCTTTTTATAAACGTTTTCCATTCTTTTCTATTCCTTGTCATGTTCTTCGCTTCTGTCCATGTTTTGCCTTTCCTTCCCAGTATTTCTGCTATGATATCATTCCATGTTGTCCTTGGCCTTCCTCTTCTTTTATTTTTCATTATTCTTGCTTCCCATATCCTTCTTGTTTGTCTTGTATTTTCCATTCTACATAAGTGTCCCCACCATCCTAGCTGTCTTTGTTCAATGTATTCTTTTCGTATCCTTGTAACTCCTCTAACTCTTCTTAAATATTTCATTTCTACTGCCTGTAATTTATTATTTTGTCTTCTATTTAATATCCAGGATTCATAGCCATTGTATGTTAATATCAGTCGGTAAATTGTTAGTTTTGTTTCTCGGGATATCTCTTTTTTGTTAATGAAATTATTCCTCATGCTATGGTACAGCTTTATTGTGTTTTCTATTCTTTGATTAATCTCTGCGTCCTGGGTCGCTTCTCCATCAATTCTTACTCTCAAGTACTAAAATGTTCTTACTTGTTCTATTTCAATTCCTTCTATTTCGATTTTCGTATCTACCTGCTCATCTTCCACTACCATTACTTTGGTTTTCTTCTTATTCATTGTCATTCCACTGTCTTTTAGTGTCATATTCCATGTTGCTGGGTTACGTTTCAGATCTTCCTCATTGTCGGCTGTAATTACTATATCCTGTTTAATTCATAACATTTACATTATGAATTGTAGGACAAGATCATACAGATCTTATGTTTTACTGCTGTATTTAGTTATAATACTTAGCAACCTATTTACCTAGTGTTAAAAAGCATTTACTAAAATCGAGTTGGTAGACTCTTGTAAAGCAAGAAGTATGCTAATTCGAGATATCATTTAGTCTGATGGTAGTACTGCGATGACAACAAAATATTGTTTTATGAATTGTGATCAAGAGTAACATTCTAAACAAATTTATTTCCTTGCTTAGAAAACATTAAAAAATTATATTAAGTATATTAATCTTCCAAAATATTTGTATCTATGTATAAATTTTCGAAATTGCGTGAGCTACCGATAGTCGAAAGTATACAATTCCAAACGGTATGTAGTATATTAGATTTTCCAATTTGTCATAACTGCATTTTATTCTTTAATTGTCTCGAAATTAGAATAAGGTATGTAATAAACAAATAAACGAAACAAGTACGCCTCTGACTTCTTGGAAAAAAATACCATATTTGTTAACAACTAACTATATAAACACTAAAACATTTCTGATTTTCTTATTGTGTTCGCAAATAGTTGCTATTGATCGTAATGCGTGCTATCGTATCATCGATAATATACACATTCTAGTCTACATTACGCGATTTTTACGGTTGAGAAGATGGGAAGATGTAACATAAAAGATCGAGTTCGAAAAACGTCTGTTGTTTTCCTTCCTGGTGTGCAGTGATCGTAAGACTTAATGATTTGGAAAAATGCGCCTAGTTGAGCGCTCAGAATGGAACCGAAACCGAAGAACGCTATCGAATGGTTCCCATTTGCCGTCATGAGAATGCCATCGGCGTATTTTACCGATAGTAAGAGAAAAATTCCCAACATCATCTAACAAACCATAAAGTGTAGTGCTGGATATACAGTGCAATGAAATTACTTCTATCTTGTATACCTAACTATTCAATCATTAAGTTCGGAATTAAGTTGAAATTATTGATTAAAAAAGAAATATTATTTAAAAATTAATGTAAACGAAAAAAGGATATAGTTTTACAGATGTGTTGAGTTCTTGATTTGTTCTATTTTAATTTATTTCACAATTAGAATATACCGCGTCAAGGTAAGGCGTGTTTAATATCTCGACTGTCCACAGTTTTTACTACCTTTAAGAAGAAACTCTGTTCTTAGCGCACACACCATAAATTTCACAGGTTATAAAAACGTTATTAGTGAAAGAAAAGGTGCCAATTAGGCCTAGACTAACGCAAGCCGCACAGTTATACGTGTGGTTAATCTAATTTAGGTACGCGATGATATGGCAACTCTACGTTAACACATAAATATGACCCAGTATTTTATTACCGTTTAAGATCATTAATACCGCTAAATGTCATTTTAATAACGAAGAAAGGATGTTAAAAATATGCAACTTGATACTGCATCCTAGAAGACACCAAGTAGAAACGTTTAGAGCATTGTTGTTGTTATACATTCAAGATGAATTAGATTAAATAACATTAGTCAACATGTCTTTGAATTACTGTGAATTACTTATTACATACTTATATGCAAATATTTAAAGTTTGCTTAAAACATCCTAACAATTTTTGTTGTATTACTGCTAAAGTAAAAAGTCGCAAGGGCGGAACCTTACTCCATTAATGAAACAATGTTGTAAACCTTAATAACGACCTGGATCACGCATATTTATTGTTTATACTATTATAGACTTCTTACTGCATGAAAAAATGGCTCACGTCACGTGCTCTTTCCTATTTTTAATCCAAAGATCACACCTCTGATGGTTAGTTTTGTTTAATAAACATTAAAGTGATTATATAAAAATCAAAACTTGCAATCTCCCCACACGATGTTCAGTGGACATCCATTACAGGTCCATAATAAGTCCGAATGTCTATGAACATAACTAGGATATCCATAAGATATGCAGATATGGACGACTTTTGTTGTTTCTTATTCTTTGTACAATGGATGTCCATTATCACACATACACCGTGGATATCATCCTTTGACGAATACTTATGGAATATATGAATTTGAATGGTATATGTGGGTATATCGGACACCCACACACTCTATATATTAATGACTGACTACTCACAGACATTGAGGGTGACATAATAAGTTACACAGACGACACTGCGGTAATTTTTACGGCTGATAGCTGGAAAGAGCTAAACATTAAAGTGCAAGAAAATGTCAAGAAAATTAAGAGACATTTGGATTATAACTTACAATGAATACTTCTAAACCAAAATATGTCATACACCTCATATGAAGCAAATCTGCCTTGTTTGAACTCACTTATCATTGATGAAGGAATTACTATTGATGAGATAGAACAAAATATCTTGGAATAACAATTGATAGACATTTAAGATGGAATATACATATATGTATGTATATAATACTGTCAAAAAAAATCAGAGGTTTGTTATATAAGTTTAAATATGTAAGAGACGTGCTAACTCAACAACAGATGAAAACATTATATTATGCACTAGGACAATCACATCTACGATATGACATTATTGGATGGGGTAGTATAGCAGATTAAAAAAAGACCGAACTTATCCCAGTGACGTCCTTTGCCGTGATGCTCGCGTAATGGATATACTGCTAGGAAACGTTGTTGTACCTAAAAAGTAAGAAAATTAGAATACCATTAATCAATGATCATTACAGTACAAGAAATAAGCTTACCACTGCAGCAAAACCTCGAAGTTAAAATCAATTGGTCAAAAAAGTTTTACCTACCTATCACTGAGACCATATGATCAAATTCCTGAAGAGATTAAACATATTCCATTCTCATATGCCTGGAAAAAGAGAATTAAAGCGTGGATTTTTAGTAAACCCAGAAAATTTACCACGACATCATAACCGGAAGGGGTACTTACCTGCAAATATAAACAGAAGAAATTGTTTACAACTACCACTTACCACTACCACTATATTGACGACACACACGAACTTTGACAGTACAGTAAATTACAGACTCATAACAAAATACATAGTATTTTCTTGAGTTTTTCTCTCTTCGTTTATTTTCATGTACACTGTTTATTTAATTGTTTTAAAATTGAGATTATATTTATTTCTTTTCAAGATTGTGAATTATATGAGTAGTAAGGCTATGGCGCATCAGCGCAGTCACTCGGCGTGGACACGCTGTATAAGCTGTATTTTGACAGCTAAAACCTGTCAAACTGTCATAATTATGACAATTTGGTGATTTTACACAGGTTTTAGCTGTCAAAATACAGCTTACACAGCGTGTCCATGCCGAGTGACTGCGCTGATGCGCCTATAGCCTTACTACTTATATGTATGTATGTATGTATGAGTTTAGAAAATAAAGATACATTATTATTATTATATGTATGTTGCATAATATTGAGAATAACATATCGGAAGAACACGTTATGTTGATTTAGAATTTTGATGTTATTGACAATGGCATTAATTCCACTTGATGTAACACCGAAAGTGACGGTTTAATAATCCAATATTTTAATCACTTGGTCCTTTAATTTATCTGAAATGAACACCCCATGGATGTCCAGTTTGCTAGAAAATGGCTCTCCGGTGGACAACAAGGGATGTACATTGGATGTTCTATGGACGTTCACGTGCTGATTGGGTTGTAATATCGGAAGCAAAGCATTGCAATTTTCTCCGATAGTCAAGCAGCCATAACAGCGCTGAGTTCTAACACCATCAGCTCGAAAGACTAAACAACCTAGCCAAAGAAAACGGAATTGCACTATGCTAGGTACCAGGACACACCGAAATCAGCGGTAACTTCGATAGTGGGTCCGGAGCCGTTTTGCGGTAATCAGCGTCTACATAAAAGAACTCAAAGATAGAGTGGATAGTTCAGAGCATCCCTCTGGGACACTCTCTCTAGTTTGAGACATTCCAAGATATTCCTTAGTAACTATAATAAGCACAGAGCAAAAATCTTGATGGAACTAAGTAGAAACAGGCTACGTATCCTTAGAGATTATCTTATAGTGCATTGTTACCTTGGGGAACAGATGACAAGGATAGTTTTGAAACAGAATAGCGACTGCAGGTTGTGCGGGGCAGAGGATGAAAGTCTGAAACACCTGACATCTAACTACACCGCTATCTCGGAAATCCTGGCCAATCATCTCGGCAAAGACGTCATAGATGAAGAAGAAATATCTTCTTTGAAACAATCACACCTATTCCAGTTTATTAAAGCTCTTAGAGTGAATGGGGAGCTTTGAGAACGGGCAAACTCCAGGTAACCCCAGGCTGGTTTGGCGTTATTGCAGCGTAATTGAGCAGACTTTTTACGAGTTTTGTAACGATAGACGAAACATAGATCCAGGCAGAGTGGCTGGAAAGCCACAAAAGCCAGCTAAAGCGGCCAAAAGAGCAACACTCGGCCGGAGAGGTTATGGCCTCCGTGTTTTTGGGATTTGTATGGCACAACTTCAACTGATTATCTGTAGAAGCGAAGAAAAGTCACAAAGAATATTATGCAGTGTTATTGGACAAACTGAATAGCTCCATATGGCGAAGAAGACAGTTCTGTATCATCACGATAACGCGCCGTCATCGTCACACACGTGCTTGAAAGAGGCTGGCCAAATTGGACAAATTACGATTCGAATTAGTTGCTCACCCACCGTATTCTTCAGATTTGCCCCCCAGGGACTATATATCTTGCCTAACATCAAACGGTGGCTTTAGGGAAAGAGATATAGATCGAACGAGGAAGTCATCGTGGAAACCGAGGCGTATTTCGAAGGCTTGGCGTTTCGTACTACTGAAAGGGTATTGACATGTTGGAAGTATCAAGTGTTCGTAATTACGTTACTTCTGCAATTCGTAGAGAACAGAAAGCTTTTGTTGACCATCGTCTCACTAATGCTTCATCTAAAAATATGTGGAAAACGTTTAACAGTATCATACCGGCTATTCTTCTGGAAACAATAAAACTGATCTTTTGGCTTTTTACAACAACAACGTTCCTAAAAAAGTGGTTACCTTGTTTCAATTTTCTCTAGTTCCACAAGAAATTATTTAAGATATCATATCGCAAATTCGGTTTGACGCTACTGGGTCTGACAGTTTGTTATAGTTATAGTTGCGATACAGCGTTATTAAACTTGTTGGATGATATCTTCAGTGTCGTCGATAAAGGTAACGTTGCACTTTTGGGACCAGTCTTGCCATAGATTCTGAAATGAATAACATAAAAACACTTGCAAATGCATACGGTCTAAAATTAAATGCATCCAGATCTGCTGCAATTTTATTTGGTTCTGATTCTGCTGTGCAAGCGGTGAAGATATCTCAGTTGGTGGTTGTGGATGCCTGTGTGCTAGGCTTCTCCAATTCTGTCAAGAGTACAGGTAGTGCAGAACTCTTGTCTTGGACTTATCTCTGGTATTAAACGTAGAGCACCGATTTCACATAAGCTCAATCAGGTGGGATGGTTAAATATGTCCGCAGAAACCTACAGTTTTCTTGTCTCATACATAAAATCATACACACTCGCAAGGCCCCGTATCTCTATCACATTTCGTACTGACGTTCACCATATTCATCTAAGGTATAAAAATACAATTACTATTCCACGTCACAGAACCTACTTTTATCAGCGATCCTTTTCCTATCGTGTAGCGTCAGTTTGGAACTCCAATGAAGAGGAAGCTAAGACTAACTCTTTCGCAGTCTTTAAGCGATTTGTTCGGGTGCGATTAATGAGCGAACAGCAATGGTGAAGCTTTTGCTTGTAGTGCGCTACTGCTAATGTTTATGTTTATTACTTTTCACTGGTTTTTATTTGATTTGTACGGTTCACCATTAATAACAGGGTTAATAAGGGTTAGGTTAAGTTAATAAGGGTAGACTGACGGAGATCCTTTTGAAATTAATCTGTTTTATTGTTTATATAAGTCTAGACGTATATTGTGGTTGCCAATAAATTAAAAAATAAAAAAAAAGTAAATAAATGTAACTTTGTTCACTTGTTTCACTTTTCAGCAAACATGAAACATTACGCATATTTATTATTTATGTATCTATTTCCGTTACATATCAAATTAGGGTTAATGACGAATTTTGTCAAAGTCGTGGACAGTATTCATGGTTTAAAGTACTTAAAACAGTTTCCTAAATTAGTGTTGCAAAAATTAAAGACAGAATATTTGTGTGTGGAGAAAGCAGTCTGGCAAAGATTCTCCTCAGATTAATTATGCATGAAATATGCAGCAATATAATTCTTGTCTTGCAGCACTCCAATGTTCTGGTCTGTAAGAGTAGCTTTTACATTTTCTAACACTTCTGCATGAATATGAGTGACCATAGTTTTATGGGAGTAAGTAATAATTATTGTTGTTAAGAATTATTTGAAAGTAAAACATTTAAATAAAACGATAAATTGTGATGCGTGCAGATGTTATTTTAATATTCGATTCTTAATACATGTTGGTTACATCTGTAACCAGATATAAAACAGTACTGAGAAATTAGCGTTGACCGCATATTAAAGTTGGCCTCTAAGTTGTCGCCTCGGATGTACAGCAAAGTCAAATATAATGACCATCATAATTCGCCATAAAAATTTATTGAGCGTAATGGAAAACATCAATTACTCACAGAGACAATGCAGAACGAAGGAAGATGATCGTTTTATTGTTAGCTGAAAAGTCATTTCCTATTGACCTGTCCCGTCATTTTGCGCAAATATGAGCTTTAAAAAATTATTTTATACACATCACTCATCTGTTAATGTGATGCTTTCTTTTTAAGTTGTTAAGTGCTTAGGTATGCAATTATCTATAGAAAAGGAAGAGAAGAAATAGAAATTAACTGTAAGTATTTCAAACAATAGAAGATTCAACATCCGGTATTTTAAAGATTGTGTAATTAAAACTATGTCTCAATTAGGTGACCTTTCAAATACATACTGTACCGTTGTTTTTTTAAATGTGTCGATTATACAAGACATAATAATTAACAACGATCGATTGGAACGAATGTATTCTATGTGAGAAGCGAGACATATTTTTTCTGCATCGAAATGAGTTAAGTGCAACATTCGCTTGTAGGTATTGGCATGTATGAAACCTTTTTTGAATCACTTAGCTGCTGGCTGTATATTATAGTAAATGTTTTTTATGTTGCAATAAGTTGGTATCGTGGACGATTAATGTAGGTATAGGTAAGGCTGGATAATCGTGTCTGCACTACAGAACCGGGCTGTAGCATAAACAGATTCTTGATACAAGACCATTGACTGATAAGGTAAAGGAATTTATCATGTTTTTGTCACCGTCAGTAGTTAGTAAATAGCTAGCGAAAAATGGGGGGGAAAAATTCTGGGTGCTGGTTAGATCAAAATCCACAAAGGATGGAGCAACTGTATACTCAAAGACCACAAGAAATGAATTTTTGATGTGGTATTATTGATGGGCACGTCGTAAGACATTTCTATATGGAAAACTTGACAAGTTAATGATATTTATTATACAAATGTGGTTCCAACAGGATGGGATTCACGGGGGATGGGGAATATGCTCTTGTATCAACACTTTACAATTATAGTTCTTAATTGAACGGGTCGATGGTCGCAATGGTTAGGCGGCTGACTATTGTTGTGAGAGGACGATAGGTGCCGGGGTTCAATTCTCTGGAGACATTTTTTCAGAGAGTTTAATCCCGGATCGACTTGCCATTCGCTGTTGGGAGCAAAGTGATTAACAGCGCGGCATCATAAATGGCGACATGATGCTGTCACAAAGCCATTTAAACACAACTTACACACACTAAACTACACCGCAAGAGTTGCAGTGATAGCCAGACAAGTAATACAGCTTACGGAGTCACTGCAACTAAGCACCCACCACACACTAAAAAAAATATATATATCTACGTTTTTTATATTGGATAATTTCATAATATCCATGATTTTGACTTGTTGTGTGGAGAATAGATCAGGAGGACCTCGAAAACTATTAAGATTAGAGTTGTTGTATGACATATACAACAACGACTAATCTATAGGGTCTTCTATTAATAAAGCAACTTTGTTTTGCCATGAATACGAGATCAAACAGTACATCGACTCAAAACTTTTTCCACAAAAATGGATACATTTCTGCAATCATGCAATCCATTTGTTAAAGCAGTTGTTCCAATCTTGAGTTGGGATAGTCAAAATCAGTGTTCTGAAGGTCTATCTACTGCTTCTTCCTGCGACTGATATTCTGCCGACGCATTCTATTCTTAATCATTAGGAACATAAAAAATCGTTGAGACTTAGGTCGGGAATATACGGAAAATGATCTAATAATTCAATATTTTGCTGCTCCAAAAACTCAATTGTTCTTTAGGCCGTGTGGTGAAATGAACTCACATCGTCATGATGTAGGATGATTCAGCATTGTAGGTTGGCTTCTCGGAGTATAGTGATTATTTCTGGCAAACAAATGGCTGTGTATCGATCTGTAGTAACCTTTCTTCGACATTGCAAAGGAATTGTAGGTATGTGACTTGATGATGGCAAACGTTGGAATCATATTTTTCGAAATAGCTGGATTTTCTTCATCTTGAAACACCCAAATAGTTTGAGTTCATACTAATAAATTCATGATTCGTCCTCACAATGCTATACACATTTTGTGAGTTTCCGTTATTCAACTGAGTCAAACTTTTGCGGCACTAATTAAGGTGAGCCAATTTTTACTTTCGGTTAAAAGATGCATTTCATCATTTGGATTGATGTTTTTGAAATACCTAAAGATGTCTTAGTTTCACGATATATCGCTTACCTATCTTCTTTAATCAGGCGGCTCACAGCATTGATGTTTATCTTGGTGAATGCTGTTCGTGGTGGACCTGGTTTGGGATCGTCGCTAAGACTGGTTTGTCCACGTTGGAATTCACAGTACCAATGCAAAATTGACGATTTATGTGGTGTTTCATCTTCAAAAACAGAAGTCAACTCACCAAGACATTTTTGTTAAATTAATCGTCTTCGAAAGTTGTAAGAAGGTACCTACTTATAAAATTACAGTAACATTCCAAGCGTAGAAAATATGTGGAATATTACTCTAATACTGTGTATCTGAAACTTGATGATTAACTTGTTCAGGATCAAAGTGAGTCGACAAGTGTCATGCTGTCATTCAAAGGATGCCTGCTCTTTCACAAAATAATGAAAGGCTCTTTTGGGTAAAATAGACCAGTTGTCATCAAGATCAAAGGAGGACAGTTCTGTCTGTAACAAAAATCTGCTGTCACAAGATTCTGATTATTTATCATATTTTAGTTAAATTGAATTTAAGCAGTATTCAAATATATCCGCATATTTACTCCACCCTGTATATTTGCCTATAAACACGATATTACAATAATACAATCTTTAATCTATCGTGCTTCAAGTAGTTCAAGCAACTCATCCGCATTATTCTACTAATCAGACTGAGATCTAATCATCGTACAATAATTATTTAATTTTCAAGACAATGAACATAATTTATCTAGAATCCATTCAAACTATTTTATCAACACGATTCACATTTTCGACAACGACTTCCTGGATATTTCGCTGTATCTCTTAAATAAATCTGTAGTCCACATCAACGCTTGTCGAAATTGTATTAACCCAATTTAATTCTTGCTAGTAATACTTAAGTGTAGCATAGTTTAGTGTAATTTGTACACGTTAAATGCATTAGACCTCTCTATACATACATACATACATATACATATATGTACTTATGTCTTATGTATTACATACATATGCACTAACAAATATATAAAACATTTCGTCATTCATCTTGTTTCTTCTTTTACCGTTTTTAACATAATCGCGAAATGATCTGGTAGGATATGTCGTGCAGTAGGAATGCTGCTGTATGTTCGCGAGAGTTAAAGAAATTGTCGCGTTGTAATTAATTATTCGAGTCAAGTATAAATTACTTTCTGCTTACTGCTAGATAAGAAAGAAATTTTGGAGAATTTTACAGTTATGCTTTATGATGGGAGTACAATATTTTACCTTTTAAATAACAAAAGAATTATTTCTTAATAGAATATGTTAGTTAAAATAATACATAAACTAATCCTTGAATTTTATAATTGTCAGATATTTATGAGTTAATACTTTAACTAACATGATTAATAAAAATAAACATACATGTCATAATAGGTATAACACTCTTCCCTGTAACATTTACAAATTCAGCCTGAGAGGAAGTTTCCAAATTCTACTTCATCACTGTAAATCCTGCTCCTTTGGTTGTTGACTTACCTCTCACTTAGTTCAAAGTCCTATCGTGATAATGCCTTAGCTTTAGTAGTTACTTATGATTCAGCAGTTTCACTATTTTAATTTTGCTCTGTTCAAGCACCTAGTTGCTCTTCCTGTTCACTGTCTCAGAATGTACATTCTCGTCCTCTCATTTGAACTTTGTCCACTTGGAATATGTGTACAGTAGGTGTTCAATGAATTAGAAACTCTTAAGGTTTTCACAAAATATTGCAATAAAACTCCTTGTACGTATATCATGTATTTTATTCTATACAAAACAAGTAGTAAATTGAAAATACAAGTAGTGTAAATCAATATTTGGTACTACCACCTCTGACTTTCAGTACTTTTCTAATTCTTTGTGGCATACTATTTATACAGGTTTTAATTGTATCCTTAATAAGTGGATCATTTTCCCAAATTTCTTCAATTCTCTGATTTAATACATTTATATTTAAATTATGAAATGTTTTATTTTCGATTTTAATACGGCCCAACAGTTTTCTATTGGGTTTAAATCCGGGGAGTTCCCACACCAAAGAAGCAATGCCGTACCTTGCTCTTCTAACAACTTTTTTACAGTTTTGGCTGTATGGCATGGATCACCGTCGTGCATAAATGTGTACGACTTGTCTTCTGTACATATACCTTGCAAATATGGCAAAAAAAACATCCCTCAGCATCTTGAAATATTGAGTTTGGTTCATGGTTCCAGAAACAAAGTACAGGGGACCAGGACCACGTTCGGAAATGCAACTCCATATCATCACTGCTGGTGGATGTTTTACAGTTTTAACGAGCCATTCGTCCTTGTACCTTTCATAGGGTCTTCTCCTCACATACAAAGCGCCATCCGTTACGGATTCTATCCGACATTCGTCACTGAAAATCTCCTAATAAAGAACACAAAAATCAGAAAGAACTAAACCTCACACTGTTTACCGAAAATAATTTTTGTAACAACAAAAGAAAATACTAACTCTTTTTCAGTCATCCACAGTATAATTCTGATGCTGTTTAGCCCATTGCAATCTCGCTTTCTTCATCCTAGCAGTTAGTTCGGGCTTCTTAGCCGGACGTCTACATTTTAAGCCGCCTTCGTATCATGTGTGATATTTTTATGCTATCTTCTCGCAGGTTCGGAAGTAGCGTTCGTGCCGATACCCTACGGTTTAGTAAAGCCGTCGATATTATTTTTCTCTCCATTCGAGAAATGGTTATTCTCTTTTTGCGACAGTTCCTTCTATTTGATGTGGTAGGTGGTAAGTTCTATGTTAGCCGTTTCGAAATTCGCGACACAATAGCAAATGAAACTTTCACATTTTTCGCTATTTCCCGCTGTGTTAGTTTGTTTTCAATCAGTAATGAAGCAATAATGTCTTTCTTTTCATTACTGATGTCTTTTTACGGCCCATGCCGACAAATAAGAAAACACAAACTTAATATCACTAAATACATACAAAAGTGTCTTAATGTCTGTCTATACTACACTAAATAACTGAAATCTATATATTTACACTATACACAAAACTACAATAATTTATTTACACTAATTTCGCAAAAAAAAACTTATCAGTAACTGTTCTCGACAACGCAATTGACGGTATCTGAATAGAGGGAATAGAAGATATTCACAACGAAAGTAAATTTTAAAGTACTTTTCTAGAAGTTTCTAATTCATTGAACACCTACTGTACATACGTCGTTTGCGCATTGTCGCATATGTTGTAATGTTTTTCATAGAAAATACTTCGACCCATTTTATAAAAGCGTCTACTACGATAAGTATGTATGTATTAATGGTTCCAAATAGTCAAGATAAACACGTTGCCTCGCCATAGATGCGTATTCCCAAGTATAGAAAATGTCGCTATCAATGTCCCCTCCTCGCTACACATAATTCCTTGCTAATGCCTTCAGTTTCACTATACTTACGTGGACGCTATTTTATTCTTCCAGTATTTCTTTCTGTAATTGCTTTGGTATGACAATTCGAATATCTTTAAAGATTCAACAATCCATCAGTTCAAGGTCTGACTTAGTATACCTTTGTCATAGATTACCTCCTAACTATGCCATGAGAATCTTCATTAACTCTCTTTTAATGCATGTTTCTAATATCGGACTCAGAAGACTCAACTTCCACTTCTTCCGTAGCAGTAGATGTCTTTGATGGTAATCTTGAGAAATAGCGTGAAGATATTTGTTGGGATGAAAAATTAGTTAATCACCATACTATTGCCGTAGCATTGTTGTTAATATGGTTGCACTATTTTTTGTTGAGTGAACGAAATGGATCTTGTCATTCCATCTAGGTGTTTATGAGATGTTGCCAATATTGACGGCAGATTAACATGAAAATGCGTCACCATTAGCAATTTCCCGTTGAATGTTTTGGAAAACATATTCGTATTCTTTTGTCCAACTAAATTTGATATTTTTCTTTTGTAATGTATGCAAGGGTGTTACTTTCAAAAACAGTATCGTCAATCCTGATGTATTGAAACATCGCGTGCTCTGTATGTATTTACTATGGCATTTATTTTGTTAGGCGTTGTATGTAGCCCTGATTCATTGATCGTGTGTTCCAAATATTGTATTAATTTCTGGAAGAACTTGTATTTACTGCGCCTTAAACTTATTCCACTTAGACCTAATTTCTGGAAAATTATCTTCATTGTGTAAAGAATTTCTTTTGTGGATCCTTGAACCACCTTGTGGACCTTGTCATATCAAAAAAACATATTAATCCTTCTATATCTTAAAGAAATTGGTTCATAATTCCATAAGTTTACAGCAATTTTTCACTATTTTGACAGCAAAAATTTGTCTGTTTACTTTGTGTATACTTAGATTTGGACTTATAACTTGTAACATAAAGCTTTCTTCATTGATTTTTATATGCAAATATGTCCACTAAACAAAAACATATTTCTCTGCTTTGATGGTTGCAAAAATGTTGTTATTTTATAGTCTGCGGACAGTTTAATGTCTCCATTTTTTATAACTGAAACGATCTTGATATTCCTCCAATAAAGCTTCCAACACCTTTCTATTATCGTCTGTTGTCATGTATTAATTTTAATATTTATTTTAAATATTTTAAACCGGTTTCTTCCAAATATAGTGTTAACTTTTCCATGTATGACGTATACATCTTCTTGTTGTACTACTTTTCTATTGAATTTCAACCTTGGTTACCCATACTGGTACAATAATTTCACTTGTACGAGTTTTCAATTGCACTGCATCATTCTTCTGGGCATATTTGTTTAAATCTACTGAATGACGTTGACATGATTGGTGCTCCAGTATGTAATTCAATCTCAGTTGCGTAGTTGTCTATTTTTGATTTCAACATAGTCTTCTCTCCTCTTAATTGGATACATTTATTACAACGAATCTGCAACGCCTCTAGACCTTTTAAAAAGAAATTTTTATCTTGCTCTGCAATCTGGAAGAAAATTTACGACGTTTTAAGGTTTTATTTAGTTGAGGAAAGGCATGATAGTCGGAGGGCATCGTCCTGCAAAAACAAAACATCTTTGGACAACTTTTCGCGTGTTGTCTCCATAATTTTTCTCGTAGAGTGGTCAGTAACGTCGAATAATAATTCCTAGTTATTGTTCCACCCTTATCCAGAAAGTCAATCGTGATTACTCCATGACAATCCTAAAAAACTGAAGCAAGAACTTTTCCAGCAGATTTTTGAACGTGAAACTTGTTACGCTTTGGAGAGCCAGAATGTACCCAAGTTTCATCCATACTAACAATACGGCTTAAGAAGTCTGCATCATTTTCAAAGCGAACATAGATTGTTCTGGTTAACATGGACACTTGGAGATCCATTTTTCAGATATTTTTCTCATGCCCAAATCGACGTGAGCTATATGATGGACACGCTAATGTGAAATATTCAATGCGTCAGAAATTGTTAACCTAATCGATGATCGGACAAAATCATGTCATGAACTGCATCAACATTTTCGGGGTCGGACACAGATCGGTGTTTATCTTCAATGGAAAATGCACCCCTTTTGAAGTTTGCAATGCAATTTTTCACGGTCGCATACGAAGGACATTGATCGCCAACGATATTAAGCATATCTTCGTAACCTCTTAACCCCTTTAAATACAGGTACTTGATGATGGCTCAAATTTTATTGCGCAACTTTGGTTTGACTTTTTGACGTGAAACTTTATACTGTAATATTTTCTTTATCAACAGAACCGGTCAAAGCTAACTAGAGACTTATCAATACATCCTCGTATATTTAATTAATAACACCGTTATGTAAATAATTTAGATCTCATTTACTTTTTTACATTAAAGTTTAAATTGAACATCTTAGAAATACATGTCAGAAATTCGGCTTAATAAACTTGCTTTAACACTGGTTTTTCACGCTGCACCGCTAAAACATTCTTTTACATCCCGAAAATGATGGAGATGTTATCTGATACTGCTTAACAGTTCTTTTTTTTATAATCGCTTCTGCAAACCGTAATTAGCAAAACAATAGACCGGGCGTCTGGCTAGATAATTCGGCGGTGCAGGTGGCAGCGGGTTGTCGATCCATGAAAGAAGCGGGGCTACCGCTCTATATCACGGTCTAAATAGCTACGGATCGGTCATCTGAACCGCAGCTTCGGGTTAACTGTATTTAAAAATATGTAGTACTGTAGTGTTATATTCCGACGAACATGTTTATTCATTGTATACGACCTTATATCCGTTGGGAATGTAAAATATCGGGAAACGTTTCGATCATCATCAGAAATGTTTCACAGAATGTGTGGATGGGTGTCTAGAGTGCTTCTAAACAACGTCTTGTATTGAGTGTTCGTTACATAATACACCGTGTATTAGTCATAATATTTTATGAGGGAATGTGAAAGATGTTAAGGAAATTAAAAAAAAACAAACCAATATAACGCATCGTTTGTATAAGCACCTACTAGCAATTTTAAGATTCCGTAGTTAGTAGTTATTAGTTATAGACAGGAGAAAGAGCGTTATTCTTTTTGTTTAAGTAACCTATCCCTCACTCATTTAATCTTCGGTACATTGTATTTGATTTAGTATACATAATCATACTTCATGTTACATCAGCACTATCTGGGACATTCATTATTCTTGGCGACAGAGTCGGCGATTTAATTGATTTGCATGTGGGTAAATAAAATTCAATGGCGAAAAATAAACGGTACATGGTATTTTTGCGCGTGGCGAGCGGTAAAAATGTTACTCGACACACTTGCTGCCGAGATAAAGTGGCTTACCGTTGTATGTTGTGTGCAGAAAAATAAACGCTACCGAAGTGGAAAAATTGTACAGCCGTTTATCCTCGGAACTTCTGAAAGTTAACTTCCACAGCGATATTATCTATGATGGACATCGTTTTGTCGTTACTTACATTAGCGATAAGTAAGCACGTATAATTGACTTAATATTAGTAATTGCATAGATAATAATGTTAAATTTAAATCTAAAATTTCTGTTGATCACACTGTTTTCGATCATGAATATTCTAGCTATAAGAAATTAGTTAATTACGCTAAATCTATTACTTCATATGAGGTTGAATAGTAATTATTGAATACTTATGCAAATACCTACGTTAGTTTCATTTTGCTTCTTAACATTCGCAGTATAAGCAACAAGCTAAATGATTTATGTGTATTATTATCTGATTATAACAGTTATTTTGTTTGTTTAACAGAAACTCGGTTGAGTAATTTGCAATTGGAACTAGTAGCATTGGTGGTGGTACTTGTATTTTTACCAAGAAAGATCATGCAAAATCTATTGATCTCACAGTATGTAATGTAGAAAGAGAATTGGAAGCTAGTGGATTAACTTGTACCGGGTGGCCAACTAAGAATGTCGCTCTGCCATATCTCAGGAACGATTTACAATAGGTACAGCTTTGGGAAAAAAATATTACTGACTAAAGTGACGCCGACAAACATCACGAAATTATTGAGAAAAGCGTAGGATGACCGCTAGAGAGCGTAATTGATCACCAAAAATTTTAATTCTTATTTTACGCAAAATTTACCAACTTAAGGTCTACCATAAATATGAAAATCGGATTCTACTGACTATTTTGCATATTTTACATCAGACAACTTTCTTGTATTTTATCAAATAAGAGGAGGGGAGGAGGAGAAACTTTGTATTGAAGGAACGCTTATAACTTCGGTTCTATTGAACCGAATTATGCAAACTTAGTCTCGTAGAAAACAGTATTACTCCTCCAATCTAATGCTTACCAATTTAAACCAATCTAATAAGTGACGTGCATGCTAGAGGGCGCTGTTTCATTTTTTTCGGAAATTTTGATTTTTCTCGAAAATATTAAATGGAAACATTTTTTTTTTAATGTGGTGGATGCTTAGTTGCAGTGACTCCGTAAACTGTATCGCTTGTCTGGCTATCACTGCAACTCTCGCGGTGTAGTTTTTGTGTGTGTATGTTGTGTTTAATTGGCTTTGTGACAGCATCATATCGCCTTTTATGATGCCGCGCTGTTAATCACTTTGCTCCCAACAGCGAATGGCAAGTCGATCCGGGATTAAACTCTCTGAAAAATTGTCACCGTCCCTCCAGAGAATTGAACCCCGGCGCCTATCGTCCTCTCACAACAATAGTCAGCCGCCTAACCACTGCGGCCATCGACCCGACAACAAATTTAAAAAGTAGGCTAAATTACCAACAAATCAGCGAAAACCGGGTATCGCTATCTTCTGTCACCGTTAGAGGGCGTTAAAGAGAACAGAATAGAAGACATGTCGCTAGAAATTCGCAACAATATGCTTTTCAATATGACGAATGTGCTGTGTATTTCTCCGTAAATGTTCACAATTTTCTGGCCTCTGACAGATGGATGTAACACGCCAGTCTATTTCCATGGCCACCCAGGACCCCAAATTTGACTTGTTTAGATTTTTATTTGTGGATGCGAAAAAGTATCTTATTTTTGCAACGCGATCTACTGCTCCTAACAACTTGGTTGTGGAAATAGGAAATATCGTTTAAAGTATTTCTAAGACAGAAATAGAGACTGTAGTTCTATCCACTCATTGTAAAGTGAAAGTTTGCATCGAAAATAATAGGAGACAACTTCAAGATTTAGGCCGCCACTAATATTAACTTTATTATGCTGTTTCCTCTTTTCTGTTCTTTTCAAAAATCATAAAATTTACATAATTAACTCTCCTTAGCGGTAATGGACAAAACAATATTAAACAGTTTGAATCACGAAACATAGGCCAATGAAAATCCTTTCTAATAAGACCAAAGGCCGTAGCCGGGTAAGTATGCGTCACGAAAACCTCGGTCCAGTACGAAAATATCTCTCGGTGCCATCAATTTGCCTAAGCCTTCTGGATCACAGCAAGATATGGTCCTACCATGTCAACTATGTAACATCAGTCGTGCATACGGTAAATGATTTACATAGACGTACCTTTTTTGTCCAGAAAAAGATTTTCTTTAAAATTCATTGTTTGAACTTTTTTGATGGCGTTCATATGTACCATCACAAATTAACACAACCTTGTTTGTCGTATTATGCAGTTTTTTTTGTAAAAGCCGTAGCATGGTTTTCAATAACGTAATTTCGATTTGCCACTGCAATACCAAAACGAGTAGAAAGCACAGCTGTCTCAAAAGCTCGAATAACTGTTTCTGAAAACTCGGAAGCAGATTATTCACGCTCTAGCTGAAGCAATGATGATATTAGTTTATTTGAGTACATGTAAGACCGGTATAGATGCACATTTGCTCATCTGAAAATCGGTACTGATTAAGCTGATCGAATGATGTGGTGCTACATTCAAACGCTAAGGTTTCCATTACGTTTCGAAATTCACTAACTTGGAGATTTGGAGAGTTAGAATAAATAACTTAATTCGTTAGATAAATGTTGCCGCGACACTCTTAAGTGAATGTTTTTTTTTACTATGGCGTACCACTTGGATCGTCTAGAAAAAAATTGAGATAGTAGAAAAATAGTAGGAGAAGATTTACAAAAATTTTGGTGATTGTACCAAAACGGCTACTTTGTCAAAAAAAATTCAAAAAACAAAAACTTGACAAAAAAATTGATCACGTGACGGACGAAAACCGAAATATTTTTTTTCTGATAGCGTCTAAAAATGTGCATATTTTCATTTTTTTTCGTTCCGATCGGACAACCCAATTGTGACATAAAAATTTTTAAAAAAATTTTGACTCTAAGGCCGTTCAATATTCAGAGCTGAAAATTTGGCTATAGGCTACTTTTAGGGGGTCAAATATATGGCTTAATTTTCTGCCAAAAATCGCCGGGGGCCGGCAACCCATACTTACCCGGCTACGGCCTTTGCTAAATTCCGTTCACGGGAAGCAGAATAATTTAGATTTATAGAAGACATTTTTACCATCCACACGTTTCTGAATATATCTTCGGATTGGTAAAAGATAGCGATACCCGGTTTTCGCTGATTTGTTGGTAATTTAGCCTACTTTTTAAATTTGTTGTCAAAAATGTTTCCATTTAATATTTTCGAGAAAAACAAAATTTCCGAAAAAAATGAAAGAGCGCCCTCTAGCATGCACGTCACCTATTAGATTGGTTTAAATTGGTAAGCATTAGATTGGAGGAGTAATACTGTTTTCAACGAGACTAAGTTTGCAAAATTCGTTTCAAGAGAACCGGAGTTCTAAGCGTTCTTTCAATACAATGTTTCCCCTCCTTCCCTCCTCTTATTTGATAAAATACAAGAAAGTTGTCTGATGTAAAATATGCAAAATTTTCAGTAGAATCCGATTTTAATATTAATGGTAGACCTTAAGTTGGTGAATTTTGCGTAAAATAAGAATTAACATTTTTGGTGATCAGTTACGCCCTCTAGCGGTCATCCTACGCTTTTCTAAATAATTTCCAGATGTTTTTCGGCATCACTTAATATTTTTTTTCTAAAGCTGTACCGTTCCTGAGATATGGCCGAGTGACATTCTTAGTTGGCCACCCGGTACAATTAATCTCTAAAAATATGCTATTATAGGTACATATTTACAGACCTCCGCGATCTAATTTCGATTTGTTTATTAATCTCCTCTCCGCTTTACTGAACAACATTTCTTCAGTAAATATGTACCTGTTTGTATGTGGAGACTTCAATATCGATTTGAACGTACCATCTCGGGAGCGGCAGATATCACTTAACACCTTCCTTAGTTATAGACTCACTATGACAGTCAAAGAATGTACTAGAACGTGTCTTAGTACTTCAACTCTGATTGATAATATCTTCACCAAAATGCCAAACGAAGAATTGCGCACACATGCGCACTAATCGAACTACAAACTTCCTCCAGACATTCAACTACAGATATTCCGTATCCAACAGTCGAAAGAAGACGTTTCAATAGCGACAATAAAATAAAGTTTGAATACTTCCCAGCTAACGAATCTTGGTAGGAGGTTTACAATTCATTATTACTATTTCATATCACTACAACAACGCGTTTCCCCTACATTATAAAGCTGCAAAATCTACACACAAACCTTGGATAACCATTTAAGTCAAGAAATCCAGTTATTCCCTTCGTGATTTGTTTGTATTACAGAAGACGTACCCACAAGTAAGGAATGTATACTCAAACGCTAAAAGACAACACTCTGACCTTGCGAACAGAACCAAGCTTAAGTTTTACGACAATTTCATCAATGCATCTCATAAGAAAATGTCGGCTACATGGAAGGTCGTGAAATGGTGCACTGGTAGAACAACACAACCCACGAACATAACTGTTAAGGATAATGAAGAACTGGTTTGTGATTCTAGTAGAGTATGTTGTCGATATCTTTACTAACCACTTTCAAACAATATCTGCGAAAATCACGGCAGAAATTCAAGATACAGTAAAAGACAGTAAAATACCTATGAGAGTGCAGCCCATGTTCCTGTTTCCCCTCTCGAGAGAGGAAGTATGCCGTATTACGGGCAACCTGAAGAACAAAAATTCTACCGGGCCTGATGAACTACCAGCTTTCATATTTAGAGAGTATAAAGAATATCTTGCTCAAACAACATTAATGCATTTTCATATTAAACAAAGGTATGTTGAAGAACATAATTTAGAATTGATGAACGAGATGTTGAACCAAAGTAATTGTGTTAGGTTTCTAGGCATACTGCTGCAGGATAATATGCTTTGGAGAAATCACCGTGAAAGTTTATCTGCCAAGATTTCATCAAAAGCGTATCTATTCAGATGTCTCTGAGATAAAGTAACATATGAGATACTGTTAACTGTGTATTATGCTTAAGTGCAGTCCCGGCTGCAATACGGTATTGTATTATGGGGTACATCACCAACTGCAAAAAATGTATTTTTGACGCAAAAAGCTGTACTAAAATTGATCTGTGGTGCTAATCCTTCTGACTCTTGTAGACCAATCTTCAGTAAACTGGGAATACTGCCTTTGGCGTCTTTGTACATTCTGGAAGTCTGCTGATATATAGATGGTAGAAAGAAGAACCTCCCAACTAACTCTCAAGTCCACACACATGATACTAGAGCTAAGAACGACATACATACATCGCCGGAATGCACTTTGCTTGGGACCTTTACATGCTGGCATAAAAATATACAACAAAATTTCGTCAATTATAGATACAAGTACCATCTATCAAACCTTTCGACTACATCTGGCAATTTTTCTAAAAGAGCATTTTTTTATACTATCCAGGAATTATATTTACAAGACATTGCCTATATTCTAAAAGTTCATACAATCTTGTTATGATATATTAGGCATATACTTTACATTAAACTTATGTTTGTTAATATTTTAGTTAGTTAGCTTTAAGTAATCTATATTTTTGACCCGTTATATACACTTTTTGTGTCGAACTAATTAATAAATAAATTCTAATTCTAATTCTAACAGTGAACTTTGTCTAGTATTTCCTAAATATTTTTTACACACTGAAACAATTCAAATTATTTTAATTTCATCATGTGTATGTATTTTAACGAGCTTGAAATTCTAATTTCACAATTTACTTTTTCTGATATTTCTTAAAACTACTCGAGCCAATTCTGCAACTTCCCCTCCACATCCATAGCACAAGGTAACGCCACATCCACCGTGTCCATAATTATGTATAATGTGGATTATTTTGCCGTCTACATTTCTATTTTCAAGTTCTAACTTGACGAAGTCTCTACCAGGACGTAATCCAACTTGATGTTTTATTATTTTAGCACCCTACAAATTTAATATAGATCAGAAGGATATTAATTCCTTTTTTTAATTGCGATAATTATACTTTTAGAGCTGGCACTAGTTGTGCACATCCATCTAAAATGAATGTTGTGTCTACATTTGTAGGATTTACATTCCAGTCATTTATTTGATGGGTTCCTCCCAAAATCACACAATCTTGACTGAAATAAGAAATATAATAGTAACTCTATTAAATTGCGTGTAAATATTACTTAGGTATTATGTAATGGCCATCATCGCTATCATCCATTTGTATGTCAAATTGCCAAGGTGCTTCTACCTAAAAATAAGATCTTGAAGTTTTTGTTTTAAGAATATCATTTATGTATATCATTTGCTTATTATGGCCCCTTCTCACAAAAAAAGGTATTTACATACTAAAAAATACAATATTGAGTATTTTTGATAGATATCCTGTTCAAACGCAACAAGTTTATTTAGGAAAATGAGAAGAATCATCAAGAGAGTCAATGAGATAGGTTAGGAAATTTACTTATAAAAAAAGTTCGAATGAACCCACGATTTTTCCGAAAGATCATCTTTTCTTCATTTCTCTCTATCATGTTCTCTCTGTTACCAAAGGTTTCAGACAAATCAGAGAACTGAATATCAGAATTGCTTGCTGTTGGAAAGGTCAGCCAACAATTTTGTAAACAAACAAACAGACTAGTTTCGACAAGTTTCAAAGAAGGCATTATAAGTCTTAAATAGGTTCTAAGTGCATCAATCTACGAACAATATTAGGAAATATTGAAAACCGAGTACTTTGCTGCCCAAATAATGAAAATTTTGAGAAGAAAGTTTGAAGTTCTTCACTGGATTTCTCTCTAGATCAACCAATCGAGAATATTGTTCTTTCTAGTGGGAGTATGTTTCTTAACTCTAAAACCCCAACTCGCTACAAATCTCAACAGCTGAACATTAACTGCGCTAGGCTCAAAAAGATTCTATATTAAGGCCTCAGATTATTTCCTTACAACTACACACTCACAAATTTATGCAGAATGACCACCAACGTCGTTATTGATTCTTTGTTTGGGATTCCCAACACCATGCAATTTTCATCTTAGCAGTTATGTAAATAAACAAAACTGTCGAATTGGGACATGGGAGATCTACATGCAGTCCTACAGTAGTCATTCTTTCCAAAGCAGGTAACTGACAAGTGTGGTTTGTGTCATGGCGGCATCTTCGGTCCATATTTCTTTAAAAATAAAACACAGATCAACGGAGAGCATTATAGAAGCATGTTTTCCGATTAGTTTTGACCAAACGTTGATGAAATAGACTTGGATGATGATTTCTGGTGCCATCAAGATGATGCCCAAGCCATTAAAAAATGACTAGAGATCGATGTTATGCTAAGCATGCAGGAACGATTTAGGTACTTAAACAGAATATTGATCGCAAACCAACGAAAAAGCACTGCAAAATTAGGTTGTTATTAGGAGGGGTACCGTCAAGCTAGCAGCGTGAGCCATTTAAATAAAATTATTTAAAGCAATCAAGTGAGTTGAAAATTTGTTTATAGCAATTTTGACAAGAAACTTGTCGATGGTCCACCGTTTATAATGGTGTTTGCCACAAACTACCACAGAACAAGAACTGTGAATTCTAATTGAAAATACTCGCGATGGGTTTATAAAACAAATTAAGTAAAACCAGAAAAGTCAAGACTGAAACTAGAGGAAAGAAGATTAATTAATTCATATAGAATAAGTTGTATTAAACGATATTGCTCAATCGAGTGGATATGCAGAAATATCATAAGTAATATACTATTATAGCATGTATGAAAAGAAACCAAAAAAATTCAGTGTGAAATATGATTAATATAAAGTATTTGATGTATTCTTACTCTTGCAATTTGTCCTCGTATAGGCCTTACTTTGTCATCAGAATTGAGATACTTAGAATATAATCCCGTACAATTTATTATTAAGTCATATTCGTTTAGTTGAGAAAACGATTCTATTTTCTTTATGATGATTTTGCCTCCTCTGTTGACGAATTTTTTTTCTAGATATGGTAAGAGCTTTGAAGGTTCACACGTGACTGATACAAAATGATATCCACTTCTGAAAAGGTTATTTAAATTGTTTTACTTGAGTTATATCAAATCAATATACACTGTACAGGAAGCTGGAGCAAATTCGAGGCTTGCCATCACAAAACATACGCAATTTAATCGATTTCAGATTTATTACTGTTTCCGAAATCCTATTTGTGAGTCTCGATTTTGCCTGTACTCAGTTTTCCCAGCAGCAGTTGTTAGTATTTTGGGAGATTGTATTATGAATTCTTAAAAGTAGAAAAGTTATGTCGAAGTTTTGTTAAAATAAGTTTGAATTAGTTTAAGAAATTATTTTGCTCATACAATCGCTCCTGATATACTCAGGGTTGAGCAAATGTTCCGGGAGGGCTTAATTACAAGAGAATCTGAATGAACAAAATTTTACTATTTTTTTATGGCATTCGACGTCGTCAGCTGTCAAAATATTGTAACCTTTGTTTTTTTTTAATGGAACATCTTGTATATTATTACTTATTATAAATCCTCCGTTGATTTAGAATATTTTTATTACAGCATCTTTCAGCCCTCTTAACAGGAATAAAAACATAACAAGTAACAGTTTAGGAGAAAAATTATTTGAGAAAGTGTTGGAATTTTTTGCGTCAGCCACCGCATTTACGATTCTATTGTCAAGATCTTTTAGAGTTTAGTTTAGCAAAATATACAATACTTTTTAAATGACGCCACAAATAAACATCTAAAGGAATGAGATCTCGCGATGTAGGTAGCCATTCAATACGTTTTATCAATGTAGTTTCTGACATGAACATAAAAATGTGGTGGTGCCCCATTTCGATGTCTGGTTCATATAGAACGTTAGAACAAAAAAACCGTCTTTCATGAATGCAACAATAAGACGCGTTCAACGTAGTAAATTAGGTATAGTATGTCCATCGCTCCTTTGATTTGACTAAATAAATACCTGCCGTTCTTCAGAAAAGAAAGGTAGCGCAACCCTTATAATCTCTTTCGAGCATGTATGGTTCACAGGGACGTATTCAGAAAAAAAGTATACTAGAAATACCTATGTATATATGGACTAGCATTGTATGTATAAGAAAACATGTTTAACACTAAAATTACTTGATTTATTATTATTTATTTTTTAGTATAATTAGTACATTAATGCAAGGAATTGTACCTTATTTGCTAAAAGTACTCGTCTTGTATATATCTATATAAATAAAAATGAAATGTGGTTCATTACTAACAGCATCACGTCTGTCGGGTCGGCTAATTATAAATAATTTATTTTTGTACTTAACGTATTTAGTTACCTAACTGTTGCAATAGCGCATTGGATTGAAACAAACAAAAAATGTCTAAAACAATTGAATTTAAATGTTGGATTACTTGAGAATTTATAATAAGCAATAATATATGGAGTATTTCATTAAAAAAAAATGACAAATGTAGCGATATTTCGACAGTTGATGACGTGATTCATTTATTGAAGGCATAAAAAATAGTATAATTTTAGTCATATAGATTGTCAAAACCTAGGATCCGCTATCACTTTTCGTTCTCTTGTAATTAAGCCGTTCCGGAACATTTGCCCAACCCTGCATATAAGTAGAATAAATATAACATTACATGTAAGGTCTTTGGTGTAATTTTGAATATTTTCTCACAGTTTCATTGGATAATTTTTGAAAACCCATTGGCGCCGCACTCCAGGATGGTATGTCTGTATATTCTTTTGTTAAACACGTAACAGGTAGTAAGGATATTCCACATTCTGAGGCAAGTCCATTCCGCCACAACTCTAGGAAATAATTTAAACTTTCCTTGGACCATTGTCTGAAATGTAAATGTGTTCAAGAATGTCAAAGTACTTAACATCCCATCTAGTCTTCTTTAGCCACCCAAATATATTAGTGAATTAGATTGCAAAATGCATAAGAATAAAAGAAAATTTACGTGTTTTAATTAAAGTATTCAATAATGTAATCGAATTGGAAAATATATGTTGATATTATAATATGTTAATAAGATAAAATTTCTATATTTAACTGTAAATATTTTTATCCCAAATATATATAAACATTCACTCGGTTATGTTATGAATCAATTGAACTTATTAATCTATAGAAATAAATTCAAATTTACATAATTTTCTCAGTTGGTGTGTTTTGTATAAAATAAGGCGCCCAAAATCCAGCTGCAACATCTCCGGTTGTGTTTGGACTCTTATCCTCTGTGTAGATAACGATTTCTAGATCATCGCCTAGAGAATCTTGTATTCGGACGGCAGAACAAAGGCCTACAACACCAGCTCCAATTACAGCCACTCGACACTTCATGATCACAATTACTACATACTGTGGCCGGGTGACCGATGGTTCAACTAATTGCGTACTTGAATTAATCTTATCTCAGCAATAAAAAAAGTGTTTCTCCTAGCAACAGCATATATGTACAAATAAATATACATAATTGAATGCGGTTTATAAATAAATGTTATCTGTTTTGCACTAAACTATATAAATATATGCTAGTATTTACAATAAAAATAATAATGGAAATAATTAACATATTTCGTTTTTATATTAATATTTCACTTTATTGATTAGTTTTTAATTTAAAATCTTCAACTACAATACAAAAATCGACTTCGTTTCGATTTTGAACAAATTACTTTAATACAGAAAGAGGTCTGAACGAGTTGTTAGTGTAAGAATTTAAAGCTACGCTTTTTAGCGATAGAGGTGCCATTAACTATAATTTTAGTGGCAGTATTCCGAGATGTTTTGTTGCCTACCATTAGATCGGACTTGGGCTGATTTTAGTCTCATTCTCTACTTTTGAAGCTGAGACGAAATAAGCGGTACATGACAGTTAAGTTTTTGGAGGTGGTGGGATTAGAAATAAGTCAAAATGTCGTCAACATAGATTAGAATTTTGAAGTTGGAGTGGGTAGGCAGGTCGTGAAAGAAAAATATTATATAAACAGGAGAAACCATTCGACCATATGCTTCCATCTCGCACTCATCTACCTCTATTTGTGATTATCCATCCATTACCAATAAACAAACTGTTTAATGATTTCATAATATAATCTTAAAGCTCCTTTACTAAAGTGACCTTTAAATTAAAGTTACCTTTAAAATCAACTTAAAGTACTTCCGTTTCATAATGGCGCTGCATAGAAACTTTAATTAAAGCTTACTTTAACATACAGTATCGAGGTTGGTAACGCTAGATTTCAGTTATTTTTGGTAACTCGTGTTGTATATGTAGAATTTGACACGTAATTTTGTTATGTATCTGTGTGGTATCTTTCAGATTTATTGACACATGCGGTTTTTTTCAAAATTTATTTTTAGAAAACGTGATAAGATGAAAAATGCAGAGACGTAAATTCGAGCAAAAAAGGAGATATTTTTGAAAATAAGTCGAAAGATATTTAAATATAATAGATTTCAAAATAACGAATAATGTACGAAATGTTGAAAAGATATGTATTGTATAAAAAAATTGCAGTGCTGCTCCATTTCGGTAGGATTTCTCTATATCGAAATATTGGCCTTTTCCGAACTTCACAATTTTGAAAATTGTTTCAGGTTGTTCTAGGTTTGTTCTAAATTGTTCCAGAATTTTGGACAAAAATATTAAAAAATTGTCCAGAAAAATCGAAAAAATCATTTTTCTGGTCAGCCGCCCCCCTTCTTCAAAATTCGAAATTTTGACAGTTGTTCCAGATTGTTCTAGTTGTTCTGAATATTGTTCCAAAATTTGAACCTTCTCACATAGGTAGTTTATGAAATAATTAATAACAATTAAATTTCGCTGACCTCCGCCCCTTTTTCGAAATTCAAACTTTTGAGAGTTGCTCCAGTTTGTTCTAGTTGTTCAGAACAACGTGGCGCAACTTTCGAAATTCGAAAAAGGGAGGACTAACTTCACATCCCTGAAAATGTCTGTTTCTCATTTATTTCACGAAGTATACATGATAGATAGCTAAAATCTTAGAATAATATAGAACAAACCTAGAACAACCTGGAACATCTTTGAAAATTTCGAAATTCGAAAAAGGTGAGGCTAACTTCACACCCCTAAAAATTTGTTTTCTCATTTATTTCACGAAGTATTACATGATAGAAAGCTAAAATCGTGAAACAATATAGAACAAACTGGAAGAACTTTCAAAATTTTGAATTTCGAAGAAGAGACGTTACTGAAATTTTGTTTTTTCACTTATTTCATAAACTACACATGACAGAAGGCCCAAATTTTGGAACAATGTTCAGAACAACCTGGAACAACTGTAAAAATTTCGAATTTTGAAGAGGGGGGCGGGGGGAGCAGGAGGCTGACCAGAAAAACGGTTTTTTCGGTTTTTCTGGACAATTTTTTAATATTTTTCTCCAAAATTCTGGAACAATTTAGAACAAGCTTAAAACAATCGGGAACAACTTTCAAAATTGTGAATTTCGGAGGGGGGCGGAGGGGAGCTAACTTCAAGCAGGCGAAATATTGAGATTTGACAAAGAAATAACTGCTCTTGATTTTTTTAAATGTGTGGTGGGTGCTTAGTTACAGTGACTCGGGTTATTGGGATTGGTCCGAGACTTCGATACTCCCATGAAATCTTCTACAGAAACAATTATAGCCTATTGCAAAAAGTCGTCGAATTAATAGTAGCCCATTGCATAGAACTTCCTATAAAAGTGTAGTATAATTTGACCTATTTGTTGGAATTGCAATTAGATTTATTATTTCCTCTAACAACGACATAACGGTTCGATTTATTAATCGAAAGAACTTAATATTATATTTAACGAAAAAAAATCTCCCCACATCTGCAGGAGAAAGTTTTCAGAGTGGCTGACGATACATTGTAAGAAAGATTTCCGGTTTTAAGTTCTATTGCTACAAATCATAATAACATTGAATTCCTATCCTAAACTCGTAGATGGGATAGAAAAGCTAAAACCCACCAAATGTTTTGACGAACGACATAGTAACATAGTAACGATTAGAACAAAGTTACTAAAGTCATAATAGTACTGTAGAGTATTGTCAATTCTCGACATATACAAAAATTCTTTAACCATGCATTCCCGGTTAAAGAAAATGCCTTATATACAAGCGGTTGTAACGTTTTTGAGAGGGCTACTGCCTACCAAAAAAGAACATTATCAAAATCTGGAGAAATCAAAAAGTAGCATGATGACTGTATTGACCCAGAGAATGTGGCACAAGGTAGGTAGTTTCGAGTAAAATGATGTTCAAACATCACAATTTTTGCTCATCTTGTTTATTTCGTATAGCTACACGAAGAATATAAAGAACCACTCCAATGGAATGAATTTGTAAGCTTTGTTTTTACTCTAATGGTACCTCTGAATTATTGGGTAACACATGTTACAATGGTAAAGAAATGGGGTGCTTGTAAGTACTTAGTTTATTGGAGTGGCACATACAATTTGTTGAATTTGAAAACATTGATTTTTGTATTGAAGTTTTCCACATGTTTGATGAAAACATTGCACAATGTTCAGTGTAGTGAAGTATCATTTTTAAATTGAGTGTTTTTCAGTTGCTGTAATAATATCAAATTTTGTTACAACTGCAATTTTCTCGATGCCTTTGCTTATGATATATGTTTTCATGGGATATTATAGTAGAAAGTCCTACATAAGGTTTTGGAATGCCGTTCCATTTTTAAAAGGTAAGGTTAAATTATAGTTCAAAAATTACATACATTTTGAGTTATTAAATGTAAAGTATTATAATAACTCCTAATTAGTTCATAGTGCTCTTGTGGTCTCTTCCGAAGACTTCTGAAGGTGCGTTTCGACTAGTGTACTACAGACTGTTGTTTATTTGGTAAAACCTAGGAAAGAACGGCTAAGATTTTCCTTCCGACTTACTAGACTATAATGAGATCCGTGGACACATACGTGTCGTTAAGCTTTCTACAAAAATTAAAGTGGCTTGCTTGCTTAGGTATCACCGGCGCAATCCGAACCTGTCCATATTTGTAGCAATACACACATCGAATGCTTTTGTGAAAATGGACAAAATCCAGGATCGAGCCGTCATTAAATATTTGTTTTTGAAAGGCAACATGCCAACGTAAATTAAAGATAAGTTGGACGCTGTATACGGGGGCTCCGCACCTTCATTTACCACAGTGAAATTTTTGGCAGTTCAGGATGTCCAAAAACTGTAACCATTGACGATAACGTCGCTAAAGTTCATCAAATACTGCTGAACGATTGCTGAATTAAAGTGAGAGATATAGCAGAGGTTATGAACATGCCCAAAGAACGTCTTCGTCAGATATTGAATGAAGATTTAGGCATGAGAAAGCTATTCGCACGTTGGATGCCGCTTAAGACCAAAAACTTGTTCAAATGAACAGTTCCAACGTTTTAATTACTGTAGATGAAATTTGGATACACCATTATACGCGAGGGAGGAATTGGCTCCAAACAGAACAGAAACTGTTTTCTCGGTTGGGAAAGTGCTGGCGACAGTTTTTTTGGGATAGTAATGGAGTTATCTTAATCGATTATCTTCAAACAGGAAAAACCATTACAGGAGCATACTACACACAATTTTACTTGACAAGCTAAAGGCAGAAATTGCTGAAAAGCGGTCACATTTGCAGAAAAAAAAAATTCTTTCGCCAATACAATGCGCCGTCTCACACCTCAACACTTAGTTGTTAAAGTCATGGTTTGTTGTGTTTCACAATTTTTTTTAATCTCTTAAATTGCAGTTATATTGTGAGATAGTTTAGTTTAGTTAGTACATAACCAAACTCATCTTACAGATCATTTGATTTAAACAATTTACAAATTAACAATTAAAAGTTTTCTAATTTTAATCTCAGAACACAAAACAGGAGTAATAATATCGCTTTTACCATAAATATTCTCAGAATCCCATCATAATTATTTTAGGCTGCAAACTACATACATTAGTTAGATTCTATGCTGCTGAAAAGTGTGTGTACCGAGTGAGTCGGTCTTCTCAGTAACGTATTCTTAAGTATGTTCTACTATGTGAAATTTCTCGAGACAGCAACAATTCCGTTCACAAACACCAATTCATCTATCGACATAGCGGCCATAGAAGGCCTCTATTCAGATCGAAAGTAGAACCCTAAAACAGACTTGGCGTGAGAGGACTACACTATGCCTATGAACCATTTCACCCTTAGATTCCACGCTGAACTTGGAAACTACAGACAAGAGAAAAACAGAGAAATAGTGGAATTCCCTCTAGAGATTTGACATTGAATAATTCGACAGAGATTTATGCGAATGATATAAAAACTGACTCGACCATTGAAAGTCGAAGATTAATAGTAAATAATTAATTTCAACCTTTATTTCAGGAACCGCCTATTCCATAGCTCTTCATTCCATCGTGTTGCATATTTTCGACGTTTCGCTTAGTGGTATAGCGCTTTTATATCTGCCACACGTAATTCGTCCGGAATTGCCATGGAAGCAGTGCAAATTTAAAGGACATGACGCCGCATGCATGGAAACCTTCGACGATTTATACACGGAAACAGGCGAACCACAGCATTCTCATACACTGCCATGTTGTAACGAACGTTGGCCAAACTGCTCGGATATCGATCATGCGATGAATCTGGCTAAATACGCACCTTTAGACTTCTATAAGGGATATATGCTTCGAGTAGATTACGAAAATGTACCGGTGACACCAGGTATTATCAAAAAATGGGCAATAAGTGTGATAATTATATGGGTGTTGATTTGTATCCTGATGATATCGGGTATAAATCGATTTCGGCGTCTTTTATCCCAAATAAATCAAGCTGTATTATTTGGTTGTCTTCCTACATGTTTGCTTGTATTGTACTTCAGCACTCATCGTGAAACTCTTGAAGTGTTCGATTCGGATTTTAATAACTTGTACAATATTACGGTAAGAAGCCATATATTAATCACTTCAATAATACCAATTATTGTTTTCATGATTTGAAAGGAATCTCATAGATGTAGATTGAAATACAATAATTGTTGATCCTTGTATTTTGTTCCATAACTCCTATTATGAGAAATGATGCAAAATGCAAAAATAAATACTTGTGAGTTCATGTGAACCTAATTTTTTTTCTCAAGGGTGACAGTATAATTTATGTAGTCACTATAATAAGTAAACCTTTAACATGAAAAAATCAGCATAGACCTAGTTAGACTATTGATGTGATTAAGAGTCTGCTTTGTTTGTACAGGGTAAACAATTTTCATGTTTTCGAGGGTTCCATGGAACTTGTAGGAGATAGGAAAAACTGAGCTACAGTTGGAATAACCTGTATATTTTCTCAACAATGACAATAAAACTAACAAATGATTCCAAAAATATATAATGCATACAGTATTTTTTGGGGAAATAATAGAGAAATCATTACCTCAATATTTATCGCATTTCACAAATAGCAAGCAACGGAAAAGGGCAAAATTTCACGTTGGATCTAACTCAGAAAACTGCATGAAAGATGTCAAAACTCTTTTGTGATAGCACTTAATAAAAACGAGGTATAGAGTCTGACTGGTTTTGCCAAGAATCAAAAAAACCAATGTGTAGTTTGAGGAGCTCTGGAACTGTACCTCAGCTTTTCGATGTCTCACAGGTTTCCTGGAATCCTCGAAAATATACCAAGGTGGGTCACCTGTACAACATGGTGTACCCCATGTCAGTGTCTTGGTTCCTGTGCGTTTTGTTACTATTTATATGATTCTAGTACATTGGTATCCAGTTTAAATATTTCTGAGACTCAACATCAGTCAAACATTCAAAGTAAATGTGTAATTTTCCATAGCACTCAAAATAAACAAGATTGTAATTTACATTTGTTTATGCAATATACAGAAACTGATAGAGTAAGGGAGACTTCTTGTACACTCGGTTGATTTAGAATCGACTCAAACTGTCATAAAACCCGTTAAAAGTATGCTTTATTGCGGCTCCCGAAAGCAAAGCAGTATGGTCAACTGTATGTAAATTACTACGTGTGTAAATTACTATCTATGTATATACAATATATTTTTCTATTAAATCCAGTTTCATATGCAAGGGATCATTTATAAATTCCTAAACCGATAATTTCTTAATGCGAGCTTAACTATGTATAGTTAAATCGCTATCGCATACAATTTCACTATAATTCTAAGTATTTATGTAATTAAGAAATTACATGAATAAGAATATGTATGGGAGCAAGATATAAAAGTCTATTACATATTAGAGTGGATCGAAAAACGCGTTTTTTTCTGCAATACAATTCTAATAACGCGGAAAACTTGCGCATAGGCGTCATTACAAATGAAAAAATATTTAAAAAATTTTTTTTGAAAATTTGGAATCGCGCAGAAGGCCTAAAGTTACCAAAAAAGTCAAAATACCGGTAAATTTAAAAAAAAATGCAAAAATTACAAAAAATACATTTTTTGTTGTAATAATGAAAAAAGTGTTTTTAAGAGTGTCCTTAAAGCATACAAAAAATAATTAGACCCATACTTGTTTTACTGAATTTGCGCAAAAGGTCTAAAGTTGCGGGTTGTATCGCAAAAAAAACGATATTTTATGATTTTCGACGATTTTTAAACATATGCCAAAACCCATAAAAGTTTTATTTTTAATTTGTAATAGTGTCAAAACCATTCAAAATAGTTTTCCCAATCCAGAAAAAATACTTTCAGACCTGTTATTCCTTAACTGTATTCGTGCAAAAGGTCTAAATTATTGTATAAGTTAAGTTATAGTCCCGTAAAAACACCGTTTTCCATATCTGATGAGTGTTTATTTAACACATTAGATTTGTAATAAGACTCTAACAAGTGATTTCCACATCCACCCTACGCAACCAACCAACCAGGGTGAATTTTATTTACAATATTTACAGTAACTATTTACTTTGTACATATGTTCGTTGTAGGCAAAAGATTATTTACATAGAAGCCCCTTTGAGTTCTGACTTTTAATTAAATGTGATGGGCATCAGTTATCTTGATTTTAAAGTAGCTCTAATATAACCATTTCGATTTTCATGCCCGCACACTTTTTCTGCTGCTTCTGTAATCAGTTTTACATACCTCTCAACTGACTGGGTGTGGCATGGGAATTTGAGGTAGTTAAACGCTGATAGCTCTTTGTCTTTCAACAAAGAAGCAATGTGTTCAGTTGGCATCTTGGACAGTAGTGGCGGCGGTGTTAACTTGCAGATTGACCAATCAATTACTTCGGTATAGTCGTTTCCACTAAAATTTATTGAAGGTATTTTAGTCTCTTACGTAATCTTCAGCCGATGGCTCATTTCTGGATTTAAGGATCCTCCTGTAGCCAAGTTCTCTAATGTGTGGTCTCTCGTCCATTATCATAGCCAACATAATATTTTCAGGGCGGCAATCCTGCTCGCAACTTTAGGTCTTTTGCGCGAATTCAGTAAAACAAGAATGGGTCTAATTACTTTTTGTATGCATTAAGGACACTCTTGAAAACACTTTTTTCACTATTACAACAAAAAATGTATTTTTTTTGTAATTTTTGCAATTTTTTTAATTTACAGGGATTTTGACTTTTTTTTGGTAACTTTAGGCCTTCTGCCCGATTTCAAATTTTGAAAAAAAATTGTTTACATATTTTTTTATTTATAATAACGCCTATGAGCAAGTTTTCCGTGTTATAAGAATTGTATTGCAGAAAAAAACGCGTTTTTCGATTCACCCTATTACATATACTTTAGAGAATGAATGTTCGCATGATGGTGCAGAAAATGTCCTTCAGAACCAACCAATAATTCAAAAGTTTTTCTGTGTATTAATTTGTTTTCAGTTTGACTGCCTTTTCGTTTACCTTCTCTATTATTTGAAATAAATTATTATTTGTTTACTGTGTGTTTTGTTATAAATTCTCGAATAAAATCAGTGTTTTTAACGAAACAAACTTAAGATGAATATAGATTCCTGTCTATCTGCTTCGATAAATAATTTTTCTTATGGTTCTAAAATTGATTTGTATTATTATTTTATTTGCGTTAATATGTCATTAATGGTAATGGGTGTTGGCAAACGCTATACTACGTAATAACGCAGGTATTAAAAGTATCTGAAAAAGAATATATTTCTGCAGCGATCTTCCCATTCATTTCACATGACGTAGCTATTTTACCTGCTCATAAGCAAATTGCTTTATTACTACAAACATCCAGTTAAATGTTGAAAGTTTCTGTGTGCGACGTTAGGTCTACGTCGCTTGCCGGGTGAGTCGATTTTAAATCAACCGAGTGTACATGACATTGGTTAATGACTCAGTGTTATTACGCTCATTGTCAAAAAATCAGAATGCAATTGAATTCTATATATGTATTCTTAAAGAAGTAATTGACCTTAAGCCCTTGTTATCACTTTATTACGGTAATGTACACAGTAGATTACTATATGGTGTACCTAATCGAGAATATTTCTTGGTGTAGAAGGGAATTGTTAGATGCATTGCCGGGATTAATTCTAGAGAATCGTATATGTTACCGGCAATCTCCGTTATGTCGGCACACCTAAGATTGACTAGGCAATTCGCACATTGTCCGGGCATTTTTGAACAAGTCCGAAATCATTTTTAATTTCCGGGTTTGCCTAGTATTCAACTAGACAAACTTAGGTGTGCCAAATGAGGTTCAGGCAAAGTCCGAAAAGTGTAAATCAACTTCGGACTTTGCCTAAGTGGGTTATGCAAATTAAAGGTGCGTAGAAAATTTAGGGTGCGCACATTCGAAATACTGTTTACTATTAGCATTATCAACAAGCTGTCTATGTGTGCGTATCCTTCTTCTTAACTAATAATTAAAATATCGGAATTGGAATTTTCCCAATACAGCTCTATTTTGGTAAATGAAAAAAGAAACATAAGTACAAAAAATAACAATACATCAGATTATATGAAAAACTGTGTAAACCATTATTTGTTTGAACACGAGTCTGGATGGTGGCATTTCGAGTTGCAAAGCACTTTAACTCTCTTACATCTGCATAAATTTGTTTGGCATTTCTTATTGCAGTTACACTTCAAGAACCCTTGGCTCCCGAAAACAGAGTTTTGGCTACTAATCTGATGCAGAGAGAATTCAATCTCTGGGACGTATTGAATTTTCAAAAGTGTGTCTTTGCACGCTTAAATTTGATTTCTCGAATACAGCGAGGCAATAATTCCTTTCTTGATTTCAATTTTATAAAGTCCATCATTTGTTGTCTCCAAAACTACGCCAGTTAAGTTTCGCGCATCTCCTTTACTCCTGTCAAGGCTTGGAACAAGCACAGTAACTGATGTTCCAACCTCAATCGGGGTAAATTTTTTATTAGATGTGAACTTCATTTTCTCTGCCTGCTCTGACAAAAACGAAGACCTTGTCTTCCATCCACGCAAATAACATCCCAGATAGCACGTAAGCTTACAGTAAGGTGCATTTTGATTCGATTTTTACTTGTTTATCCAGCTTAACGTGATTAGTTTAAATCAAGCTTACTCTACGCTTGAAATTCTAGCATACTGCAATCGCTTACGCAGCAAAGATGAGTCAAGTGTAATATAAGCTTAAAGTTCGAGTCGCTAATGCGTAAAACGTTCGCAAGTTTACCATAAGCTTGCAAAGCAAGTATACTTTAAGCTTGTCACGTGTAAAGTAGGATGCTTAATTCAAGCTGGATACAAGCGTGCAGCTTCCACCGCCGTCATGGCAACTTTTATTCTAGCTTAATTTAAACTATTTTTGCTATCGGGGATATCTTCTACGTCCTTCTACGGCCACACTTCCCTTAACTCTTCAACTACCCGATTAGCAAACTCTCGTCCGTTATCCGACGCTTCTACTTCTTTAATAATTTCGTGGTAGCGTTGCTTGCTTTCAATTAGAAATGACTTTGATGACTTGTTCATTTTCATCAATTTTTCCATAAATTTAGATCTCAATTCTGTTTCGGCGTGTAGAAGTACACTCAACCGCGTAACGGAAAGACCGATCATCGACAAGTTGAAACGTGCAAAGTGCGTCATGCGCATAAGTGACAAGGAAAGCATGTGAAACCCAACCCCAAACTTTGCCTGACCCACTTAGGCAAAGTCCGAAGTTAATTTACACTTTTCGTATTCTGCCTGAGCTTCATTTGGCACACCTAAGTCTGCCTAGTTACATCCTAGGCAAACCCCGAAATTAAAAGTTATTTCGGACTTGGTCAAAAATTCTCGGACAATGTGCGAATTGCCTAGTCAATCTTAGGTGTGCCAGCATAACGGATATTGCCGGTAACATATAGACTGTATAAGGTTTATATGTATATAGATTACACGCAATAATTTATGATATAAATCTATCATTTTTGTATTAATTCTATCACTTTAAAACTTCTCACCCATCATTAATGATTTTCTGTTTATAGTTTTGGATGGAAACAGCATGTGCCTGCATGTTTAATGAAATTCCGGGCGAAATTATTGCGTTTAGCTCACTTTCAAATATTAAAATCAGCATAGCTGCAGATGTTTTTGTGATTTATGTGCTTAAAATAATATTTATGTTGGTGATAACGGCACTAGTGTCGCACTGCGCAAGCTTAGTGCTAGAGAATTACAATATTTCGAACTCCTGGTGCGTGGAAGTAGAAGGTAATGTAGTTCAAATATTTCTCTAACATTATCTTTTATGGTTTAACCCTGGTTTCACGGCTAATGTTATTTACACAAATTTAAATATAATTAGTTCAAATTGTAAAGTAGTATTCAAGTTTTTCTACTCATGTTAATGCACAATCTTGTATATCAGAATTTTTTCGACGAAATTACTCCAGCTCAAACGAGAGAAGAACTAGAGTAAGTGTGAAAATAGCTTCCTACCGACTAAACTAAATTGAGTTTTAGTTGTTTTCGTTTGTATCTATTATTTATATTATAACCAACCTGTATAACATTATTGAAATATTCATATTTGTCAATTTAATTTATTTTTCCAGGTGATTCTCTGATATTTGCTTTAATTCCTGAAGCCCTTCAACGTTGGCCGTTAGGCCATTTTTGGCTGTTTCTTTATTTCATTACCATCTTCTACTGGGGTTTTTCAGTAAGCCTCTATGTATGCAACGCATTCATGGATGCGTTAGCAGAAGAAGTTCCAGTATTAATGAAAATGAGAGTAATAAGTTGTGTGGTATTTTGTATTGTGTTATGTGTGATCAATATATTTCTACTAAAACCGAATTTCATAGGATTGTTTAGGTAAGTATGACGATAGACCACTACGTAGTTACAATGAAGAATAAGTATTGAGAAAATTGCACTTATGATGAATGTATTATCTAGAGACTAAATATTAGTATCAAGTTCTGTTGAAGTACATTTATTTGTGTTCCTTTCCATCTGTTCATAATTTCTCTATATTCATTACCTTTACTAAAATTAATACTTTTTAGGGAACATCTGATAGATATGTTTTTGTTTATAAAACCTATGTTATTCTTAGCTAGCATACTGGGCATTCTATTATATAGTATAGCAAGAATCAAAACGGATTATTACTTTATGTATGGCGAAATTTTGCCTGTATACTGTGCACAAGGTGTTAAGTTAACCATCTTACTTTTTGGTGTAAGTTAAACATGATTAAAATTCTAATTTTTTTTGTACATTAAGAAGTTCTGATAGTAATCTTCGTATGCATTACACTTAGTTTTCATGGCTGCAGCTGTAAAAATATAGAGCGTTTATAGTCATAATTTATTTAAATAAATACTAACAATGTTGATAACAAAACTGAAAGATGCGTTGCAATTCTGTTGAAACTGCCAGCTATTGAACTTGTAAACCATTTTGGACCGTCCCGATTATGTTTTCCATGAATATACAAGGTGTTCGATTAGATATTTTTCTGAACAATATGAAGGTACTGGAAAAAATGTATGATGTAGACAACCTCTATAACTATATCCGTGAATTATTCGATCTAGCGGGAATCTTCAGTGTCGATAAGACTGGGTTAGTGAAAGTATCGTTGATGTCATTTATGAGAGAGAAATAGGAGTTTTTAAGCTAGGAAGTGACATAATGGTGATGAAAGAACAAAAAATGAATGTGACATTGTGACTTGTAACCATATTACGATAACTAGTTCTCGCCCCATGGTGTTGTCGGAGATAACCATTGAGAATTTACACAGAGCTACAGATAAACTTAGCAGAAACAAAGTATCAAGATTGGATGGTATGGATTTACCTCGTATTATTAGTCAACTTATCTATTCGAACTACCAAACTAGCAAACACTTTTGCACACAATTTGGAAAAGAGAAAAATGTCTGTTCATAAAAATTATCGCCCTATATCGATTTTACCAACTATGGAGAAAAGAACTGCACGCTGGACAGCCTAGTAGATTACTTCACAAAATTTGAGATATTAGATTGAAATCAGTTTGAATACCAACGAGGAAAGGGTACCTTCGGAGGAGTTCGCAGACGCAATCAATTTTAGTTTAGAACCTGGGGGTTTCGCTGGGTGCCTGGTTGTTGATTTTGCTCAAGCATTCGATAGTTTAGATTATGGGCGTCTCCTGTGGCAGCTAATGTTGGTGTGCGTGGTGTGGTTTTGCAATGGTTCGAGGATTACTTAAATGGACGATGCTATGCAGTAAATACTGGAAAAAAAATTGGGCAAATCCGATGCATCTCGCGAGATAAAGATCTAAACGTAGCAACGATATCACTTTAGACTCAGCGTTTGGTTGTGGAAAACTTGATGTTCCAGCGAGCTAGGTTGTCTTGTGTGGCCATGTCTATACTGGAGTGAGTGCTGCTGCTTGCGTCGCAGGCTCAGCGGTGGACGAATGGAGAGATGTATGAGGATGAGGAAAATGTAGTTTTAATGCAAAATGTCTTCAAATGATCTACAATGAAATTATATTATGGTTCGACACATCCTTCGTTAATTTACTTAGTTTTAATTTGCAAAAACAAGTACTTTAAATTTTTATATTTTCCTGAAATAATTGTGTTTTTAGCAAAAAAAAAGCCATGAATATTAAGTATAACGCCTTACATTTGATAAAATTGAAAATAATACTTATTTTAGGCTATAAGTGCAGCACTTTTCATAAGTTTATGGAATGCGACAGTATTGCAATTGGTAAGCCTCATAATTTTACTGCCAATACCGATTGGAATGATAATAGTTGCGTATAAATTTTTTAAAAAGGTACAACTCAATTGAAATTAATGCCGTTATTTGAAGACATTTATCTTTCTAGACTCGTTCGACTTTATTTAGCCCAGATCCAACCTGGGGATCTCCGAGTTACTTTATCAGAAACGCTAGGAATCGTTATGATTCAACCTACGACTTACGTCACGGACTTAGTAACTGTACACATCGTTGTTTAAGAAAGTCCGACGCCTTAGTGGATGAAGTTAGTTTTTGGAACGTCCAAACCGCCCATTTCTTAAGGAGATACCATGAAGACTTCAGCGAAGAAAATACTACATAATTTCCTATGTAAAATTAAAAACAAAATTTTTTATGTAAAATGAAATAATCTTTGAGATATTAAAATTTGTTAGCCTGTGAGGGTATTTTTTTATAGGTAGTTCACGTGTCTAGAGTATAAATAACAGAACTTTATTTTATTCCAAAAATCTGTACAATTATTCAACATATAAAATGCTCCGTATTGACAAATCTATTAGGCTGGTTTGAAATATTTCCGACGCCAACGTGGAGTAAATATTTGTTTTTAAAAAGCAATACGCCAACGTAAATTAAAGATGAATTGGACGCTGTATACGGGGCCTCTGCACCATCATTTACCACGGTGAAATTTTGGGCAGCAGAATTTAAACGTGGTTGTACAAGCTTAGCAGATGATAAGCGTTCGGGATGTCCAAAAATTGTAACCACTGACGATAATCTCGCTGCAGTTCACCAAATGGTGCTAAGCGACAGCCAAATTAAAGTAAGAGAGGTAGTAGAGGTTATGACCATGTACAAAGGACGTATTTGTCACATATTGAATCAAGATTTAGGCATAAGAAAGGTGTTCGCGCGATGGGTGCCACGCTTGCTCACGTTAGACTAAAAACGTGTTAGAATGAACAGTTACAGCGCTCTGTTGGTGCAGTTCAGACGCAATAAATCAGAATTTTGGCGCTGATTAATTACTGTAGATGAAATTTGGATCCGCCATTATGCGCCCGAAACAAAAATACAGTCAAAACAGTGCACTGCGAGGTGGCAATCAGCTCCAAAAAAAACAGAAACTGTTTTCTCGGCTGGGAAAGTGTTGGCGACAGTTTTTTTGGGATAGTCATAATCGATTATCTTAAAATAGGAAAAACCATTACAAGAGCATATGATTTAAACATTTTACAAATTAACAATTAAAAGTTTTCCAATTTTGATATCAGAACACAAAGCAGGAATAGTCTCTACGTCATAATATCGCTTTTGCCATAAATATTCTCAGAATCCCATCATAATTATTTTAGGCGGCGAACTACATTTTTGCTTAAGAATGTTCTGTTATGTGGCAGTTCTCGAGTCAACAACAATTCGGTTCACAAACACCGACTCATCTATTGACGTAGCGAACAGGACTAGGACTTCTGTGTCCGACAGAGAAGTCGGGGTCATCTGAAGACCTCTATTTAGATCAAACGTAGAACGTAAGACGTGAATGGAGACGGCAGTATGCCCGCGAACCATTTCACTCTTAGATTCCACGCTGAACTTGGAAACTACAGAGAAGAGAAAATGAGAGAAATAGTGGAAAAAGTTCTAATTCTAGTCTACAGCTCTAACCATAACTCGAACGGTTGTTCTACGGTGAGGAAAATAGAACTAAAGCTTTTCCTGGCTATTTTGAAAATATTTATGAGAGTAACTGGGACAACAATCTTTACTTTACGCAGAATAATTCCATACCGTTACAACGCTCCTTGCGTAGCCCACATTGAATCTAGAAAACTCTGCTGCAGACTCTGATCGCGTTTTCTACATAGTCCTTTCCAAATTGCCTGACTCTGTTCTCGATAACCTACTGGATCTTATTAACTCCATTCCTGCCCTTCAGCACTTCCCCTCGGTTTGGAAAAGGTGGATATATCATTCCAAAGAATAAAAACGTTTATCAATTTAATGAGAATTATAGCCCTTAAGCTGACCTTCCGAACTTCCGAAATATTTGAAGACTACAGAGAGATTAAGTGAATAATGTATTCCCTGCAGGGATTTTATATTAAATAATTCGAGAGTGGGTCAACAACAGAAACTATGTGAGACTAGTGGTGTGACCATTACAATTTGGTTCACCAAGGCATGGCCATGGCGAAAATCCACGGATTACAGTTTGAACTGCTTAACCACCCTTCTTACTCACCAGATTTAGTTCAAGCGACTTCCTTGATTTAAAAATTACGCTCGAAGGACGGAGATTTTCGAAGGCCATCACCTTCCTAACAGTTATTTTGCAGAGAAAGACGCCGCGTACTATTTGGATGGGTTGAAGAGATGGTAGCATCGCTGGAAGAAGTATGTAAATTTTAGGAAAAAAATGTCTTATGTCTGTGGTATTTCCATTCTTAAAACATCCTCAAATCTAGTTTCAAACTTTGTGTGAAGCACAATTAACTGGTGAACGTAGATTAAACATCAGCAGCTTGGCAATTTGTCTGTAACTTTGTTTGCTTGCTGTCAGCAATGAGAACTTCTACAAGGATTTCTTGATCCATGACAGAAAGAACATATGTCAATAATAAAGCTTCATTATCAGTAAGATTACCTCGTTTAGAAGCTTTTCAATTAATGCCTGACACAATTATTTGTTCGTAGATAACAACTTAGATTTTGGAAACAAAAGTATAATAATGAACTACTACATATAAACTGTATAACAACTGATTAATGAAACACTTGGTAAAAGAAAAGGTACACTAAACTTATCACCACTTTACATCTTGCACACTATATTTTCATCTTATCTTATACAATATATCATTCTGTATAAAATATTTTAATGAATTGAATAACTTATATAGAATTATTTCAAATTAAATACATATTTAAACATTCATGCCAGAGCACATGAAGAACAAAGTTGCTGTTAGTTATTATTGATTTCTGAGCTCTAGTTGAATTCAATTACTTTCGTTATTATTATTTCATTAATATTAATGTGCTGAAGTGGGTTTTGATTTCAACCAGCTTAATAATTAACTAAAATAAAATCTATTACAAGCTATTGTATATTTGCATTCAAACCATTAAAATAAGGTTACTACGGTAACTGCGTCAATGTCAACAACATAACTTACAGCCCGATAGTGTGTGTATTACGTCGAATCGCTAGTAGAAAACGGTGTTCTGAGTGCGTTTATAGTAATTTAAAAATGGCAAAAAGTGTAACAAGTGAGACAAAATCAAAATTCGAATCGTTGTTGAAACACGCATTGAACAAAAAGACTTCGAAATCGTCGCAAAATTTAATTGAAAGTGAAGCAAAAACGTTATCAGACGCTGGCGTTGTAAACGAAGGTATAAATCCAGTGGAAGATATCGTTAGTAAAAATTATATTCTAGATAAGTTCTTTAATAATGATGAGGTGAAAGAAAATGATGAAGCGTTTACCAAACCACCTATACCAAAACCTAGGAAGAAAATTCATCAATCTCCGAATGATAGTAACGAAACGTATAGTGTAAAATCAGCTAAAGTTCTTAATATAATCAATGATAATTGCAATAATAGCGAAAGCAACGAAACGTATGATTTACCACGTCGAATATCGAGACAAGATTCTGATACTTCAGGATCAAGTACTAAAACCTTAACTGTTAGTAACTGTAACGTTACTAACACTCAAAGAGGCGACGTATTATATCATGATAAAGTCAGTAAAACATCCATCGTCGAAGTAAATGCAATATCGCCATTTGGACGTCCATCGACGTCGTATAAAATCTCCGGACATGAAATTGAAATGGCGAATTTTCACGATGAACCGGAGACTATACAGTCCATTGAGGATATTTTACAGGAAACTGAGATAAAAACCTCCGATTCTGAAAGAAGTACCAGAATAACATTCGAAAATGAGCTTAAAGGAAAAAGGAAAAAGAAGGTGCAAAACGCCATCGAAACAGTTGAGGAACCTTTGTATAAATATGATCAGATCATGAGTATTGTTGTACACAATACTGATAGATTAGAATTAAATTCTTTCGTTATTCATCCAGTGGTAAAAGTGTATTTGGTTGATTATGAAACAGGTGAATATATTAAGAAAACTGATGCTTCAAGGGGTGCTGTATACTATCATGAAAATTTAACGTACATTTTGCCTGTTATAACGCAGAATTTTAATTTGCAGGAGAAGAGGTAAGTCCATTCTATAAAAGCATTAGTATTTAAGCTCCCATCTCTATAGTTCATCATGAAAACAAGTGATTTTACGATAATAACATTTATATCAGAACGAAATAGTTCTAACTTGATGGTAGTAAATTCTGAAAGTAGTCAGATAAAAACTTTATGATTGATTTCAATCATTTATTTTTGCAATTAAACAACATCAAATTTGAATCTATGTTTACTGTTGTTAGCCTTTAAAGAAACATTTTCTAAATTTGTTCTAATTTACCTACTCATAAACAGATAACCGAAGACTTGTTCGAATTTGTTCTTAATTAATGTTGTCCAGCCAAATGTACTATATCTGTAGCATCAAATATCAAATACAGTAAAGTGTCATCAATATAGCAATAAGTTTTAATTGTAATACAAATTATATACAACCATGGACTCTATACAGATCCTTGTGGCACATCACACCCAACCTCTTGCGCCTACGATTTTTGATCTTGGGTAAAAACTATGACACTTTTGAACTGCTTCATTTAAGACACCTACACAGTGCAGCTCTAAAATATCCTTCCCTCTGCCTAACTTATGATCAGTTTGATGAGAGGTTCCAGTTTTGAGTCATTAATATGAAATATTCTGTATTACCTTCTTGAAGTAAAATATTTATTTAGTTTCAAAGGTTGACAACAGAGAGCGATGTAGTATCAAAATTTTAAATGGAATAGAGGGTCGAGTCAGCCCAAAATTTAAAGAAACCTTAACCGCTCGTATGAAAATATGTATTTCATATCAGTATCTAAAATTTGTTGAAATTTTGACCTGATGAGGGGGCGGCACACTTTAGAGCCACACTGTATAATAAATGATACTAATTGTAAGTAAGAATTTATGATTGCATTTATCGAATGCTTTAGAAAAGTACATTGATGCTGCTACCAGACAAACTATATAAGTGGTTTAAAAAGCTCAGTAACAAATAACATGACGGTGGTTACGATGATGTGCCTACGAACCTTGTCCAATGGAGTGTCGTAGTAGTTATCAAAAATTGATTATGCTTCAATCTATGCAGACCGGCTGAAACTACTACACTTTATACAAAAAGAGTAATACAAGATAACAACAGTTAGGTGGAAGCCAATTTGTGACGTGCACCAGATTTCTTAATTTTCCGAACCTCCATAAATGACTAGTGGTAACTAATGGCCGGTACTCAATTTCTGTCCAATGCTTACTTATGTATTTTTGTCAGAAAGCCAACATAAGTTACTGTGCTAGGAGTATTTAAAATTATTTTCTTTGGTTTCATAATTGTTTTACTATGACTTCACATTATTATTGAATAAGAATAAATATCTTTGAAGCCACTATCTTCTTCTTACAAAAGGGTCATTACTGCTATTTAATATAATTCGATAAGTAGGTAAACTAATTCACTACGGGAACAGTCACTCGACGTGGACAAGCCTGATATAAGCCAGATAGTACATACATACGAACACACTACGTAAGACAGGGACCTGGTTTTGAAAGCAGCTTATCTGATTTTAATCTGCTGCCCGACTTTTACAGAGGGTACAGTTGCGTGTGATTAGTCATCGAGTGGTCGCATGTAGTATCTGGCTTATACAGCGTGTCCACGTCCAGTGACTGTTGTCGTAGTAACATAGTTTATCTACTTCGACATTTAGTACATTTATCGTAAAAACAGGAGAAAATAGGTATGATACATGATATTAACTAAAATTTTGTAATTGTCAAATTTTTTGAAAAATAAAAATATCTCATCAGCGATACATTTTAGGTATACAGATCGGGACATATTTTTAGCGTGCATGGACTTTTAAATACATTGGCTTTTATGTACTGTTCCCATCTCTAGTGAGATAATCATAATTCACAATGCCTAAAGCAGCTGTCATGTTTATGTCAAGTCTTTGTAATTTAAAAATTACATTAAGGGAGATGTTTAGGGAGCAATAATAAAGTTAAATAAATTGCCTTAGGTATTCAAATTTATTTGTTATAGCTTATGAAAATATCAATTGCAAAATAAAACGCATTTACATAATAATAAACAATTTAGTTACAATATTCTTATAAACTTAAAGCTAACCCTAAAAAAAAGTAAAAACAGGAAAATTGAGGGTTCAAGTAATCGATCTTCTTTTACTAAACAATAACCAAATCTGTCATACAGATTTCTTCTCATACTCCTTAGTTGCTCTGGCGTAATGTTTGCACAAAAGGTAATTATTTCTTCCCTTAACTCAGTTCGATTGTTAGCCCTATCGAAATCATTCCTATAAATTTCTTCTTTCATAAAACCCCACAGAAAGAAGTCATTAGGCGATTAATCAAAGGACCTCGCTGGCCATTTAATTGTGTGTGTGCTAATGAGCCGATCAGGAAACGTTTGATTCAAGAAGTTGATAGCTGCTCTGTAGTTGTGAGATGAACATCCATCCTGTTAGAACCAAACTGTCTAAAAATTAATGGGTAGGCGTCGAATTGACGGAATGATCTCATTTTGTAAAAGTTGTAAATATTTTCGACCATTTAGGTTACCATCAATGAGAAATGGGCCTTTAATGTGGTCACCTAACATCCCGGTCCAAACATTTAGCTTTTGTGGACGCTGAGTACGCACAGCAACACTAAGATGTTTATTTCTCTTAGAATAATATCGAGTAACGGATGGATTATGTTTTTATGTTGCTCATCTAACGTAATTTTTAAATGCCACAGTCGTGACATAAACATGATAGATGTTTTAGGTGGTTTTAGGTAAATTATGTTATTAGAGGTGGAAATGATTCATAAAAGCCAATGTATTTAAAAGCCTATGCAAGCTAAAATAATGTCCCGATCTGTATCAAGTGTTATATAAAATTGGAATAAAAATTAACGGAAAACTCGAAACTAGTTTTATAAAAAAGTTATAGATGGCCAACATTCCAGATTTCTGCTGTATAATATACAGAATAACTTTGGGACATGAAGTTCATATTAATGTAGGTCCGTAACCACTTTATTTTAAAGATACTATATGTTAAAAGTTGTAAGATCGTATTAGATATGAAGTATAGATAAAACACTTTTTAAATAAAAGTTTGTTGTACACATAGATTTATGAAGATATTACACAAAATTTTTCATAAAATTTACGCACAATTGTCACTGATATCCACCAATGTTATCAATTGTTTTCGATTACTAATTTTGATAGCATTTGTGGTACATGAAATGACAGAGTTTAGTACTGATAATATGTTATAACAATAATAGGTACGTTGAATTTGTTTAGATTTAGTAGGAAATATCAGCTAATGGATATGTCAAACCTGAAGGAATTATAATATTTCATTTCAATATTTATAATTAACACAATGTTTTAATATTCGATATCAGTTGTGATTAATATAATCACATCTACTTATCGCATAAATCAATATCACTTTACCAAATATTGATTTCTAATTATCTTTTTCGTCTATAAATGATAGAAGTCTTGGGTAGAAGTATGTACTGATCTCTAGTTGAATGCTTTTTTACCCGCTATTATTAATTCAAATATCTAGCTATTAAATAACTAATAAGCAATAAATTATTTATTATAATATAACAATGAGACTATATTTGGGCAGCACTATTTCTTTTTATTCTTCTTTATTATTTATGTATTTGTTCTACAGTTTCAAATTGATAAATTGATTTTACATAAAAATGTAGGTATATTAATTATCAATAAACTTTTCAAAGAAAATTTACACTGAAAGATCGATATTTCTAAACTATCTTATGTTACACAGGCAATTTAGACCAGAATGGGAAGAATCAATAATAATCAACGAAGACTTCAACTACCTCATCAACCCTGCAACGAGAGTAATATTATTCTTCGAGCTATTAGATTTCGTAGGATTTACTGAAGCAGCCCTCCAATCCTCTGGTAAATAAACAATAATCACTATAAAATACCAACTTCGCTTTCACGTTTACGCTACAAAGTTTATTCCAGAGGTTGGCACAGGATCGCTTGGGCATTCTTAAAGATAAACGCGGCAAATGGGACGACGAATACTGGCACCAAATTGCGGCTTCAATTATACAAACCGGGACAAGATGTTAGACGTTCTTGTCCGGTGTTCGATTGGTGGCGTGGAAAAAGGATCAAGTACTCGTCTACATTGTATGTTACGGTGAAAGGTATTACGTCTCCCAATACCATAATCGAGACGTTTAGATCGAAGACGCCTTTGGAAAAGGAAAAGAGTGCCTCAATTCCGGATGATGGTACCCCGGATATTAAAAGCAGTGATGATCTGGTAAAAAGTGATAAGGAAAAAGTCAAAGCCGTATTATCAGTATTGGATAACAAAGTATGTAAACTCCCCAATAGCATTTTGACCGATATCGAGAGTGGCGATGAAGGGTGCTTTGTACTAAAGTTTAGCAATTCTGGAATGTTTTTGGCTTGTGCTACGAAAATCAGGAAAAATTATACATTGATTTTATATGCGGTAAGTGTTTAATGCTAAACCTTTAGTATTTTCACAGTAAGTGTATAGAATATGCGTAAACTCCTTTTTTTCCATTTAACTTTTGAACAAAAAGAGATTCTTTCTTCAATTTTAAGTAAAAATTGGAATAGACATAATGTACCTAAATCCAACCGTTTCCGAGTTATCGATTTTTGAAAACATTACTTAAATAAAAGCTAGGTGTAGTTTGTATTTGAAAAAAAACAGTTATTAAAAGGAAGTTACAGCCCAAAACGGATATGAAACTCATGAGTAGAGCTGCATTGGTGATTAGAAATCATAGCAAATAGAAGAAGAGCCTTGCTTTCGTACGATATAATCATTGGTTAGGTAAACTACATAAAGGTGGGCCATTTTGTGATAAACAATTCTATTTCTAATTTGTAATGAAAGCGAATGTCCAATCGTCTGATTGCACCAAGCAACAGAAGCGTTCTACACTCCAGTAGAACTTCCCGAAATAGTGAAATTTATTTTGAAAATAACTCCTCTGTTTTTGTGCAATGAAAAGAATTTTGAAGTTAAAGATAAAATTTCTTGGTGTTGGCGCTGGTCAAGTCAATTAAAGTGTGGGCAAGTCGAAATTTGGAGCCTTCAAACCACGACTCGTCGCAATTAGATGCAATTAAGTTTCTCTAGGACATTATTGCGGCGCATTTTGAAGAAGTATCTACATTTATTCCCGTAGAAAACGCATTTCGTGAACAGACTTTTACCAACAGACAAGTCACCTCGATTAGAATACACTTGAAACAATCGGGTGAATCACGACAACTTTTCGAAGTGCTTAATTTTGTCGGACGAGACTCATTTACCTCTCTGGCAGAGTAAATAAACAAAATGTTCACTTCCAGGTCTCCCAAAATCCATGAATATTACACGAGGAGCCTTCCATGATCAAAAAATGATTATTTGGTGTGGAATAGACGTGACTTGCCATAGCTTTACCAGGCAACAAATAAAGGTGATCATGCGACCAACCTCCGCGTTCGATCGGTGAGAATGGAAGGTTTGCACCAGAAATCGTCAAAGGCATCCGTTCACCTGGTGGATAATCAAATATCAGTTCAGGAATTAAACGTGGATGTCGAAGGAAAATTGAGGTCTACAAAGGCAGTTTTTACTACAGCAAGTACTGCAGGAATATGACTTATTGCAAAAAATTTCTTGCTCTCTTTTGCTAGCATGGCATACTTTGTTTTCCCAGTAACTGAAGCAAGTTTCAAAATGTTTGATAGATATTATAATTAAGCATACGAAATTCCAACCTAAATATAGTATCAAAAATAGTTTTCAATTAATTAATAACGTAAAAGATCTCTCGCAAAGTTACCTGATAACACTAAATTAATTTCAATCGATGTAAAAAACCTTTTCCCGAGTGCCCCACCTACTGAAACAGTTGAATTAATTAAAAGGATGTTAGAATGTAACAAAACTAACATCCCGATAAAAGACGAGATTTTACAATTATTATCGGTTTGCTTAGAACAGAATTACTTTTCATTTGAGACTAAAATTTTATAAGTGCAATAGTGGTTTAATTATGAGAAATCCTTTGTCACCTCTATTAGCAGAGACTTTTATGGATAATTTAGAAAGAATAATTTTTGAAAATAGTAGGTACATTAACAAAGAACGTATTATTTTCGTTTAGATACGTTGACGACATTTTGGTAGGATACATAGATACAAACAGACAATTGGATAATTTCTTTGAGTTTATTAATTCTATTAATTCCCATATTACTTTTACATTAGAAAAAGAAGTGAATAACAGTATCAACTTCTTAGATCTTATGTTAAAAAGAGTTAATAAACAAGCACTATTTTCCATTTATCACAAAGAATCACATACTGATATAAGTATTTACAACAAATCTAACCATCCATATCAACATAAATTAGCGGTTCACCACAGCATGATCCACAGATTGATTAACACACCAATGTCCACTTCAGTTGATTTCAGATTTTCGCTAAGAAGTGGGGACGTGTACGAGTCTCTCTTTCACAGTCTAGTCTCGTCTTGTGCGCTGTGATAGACTCACGCGACCCCATTTCTTAGCGAATTTTCATACCCCTAGTGGATCTAAACTCATCACCATTATTAAATATATTTAGACAGTAATACAGTTTCCCTAATTACACACATAACATCTGTAAGCAGTTTATTTAGTTACACGTACTTTCGGTATAGACCCGACACTTTTAGACAAGAAATTGTTCTTTATATTTTAATTGTATGTAGATAGTTATTATTGTATATTTCAACCTGACGAGGCTGCAGTGTAGCGAAACAGCTGTCGTTGTTATTAAATACAGTGTAAATCTTAAACATTTGTTTGTTTTATTTCACATAGAAAATTGATTTACATCAAGTAAAGACCAACTCGATCCAAGATAAAAATCTTAGTCAGGCTTAATTTCAATTTATATGATGCAAGCTAAGTAACAAGTAAATAACGTCCTATTCTTATTGTTTTCCCTCTAAAATAATTTACCAATCGTGTAAGTTTGAGTCTACCTCCTTCTATTTCTAATGTTAAAATCAATCACTCAAATGTGATAAAAGCAGTTCCTGCGATTATATTGTGTGATACTATGCATAAGTTATTATTGAATGCGTTTCTTTTTATCTTGCCTAGTTTCGTAAATTCTAATTTTTACACTTATCAGCTTTTTATATTGTGCCACAGGTTCCTGAATTTGAAACATATTACAAACTTCCATCCCATCAAGAATTAATATACAACATTTCTTTCTCCAAAGATGACCACTTGATAGCATCATCTTCATCGGATGGCACGGTCTGCGTATGGAACCTAGAAAAATGGACATTCGTGCAGGTATTGCAGAATTTATTATTGAAAGCTAGTACTATACATCATTACCTCAACAGATACTTCCACACCCTTCGTTCGTTTATTGGTGTGAAATCTCTAGCGATAAAACGATTGCTACCGCATGTTACGATAAAACTGTAAGGATATGGAACACTAGTGATAATCCGTCGAAAGTTGAATATTTTCTGGTCGACGAATTGGAGAGACATACTGGATATGTCACGTGTTTATGTTTTAATTCAAATGGAAATATTTTGTTTACGTCAGATTCAATTGGTGAAATATTTCTCTGGAAGAGAGCAGATAGAGTTTGGAAACATTTAAAGACGATTAAACTTCTCGAGCTACGAAATGTTCTTATAAATCAAATATTTTTGCATAAGAATGAAAGAAAATTGATTGTTCATGCAAGAGATAGTATAATTCGGGTTGTGGACGTGAAAAATGAATGTATCGTGCAATGGTTGGAAGACGCACTGAATACTAGGTAAAGTAGCATTCCTACCTTGTTGTATAATAATTAATTATAAATTTTATTTACAGAGTACGAACATCATGTTGTATTACACATTGTGGTACGTACATAATATGCGGTAGCGATAATGGTGCTGTACATGTTTGGGAGGCTGATACTGGAAAATGTTTTAAAACTTATTATCCTTACAATAATACATCAGCTAAAAATATTCCCGTACATGCTGTAGATATAAGTTCGACAGGGAATTTGATGGCCGCCGGTCATTTTGGACGATCAGTTCCAATTCAAGTGTACCATTACGATCCGAAAATATGTTCTGATCAGTTACCATCAAGCAAAGATAATACTTTTAGAGCCATGGTTCATAAAACTGAAGCAGATGTAGATAAGGCAGGCGATACTGAGAAGGAAGATAGCGAAAAAGATGTGGATTTGAATAATATTTTAGCGAAAATTGACAGAATTATAAAGTAAGACTATGCAAGATTTCGCGAATTTTATCTACTTGTACCTATATTGTAATGATATTATTCCTAATTAAGTGATGTGACTTGTGGACTTTTATATAAATGAATTAAACATTTAGGTTTATAATCGTTATTATTTCAATTCGTAAAATTCTGATCTTACGAGGACGACGCTGAAATTATATTATTATAGAGCAATAAAACAAGATAAAGGTCCAAAACTTTATTGATGTTTAAAGTATTCTCCTTTATTATCTATACATTTTTGTAAACAAGTTTTCCAAAGTTCGCAATCCTCACGCCAGGAGTTTTTCGGAATTGACTGAAAATATTCGTAGATGGCTAAATTAATCTTCTCTTCTGGATGAAAAGCTGAAAAGTTTTCTGTCAAGATGTTGCAGTAGCATTTTAATTTCTCGGAAAACTTCGGGCAGGCAGTATCAAGTCTACCAGACAGCCGTGGTAAATTTTTGTCCTTCTAACTTGATAGCTTCCATGAATCTAGTATTTCTGAAGAAAACGGCGTACATAATTGACATGTGCTCACCAAAATTTCAGCAGTATTCGACGCGCAATTGTTGTTTGACAATCGTTTGAGTGAGTTGATGTGATTTGAGTGAGTTGATGTGATTGAGAAAAGCATAATAATACGTCAACGCAAATTAAACATGAGTTGGACACTGTATACGGGGGCTCTGCACCATCATTTACCACACTGAAATTTTGGGGAGCAGAATTTAAACGTGGCCGTACAAGTTTGGGAGACGATGAGGGTTCGGAACGTCCAAAAACTGTAACCACTGACGATAACATCGCTAAGATTCATCAAATAGTCCTAAACGATCACCGAATTAAAGTGAGAGAGATAGTAGAGGTTGTGACCATGTCCAAAGAACGTGTTTGTCACATATATTGAATTAAGATTTAGGCATGAGAAAGGTGTCCGCCCACTGTTCCCAGTTTAGGAGTTTTGGAGCCGATTAATTACTGTAGATGGCACTTGGATACACCATTATACGTTCGAAACAAAAATACAGTTAAAACAGTGGACTGCGAAGGGGAAATCAGCTCCAAAAAGAACAGAAACTGTTCTTGGCTGGGAAAGTGCTGGCAACACTGCATGGGCGTAGGACGACATAATTTATGCGGTAGCGTACGAGGAAGTTAACAATACTTTAGAAATATTAAACTCTTTCCACCCCAATATTCAATTTACGGTTGAAAAAGAAAATGAATATGCACTTTGACATTTTTTTGGGATAATAATTTAGTTATCGTAATCGATTATCTTCAAACAGGAAAAACCATTACAGGAGCATACTACGCATCAGTACTTGACAAGCTAAAGGCAGAAATTGCTGAAAAACGGTCACATTTGCAGAAAAAAATTGTTTCACCAAGACAATGCGTCTTACATCTCAGCGGTTGCCATAGCGAAAATCCACGAATTACGGTTTGAACTGCTTAACCACCCTCCTTACTCACCAGATATACACTCGCCGGCAAAATAATCGATCCACTCAAAAAATTGATGAAGTTTGTTCGTTAATAAGTTTGTTATTTTAAATTCGATTTGATTCATTTTTTTGCATATTTAAAGCTCGGACGGACTTGGTTATAATTAACGGGGGAGCCATGACAGCCGATAGATACATAAGAGAAGTTTTAGAGCCACATATTGTTCCTTTTGCATCGTTCATCGGAGATGATTTCATGCTGATGCATGATAATGCCGGCCGCATGTTTCCAGAATTGTACGCGAGTATTTAGCCGAGGTTGAAATCTCAGTAGTAAATTGGCCTGCTCTAAGCCCAAACCTAAACCCAATTGAGCATGTTTGGGATGCACTTGGGAGGAAAATACGATCTCGTGTACCAACGCCTGCAAATTTACAACAGCTTAGTGACGTTCTAACTGAAGAATGGAATCAAATCAACCAGGCTTACATTCAAAACTTAATTGAGAGCATGCTAAGACGAATTGCAGCTGTTATCCGTGCACGTGGAGGAAACACTTCGTATTAAGTCTTTTATGTTTTTCATTTTCTTTTCAATTCCTTTTCATTAAATTCGGTGTAAAGTTAAATTCGTAAACTTATTATTAGTATCGTAGGAAAAATGTATGATTTTTCTTAAACCCTTGTATCTTTTACAAAAATTAAGCTATGGTAATAAATAAAAAAGAAATTGTAAAGAAATGATGTGTCTTGTTAACAAAATAAGAAAATACAAGGTGGAGCAACTTTGACAATCCATATGTGGTTTTAAAGTTGATTTAAAAAAACAGACTTTGTGTCACCCTGTATAAAATGATGTGTAGATGTGATAGATTACATTCAAAATTACCTACAATATGCAAAAAAATTGATCAAATCGAATTTAAAATAACAAACTTATTAACGAACAAACTTCATCAATTTTTTGAGTGGATCGATTATTTTGCCGGTGAGTGTAGGTTCAAGCGACTTCCTTAATTTTAAAATTGCGCTTGGAGGACGAAGATTTTCGTCAAATGTCATAAGGTCGCTGGGAGAAGTGTATATACTTTCAAGGAGACTATGTAGAAGAATAACAATAAATTTTAGGAAAAAAATGTCTTGTGTCTTTGTTAGCTCGGAAACTTGTCAGAACACCGTCGCATTCTTACTACAAATTCTTCGTTTCTTCAAAACATCTTCAAATTTAGTTTCAAACTTTGTGTGAAGCACCATTAAATGGAGAACGTAGATTAAAACCTGACCAGCTTGGCAATTTGTCCGTAACAAATTAGAAAACTGGGGAAATTTGCGACGTCCAATACTTTGTTTCATTAGATTCATTCTAACAAGGAAAGTTGAAATGATGAACTTTGCTTTTATCAAATTTAGATAATTTAATTAACAAATCTTATTCACTTGATTAAATTTTATTATAAGATCGGATCTTTAACAACCAAAAACTCTGAAACCGTCTCAAAAAGTAACAGCAATCTTGTAAAATATAAGCCTTTTGACAGTAACCGCACTTCAGTGTAAAGAAGCAATTGTCAATTAATTAAGCTCTTATTTTTTCACACAGCTTCAGTTTCGCAAATAATATGTCAAAAAAGCAAAAACTCTTTTCGGCTGAAAAAGTGATAGCGACTGTTTTTTTGGGCTAGTCATGCAGTTATCTTAAGCGATTATCTTCAAACAGGAAAAACCATTAGAGGAGCATACTACGCATCATTATTTGATACGTTAAAGGCAGAAATTGTCGGAAAACAGCCACACATGCACAAAAACAATTGTTTCACCAACACAATGCGCCGTCTCCCACCTCAGCGGTTGCTATGTCGAAAATCCATGAACTACAGTTTGAACTGCTTAACCACCCTCCTTACTCACCAGATCTAGCCCCAAGCAACTTCTTTTTACTGTAATACCGCTGATGGAAAGTAGCGGAGAACGAAGAAAGTTTCTCAGTCTAACGGGTCTACTACCTTCAGCGCAAATTAAACCACCTGCTTGACATTTAATTTATACACGATTTTAATTTTATTGGATTTAAAATATAAATAAACCATAAATATCATAGAATAATATATTTATTTTAAATAATTTAATTTACACCTAATATTTAAGTACATAAAATATATTATTAATGGAATGTTTGTTAGATTTGTGATTAGATTTCGAGGATGTACTAGCAACTTCTTAAAAGACATAAATTATTTATTTTCGATTAAGTTACAAATCAGCTCGTTTCCAGATAATCACTAAACCTTCTAAGTCGCTAGTTGCCAGAAGAGATTCATTATAATTAAAGGATATCCCCAATATGGGACTTGCGTGACCCTGAAGAGTGTTCAAACATGATTTTGTCGTAGGTTTCTCAATATCTAAGAAGTATACGTTTCCATCTTCACTGCCGGTTACTGAAACAGCCGATAAATTTCTTTCCTATTTAAAATCAGATAAAACTAAAAATATGAATCTTACCAACGCAAGCACCTTGTCTGAAAGACATTATTGGACAAAACGTTGATTTTATAGCATGTTTTTGATGTTTATTCTGGAATTTTCGTTTCAAAACTAAGCTGCCTTCGTAATCAATAATACTAAAACACAAGGATGATTAGTATGTAGCTATAATTAATGAAGCCAACGTACTTAAACAAACAGAGTGAATTATCTGAGCAATTTACTAATAAAAGAGGATCCCTTGCTTCGCGGCTTATCCATGCTCTATAGCTTAAACTGGTTATAGAACATGATATACCAATATTTAAACGTTTAGTTCGACATAATTGTCCGCTTATATCACACAGTATCGACACAATTTCACCCTAAAATTAAAGATAAGTGAGTTGAAAAACGGCAGTAAGTATATTTTTACCTTATCATTTCCTGCCCATAATGTTTTACAATTTACATCGGAAGCTAAACTCAACACGTTACCTGTTACCCTGCAAACATTCTTCATAAACCTTCCGGTTGATACATTCGCTATCCTCACTTCACCACGACTATTCCCTGTCTGTAACAGATATTTATCGATTTAAGAATGAAAGTTACGCAGTTGAAAGCTCATTACAATAAGTAAATTATTGTTGACAGGCTGGAACATGCAACAAAACAATTGTGATTTGTGGGGATCCACTATTGTTCTTAAGCAGGTGAATTCATTCACTTTCCAAACTTTTACAGTTCCATCTACAGATGAGCTTGCTAGCAATTCATTATCAGCCGACCAGTCAAAACCTATAAGCACAACAATTATATTAAATCTATAGTAATAAAATTGGACAACTGACTGATATAAATTTATGAGATACACATTACATATGCAGTACTATACAGGGTGTTTAATAATATGCGCAGGGCTTCAGGATGTGATAGCTTGTCCAAAAATGTACTTATAATAAGCTAAGTTGTGTGCGAGAAAAAAAAAAAATTTTAAGTCATAACTGGTGAAGATTTTGAAGCGGTAGTGGTTGTTTTTCTCCCCAACTTCTACGCCACTGGATAAAGTACGGTTTTGAGACGCCCATTTGAACCGCCAATGTTTTCTACACAAAAAAGGTACTGTCGGTCATGAGCTCTAAAGTTGACCGTTTTCGAGAAAAATCAAGTTTGTTTTAGTAAAATAAAATTTGTATTTCAAAAAAATTACCATGTTTATCAACATAAAAGTTGATCTTTCTCGAAAACGGTCAACTTTAGAGCTCATGACTAACTACCGTTTTTGTGCAGAAAACATTGGCGGTTCAAATGGGCGTGTCAAAACCGTACTTTTTTCCAGTAGCATAGAAGTTGGGGAGATAAACAACCACTACCCCTTCAAAATCTTCACCAATTATGACTTAAAAAAAAATTTCGCACACAACTTAGCTTATTGTAGAAAATGGTTACAAAAGCTGTTTTCTTTACGATAAACGGTTCCGGAGATATTTCCAAAAAAACCAATTTTTTTTATTATATTTCAACACCCTGTATCTCGAAAATGGTGCATTTTAAGGGGTAAGTTGATAGAAATTTTTTTTCAAATTTTTCGACAAGGTATCACATCCTGAAGTCCTACGCATATATTATGAAACACCCTATATAGAACGTCCAATATAATTATGTATAGATGAGAGTAGCGTGTAAGTGTGTTGTTGTGTTTTATTGTTGTTCAATGTCAGTTTATTAAATTCCTTCTGCTGATACTTTAGCTATTAAGTCAGTTATGTACGATTATCAGCCTTTGGTCATAGCTGTTTTTTTATATAATCTTATGTAGACGCCTACGCATTGAATTAATTACACTTTGACTTCCACTATTACACTATGCCACCCATCTATTATTGCATTTATTAGATCTTGACGGTTTTGAGGGTAAAAATTTCCTGAACGAAATCTGCATATATTTTCAATGGGATTAATGTCAGGGCTTTTGGATGGCTATGGCAAGACAATATTGTTAGCCCTAAGCCAGTTTTGTGCAAGAGCTAATGTGTGGATCGAGCAATTATCCTCCTGAAAAACAAAGTTATTGTAGGAAAGACGTCACCGACCGATGGAAGCATAACTTCTTCAAGAATTCTGATGTAAATATTAGCGTTGAGTTTGTCTTCCACAATACCTAACGCTCCAGGTCTTCTCGCAGTGATCCATGCCCAGACATTAACACAAAAGCGCCCGATTGAATGAATTTGCTGCCATCATAATTTGATTTAAATGTTTCTCATCTGAAAACACCAGATTATTCCTAAGATGTTTCTCTTTGGCGAAACTGAAGCGCAAAACCAACTCGTTGCTGTTTATGAGTATTATTATTATGCTGCATAATAATTGCCTAGCTCTAATCTGACGAGACGGTGTTGATTGAGACGCTGGCTTTTTTCGCGAGTCTTTCCTATAGATCTTACAGCAATCATCATCGGGTTTTGTCTTAAATATTCAAATTAATTCATTATCTTCATTTACGTTTGATGCTTTCGGTCGAACTGATCTATTTCTTCATCTGACGGCACCTTCCTGCAAGCATTTATTTTTTATTCGCCATATCGTATCCACTTCTACCCCCAATTTTGCTGCTAAATCAGTCGCAATCCTGCCACCTTTAAGGTACGTGACTATTGTACCCCTAGACATGGCATTGTCACAAAAATTATTCGAACGCAAGTGACATAAATGACAAATTGACAAGGACATTTTTTTATATTAATAGAAAAAAATCATTATCCGTTTTTTTATGTATTGGCAATACTTTTACGATTTTCCATTCATTAGAAAATAACAAACCAAAAAGTTTTTGAAATAGATTCACATGATATAATTGTAAAAATTACTATAGGTACTAACAAGAGTAATGAAAGTAGATCAAGCATTAGAGACAGACGATAATATAGTTTCGTCCTTTCCGGCTTCATCAGCGTTCTCCAACCTACCTTCATCTCATCTATATAAATTTGGAAAACTGAAACAAATCACTCCCTTTTTAGAGTAACTGTCCCAGATAATAGTACTTTAGGAAGGTTCTTAAGTATTCCTGGGGATTAGAATTATTTCTTTGTTTTTTTTTTACTTATTTTATAATCATAATTTATAGTTTGAGTTAAGTACCTGTAACTGTATGACTATGGCCTTTCAATGTACCAATAACACCCGGTGGAGCTCCCATAACTTCACATACTGAAAGAGTACCATCAACTGACGAACAACATAATTTGGACTGATCATTATTTGCGAATTTTATCATTGTTACAGGGCTGCTATGCTGAAAGAATGAATAGAATTAAATAAGTACGTGTATATAAAGTCCGATTAAATTCCGTGGATAGACTTTTTGAAATGGTAGAAGGTAATGATTTAGGTTATTCTCATACTGTATAAAGAGAAACTTGAACTTTTGCAATTTAATAGCAACTGTTATAACTATGATGACGTTCACTTTAATTAATCTAAAAAAATATATACTAAAATAAGTTCTTTTATTTATTGCAATATCTAAGTAAAAATAGTTATTGATATCATCAGAGTTTTATTGGACAAGCACGTACAGTTCAAGTTTCATGTAATTTTTCTATTTCTGGTCCAAAATGACAAAAAAAGAAGCGGTTTCCAGGCATATGCACTGTCAGCTTATAACAGTATCAGCAGCGGTATGGAATTTTTTCCCCCTTTTTTTGTCTTACATGAATTTTTGCAAAATATGGCATTATTTTTCAAAATTCAATGAAAACGTTCAACTGCCCGATTGTCTCCTTTTTTTTTTGAAGTTTTTATTTGTTTCATATCTATCATTAACGAATAGTATTCTTTTTTTGATAACAAAACCATGTTGTGTTATGAATCTTGACTTAGAAGATTTGGATTGAATTTAACTTTTATATGGGTTGAATTTAACTTTTATATTGAGGTGCTTGAAATTTCCAATGATGTTATATTACAGCTTTCAGTTACTGTTAAAGCATTAATAGTCTTCTTTGCAATCTTTGTAATAAAATGATTGTAATCTATCAACAGTACAAGATATTCCATCAGCGGTATTGACTATTAACTCAATTACTTAGTTCTATTTTTCAAAATTTTGAAAACAAAAATGTTGTTTGCTTCAATTTTGTACCCATGTAGGTACCAATTTTCAACTTTTCAGACAACAAACGTTTTTTTTTTCATATTTTCCAATCGGATTTGAGTTTTTCAAATTGCAGAAATACTTTTAGAAAAATTTTACAGCACTAGGAATTACAACCTTAAGATTTTGAAACCAGGCAGAATTTCTGCAATTGGGCAATCAACAAAATCGACCAAGATGCATTCTACCTTATGCGCGTGCTATTTTCAGATGAATCGACGCCAACAAACAATTTTTAAAACATTCTCCACGAATAAACACCATGTCAAACATTTCTTGTTGAATTCGAGGCATTTTCGCCACGTTTATCAGATAACAATAATGCTTCTGTCAGTTTATTGTTACTTGTTTCGTTTGCTTTGACAACTGCACTTCTGCACTGGTGTATTCATGACAGAATGGATTTTAAAAAATGACATTTTTCGACAAATTGATCTTACAACTTATCTTTTCTTTTTAATTTTGTTATGAAATGAGTTACTTTGGAAATGGAAAACTTGGAATTTAAGTTATCCAACGATGTAATTTTTTATATTTGGATTCCATTAAATATTTCAGAATAAAATGACAATTTGCAAAGCCCAATCAAAAATTATCTTCTTTCCATAAATCACTTGAAAAAAGTAAGGGTAGATAGAAGAGGTTTTAGTCTATCCTTAACCCTTTCACTGCTAATGGGATTTTACATAGTAGGTACCTACACGCGCAACAAAATTAGTGCCGCGGATTCGTACGTCTTGAGCAGTCAGAGCCTACTGAAATTGCTTTTGTGTGGAATGTACAACATACGTTTATAAACACATTGTTGCATGTTTAGTGAATTATAACATAGTTCTAATGGAAGGAATAAAAAAGCATAGTATCAAACGGTTTATTATGAAACAAAGTGAACATACAGTATTCAGGTTTTGATATTTAGTACGTTTGCTTAGTATGGTAATGTTCAAAACATGGCACTACACATAACAGTACATTACAATGTTGGCGAGTATATCGCGTTTCACGACGAATTTTATAGCTTTCTTGTAGATAAAATACATATATACTAACTACTAACTACCCTAGTACTACCTACATTTTGATGCAATTCGCGCCCTCTTCTAATCATGCCACTTTTTGAAAAGTGGGTGCAGGAATCTGATTGGCCAAATGAATACATTCCTAAACGACTTATAAATGTATACAAACACGCGTATACGTCCGACTTGAGCAGACAAGTACTAAATTTCCTTTGCGTAAAAATACGTTTTGAGCGTGAGTGCCCCGAAAAATCTTTGCGGATATATCCGTTTAGAGCAGTGAAAGGGTTAAATTCGAAACCGAAACGTCGGTACAATTTAGTTCCTGTCAAAAAAAATTCGAAGTACGGTCTAACTGCGAAGAAAAACCATTATAGGAGCGAAACCGCTAAAGTTAGCGGTACGATGATATATAAGAAAAAAAATAAGTAATCGAATGTAGGCTTTCACGGCCACTGTTCCATAAAGATGTATCGGGTGTCCGTAAATGTTTGAAGCTGACAGCTACTGTCAAATTTTGGTTAAGTTTGTCACACTACATCTGATTTAGATCGCAAGAATTAACATTAGCGTCCCACGCGGTAGTTACTTTCAGCATAATTATTCAAATTGTTTCTTAAAATCAAACACAGTATGCTTCCTTTTGGAAACGCTTATTGCTAATTAAAATTAATAATTATAAAAAATTACAACCATAAAACCATTGCAATGGCAAAAAAACAAACCCAACAAAATCACAGATGTGCGACTATGGCCATAGAGGAATAAACCAACTGACATTCTCAGGGTGGTAAACTTTAAGCACAGATATTGCATACATTTTGACAGACGTCAGCTTCAAACATTTACGGACACGGTGTATCTTTCGGGTATTGCCGTGGTTGTTGTAACAAACTTGACGTTTCGCTGATTCTACTGTCAGCTTCCTCAGAAGCTGAGTCTATAGAGAACTTCTGAAGAAGCTGACAGCGAATGATCAGCGAAACGTCAAGTTTGTTACAACAACCACGGCAATACCCGAAAGATACATCTTTATAAAAAATAAGTACTCTTCGAGGGGTTTCCGAATCTGCCACAAAATATAATATATTGTTCCATTTAAAAAAACATAGGTTTGACACGCCACTGGTGACCAAAAATATTTTAGAGACACAATGATTGTAATTATGGACAATTTTGCTCTTAGATTTTTTTTGATATAATTTATGATGAAGGAGCTATGGTCCGAGGCACCTTAGGTGCTACACCCTGTATACAACCATTTGTTTATATAAAATTTAGATCAAATATTTAAAATTATTAATGTTTACATTGTTCACATACTTTTACAGTAAAGTCTTCCTATTAACTTTGTCCTGGATTTCATCTTTATACAGGGTGATTGGTGAGAATGGCCTATTAAAAGTATTATACAAACCGATCGGAATTTTAAAACAAAATTTTGTAGTTGGATATGGTTGAATATGAACTATCACGTGAAAATATTTTTGAATAAATATCACTTCCGGTTAACCGGAAGTGGGCATCAACTTCGATTTTTTAAATAGCATGCTATAAAATAAATTACAAATTCAGCTTCTATGATAAATTTTACACATATTTCATGTATCATACCCTATACCTAAATACCATTGCTTCTGAGTTATTCGCAATTAAAGAAAAAAAGTGACAAATACCGATCTTACTTTATAGTGATATTACTTCACGTAGGAGTAAATGAGGCGAATGAAATTTTGCATACGCGCAGCTGATATTATGTAGTTATACAGCATTCGAAGTTTTTTTCTGTAACATTATACAGGGTGTTTAAAAACTTAGTTGCTTATAAATAAGTTCAATCCGCGGAAAGTACATTTTCTTAAATGGAAAGGTATATACTTTATTAGATATTATGATTCTACAAAATATTCTCTTTGAATCCATATTAGGTGTTCCTATACCTAAAATGTAAGGTTAATAAGTTATAACGATTTAATTAACCTCCGTACCTGAAATGCTCAAATATGTCAATTTACAGAATCAAGTGTGCTTGGCTCATTTGTTTTACATACTTACTTGCCACTTATTTTGACGTCTGTCATTTTGTTAATCGTATTTTCAAAAATTCTTCTCATTGAATTATAGGAATAAGGCATCCTTTACGCAAATAACACCAAATGATTAGCAAGAATTATTGGAATACGTCTCCAAATATAGAATGCCTCAATAGAAATGGTTGCCATGTCGAACCATTTAGATAACTTATTTATTTGTGTTATTATTATGGTTGTTCTTATAATTTTTCTACTGTATCTTTTATATTATCTTTTTTATTTTTTTTATTTTACATAATTTGTTATTACTAATTATTTAGACCTTTGATGTAGATTTACTTTATGTTGATTATTCAAATACCAATTATTGGGAGTATCTAGGAGAATTCTTAGATAATCTAAATTTAAATTACTGATATTGTTACACGTTGGGTTTTACTTCACACTTTGGATTTTACTTTTATTTTAGATACACAAAAGACTCTTCAATCAACTAATATTTCATTGAGTAAAAAAACGTTTAACAAAATATTTTCTTTTGGACACACTACTTCAACTGTTTTTTAAATATCTGCCTTCTTAAATAATTATAACTGTTATTATTACTTAACAGGTATTGTTCTTTCATCATTGTTCTACGAACATATCGGTCGCTAAATCTTTTTATATCTTAAAAATTCTTAGAAATTTTTGCTGATCATTGGTTGTAAATGTTAGTATCTTTCACTAAACGTTTGATACGTTTATTTCACTATTTGATTACATTCACTTTACATAATAAATAAATTCATGATTACCTGATTTGGTCTATTCTCAATGCTAATCCATTCTAACACAATATACTGAGAAAAATGTATTGCACAGAAACGAAAACAATGTTATTACAGAGGTAAAATAAAAATTGTAAAAAACACTAAGATAACAATATGTTTTGTAACAAATAACTTTTTGTTGTTGTAAAGTAAATCCTCGCATTGTTTACCCTAATTATTGTACTGGTGCAGATCTATTTCCCACAGTGTACACGAGAACAACTAACTAAAATGACAGACGTCAAAATAAGTGGCAAGTAAGTATGTAAAACAAATGAGCTAAGCACACTTGCTTCTGTAAATTGACATATTTGAGCATTTTAGGTACGGAGGTTAATTAAATCGTTATAACTTATTAACCTTACATTTTAGGTATAGGAACACCTAATATGGATTCAAAGAGAATATTTTGTAGAATCATAATATCTAATAAAATATATACCTTTCCATTTAAGAAAATGTACTTTCCGCGGATTGAACTTATTTATAAGCAACTAAGTTTTTAAACACCCTGTATAATGTTACAGAAAAAAACTTCAAATGTTGTATAACTACATAATATCAGCTGCGCGTATGCAAAATTTCATTCGCCTCATTTACTCCTACGTGAAGTAATATCACTATAAAGTAAGATCGGTATTTGTCACTTTTTTTCTTTAATTGCGAATAACTCAGAAGGAATGGTATTTAGGTATAGGGTATGATACATGAAATATGTGTAAAATTTATCATAGAAGCTGAATTTGTAATTTATTTTATAGCATGCTATTTAAAAAATCGAAGTTGATGCCCACTTCCGGTTAACCGGAAGTGATATTTATTCAAAAATATTTTCACGTGATAGTTCATATTTAACCATATCCAACTGCAAAATTTTGTTTTCAAATTCCTATCCGTTTGTATACTTTTAATAGGTCATTCTCACCAATCACCCTGTATATGCAATATATCGATTACATTAAAAACAAGCACCAATTTTGGCAAACGATAGGCTATATGTTTATACCTATATTATGTTTATAATTAAAAAAGGTGATATCATTATCATACAACTTACTTGATCAAATATGTGATGTACACCTTTGAAAGCATAATTTTCTGCTATCGAATTACCACCAACAATAGCTCGAGATGCTTCAGCTTGCTTTGTAGGTACCACATTATCTTTCTGTGTAGTTATAGGAATTACACGAGATTCATTTGACATGCTTGTCTAAAATAATCATATATTAATATTTCAAGTTGCGTAAACTATACCTAAATTCTATAATAACTACCCTGCTAAGGCTCCTGGATGAAATTGACGGATTTTCATTCGGATTGCCATAACGTTGCTGCAATAATGTAGATCTTAATTTTAAATATTGCCTCCATTTATCGGGCTCACGTTCTGTTTCTCGCAGTAGCTGACTTCTACGTCGAATATATAACGTACCTTTCAACAGTTGGTAGAGAGGTTAGATTAAAAAAAAATAGAATTTTCTGCTATACTTACGAAAACCTGGACAATTAGGGGCTCTGTTTGCATTATATCGTGCATCGAGTGCAAACACTTGTTGTTGTAAAGCTGTTGTCATGATAACCAAAATAATTTACATGTATTTACTATTCCAATATTTTTAACATTTCTGACAACCAGCTGACAACTGACAACCAATCAAATCAAAATATTTACTCGATCGATAGTTGGCACTGCGAGCGCTCGATCAGTAGCGTACGCGTCGAAAAGGTAGAAGAGGATTACCAGACAATAATTTTATATTTACCTTTTTAATAAACGTTTTCTGTGTAATCACATAATATCGTCTTGTCCACATATAAGAATAATTTTTTATATTTATTTTATTTCTTGATTTAGTTTTTCATCGCTCATTGTAGTAAATGGCGACCCCAAAAAGATCGTGCGCACTCAGCAGAAGTCAACAGTTGAGAGCAGTTACAGACCAGTCTGCTGTGATTGGTAAAAATTTAAACTTCGACCAATCATAACAGGTGTCTTATATCCAAAATCAGCTATTTTTAAGTTTTTCAGTTTTTTTCAAATATACGGCCAACAGCAACGTAGTTGCAATTTAAGTTTGACATTTGTTAATATCTTGAAGAAAGCTGTAAACCAAATATGGGCAACCTTTGACATGTTGTGGGCCAAACTTTGGTGTGCAAATACGTTCGCGAGCTGCGTTTAAAAGTAGTGCATTTTAAAGTAGTGTTCATAATTTTTGCGATAGATATAAGACATGAAATAATGCGACAATGTTACTATAATGCAATTTAGTAAAATAAGAAAATGAAATGAAAAAAATAGGTACAACATTATAATTAAATCGTGAAATTTGGATTTATTACAAACTACGAAAGTTAAATAGCGACAACGTAATCAATGAGACACTTGAGCTTGAATTTTGGAAACTTATCCATCCATGTTTGGATTAATTCCACTGATACAAAAACGTAAAGAATTTTCCAAATTATCGTCAGTCAGCCTTGTACGATGTTTTGATTTATTAACTTTCATCACTGAAAAGAACTGTTTGTACTGCCAAACGCACAATTCAATCTTCTTGCGAATTTTCTAAGCTCCGGAAAATGGTCTTCTTCGAGGTACTTTTTATAGAAATCGTACAACTCCACGTCTTCAAATTTAGATTTTAGGAGTGAGTTTTCTTGAAGCTCTATCAACTCCATTTGCAAGTGTATTGGAGCATTTTGTACATTACTTTTTGTTGGAGTAGCAAATAAATTAAATAAAACTGTCTTCCATGTTTTTAAAATCGCTAAATCTGTTCGAAAGTACTCCGACAGTAACTTGAGTTCTTCAGCATATTGAGCAAAAGCAGTATTTTCATACGCAGAGAGCGTGGTGAAATGGTAACTGTTACCAGACAGCATCTGTATTTCCCACAAGCGAATTTTGTTCTGAAACGCTTTCAAACGGCTGTACAAATCATTTACTAACTGTCCTTGTTTTTTAAGTTTCTAATTTAAATCATTCAAATGGCCTGTAAGGTCGACCAGAAATGCTAAGTCACATATCCAATTTGGGTCACTCAATTCAGATAGTGGTTTATCTTTATTTGCATGAAATCTGTTATCTCATTTCTAAGCTCGTAAAACCTTTTCAGCATTTTCTCTTTGCTTAGCCATCTGACTTAACAATAATATGTTACGTCGTCATATTCGGCTGATATTTCATCCAAAAAAATTGATGATTTTTACTACCACATTCATAACAGAAGTCGAATGGACTTAGAACACAAGTTTTGTTGGTGGATAATTCAATGAAGGACTATCAAAATAAATCATCCTTTTGCACATTTAATTCAGTTGCTTTTTCGTGCAAAATTCCGATGACATCATGTTAATTATAATGTAAAATTATGATTACTCCACTTTAGTTTAATCTGTCATAAGTGACAAATAATGAAATTGCGTGCACCTCAATCGTATGTGCATTTCGAAGTGACTTTTCAAAACTACTCAAAGCATGTACAGATGTTAATGTGTTTCATTGAAAGCAATAACAACTTCAATATGCCATCTGGAATGTATTTTTTGGTATCTAGAACAAAGACAACCCCATAAATGTATCTTCGAGAGACTATACCAATGTATCTGTAACTATTTATTGTTTAAAAAGGCAAGAGCGAATACCTTTTAATTCCCCGTTGAATGAAGTTGATAAATTGCTTCAACAGCTTCCACTGTTACTGTAATAACAGTAATAAAGCACTTCTTATTTTCTAATTACTTGACGTAAATAACTAAATTTTTGACATACTGTGTGTCTAAGGGGATGCCATTATCCTTTTCGATAATATAAATTTTTAAGGCGGATAAATTTATTTGTTGGAAAATGGAGGAAGCTATCACAGCAAAAACGCGACAAACCCGCCAACTAGTAACAGAATTAAATAGGATCAGTGGTATTGGTCCCAGATATGATTTAAATGCAGTTCAAAAGGTAATAGCAGCGGATCAACAAACTGTCGCGTCAAGTAGAACAGGATATAGTCTTCAACGAGAAAATTTTACAGAGCTCCTGCAGGGTCAAACTTCTGATTCGACTTTTTCAGACTCAAACGGATATGACCATTTGTCAATGGTTAAAACATACAAATGCCCCGAAGGTGTCGAATGCCTTCTTACAGTGGATTCGTTATACATAGTTCAAGAATTGGATCCAATCGAACTTGCAAATGGAATGGAGACAGATATGAGATACGTGGTGCAAAATGCTGATGGTGATAGGTTATTGTTCGGAATAGAACAAAGTACGATTCTAGCAAAATTGTGTCTTTGTTCAAGAAGAGCTTTTAATGTAATGATTTTTAATAATAGCAACAAGCATATTATGAACATCCGTCGACTTTATTCGGCTGGTCGTTATAAAGCTAACGTCTTTGTACCACCAGATCGTAGTATAGGGACAATAGAGGAAAGGTTTACGTGTTTAGGTACTCTGCTTGTTATTAAAAATGAAAAGGGGGATGTTATTCAGAAGTTGAAAGCTCCGGCATGTTCGTTTATTAGATGTAAAAATAGATATGATATACTTACTTGCGATGGTCAAACCAAATTGGGATCAATCTCTGACGAGTATAGATCACTTCGTGGAGGCTTATTCGTAGATTCACGATATCTAGGCGTTGGGTTCCCTATAGATATTGAACCTCAAACGAAAGCACTTTTATTGGGAGCGACATTTTTACTGAATGTTATAAAATATGATGATTAATAAAATATATATCTTTTAAATAATGCCAGTAGTGGACAAATTTTAACTTTTTCTGCATCTGATTTGTAAATGGGAAATACATAGGTAGAGCTTTCGATCTCAATATTATTTTATGTGTACATGATCATGATGCCAATAGAAAGTCGAAATTACTTGACACCATCTTTTCAACCGTTTTACTACTTTTGCTTATAAGACTCCAGCAGTAGTCACACATCGAAGGATCCCAGTAAAAAAGTGAACTTAAAACGACAATCTACGCACCTATTATTATTTTTTATTGCCCAAAAAAATGCTGTATCATTGCTTTAAAAGGAGATCAACCAGATAATACGATATTTGTAAGTCTACTAGGCAAGGTTGGATTTTTTCAGCAATTGTTTTTCTCTGAAAATGATATTCAACAAATGTACCTTCTCCTGGTTTCACTCAATTTAAGAAAATTTGGGCGTCTCTTTTATTCCATAAGCACAAAAGAAAATTGCAGTATGTGTGTGTTGTGGTGAATACACCTGCAACGAGTGTCGCAACTTTCAAATTAAAGCCAAATTTCAATTTATTGTCTTTATATTTGATTGCCTCTACCAGCAAAGACCTGGTGTTATAAGTTCCTTTCATGTCTACTGCATAACCCGAAAGCATCGATGGGAATTGAATTTTGGAGGAAATTTTTGTCTCTTGGTCTAGCAGGTTCCAGTGTTATGGCCTCGACTCCAAGAATTCAGTTGTTATTTTGAAAGTTTTGGATCACAAACCAAATCGTTCAGTTTCATTTGATTACAGAGGTGAAGCAAAGTTAGATAGCACACTAATGTCCATAATACATCTTACCGATATCCTCTACAGATATACTGAATACCCAAAAAACACCTATTTGAAATCCTCGGATATCCTATGGTCGTTTTGTGGATGTAAATTTGTCATCAACATGGCTCTTACCATATATTGGATATACTGGATATCACACATAACAGACGAAACGATCGGTTGTACAAAAACATAAAGACAAGTTGGTCGCTATTTTTCCTCCACACGTAAACCATCGAACCAACTACCATATTACAACAGATTGTACAACCGACCGTATCGTCTGTAGATTCCTTAAGACATCAACATCACAGGAGATGTCTTATGGACATCCCCATAAGGCATCCTCTGAAACCTCCGTATAAAGAGATGTCCGCAAAATATTCAGGTGCTCCAAAGACTTACAGTGCAAGGCTTTCAGATATCTTTCACAGTGAGATAGACACACATATCCTTAGCGAATAAAACAAACATTCTCAAACAATAGGTATAATGTTATCTGGAAAGTGTCATAAGACTGAAGACAGTCTATTCTCTTCGATCTTCAATACTGTTTGATTCGCTTGACGTAGGGCCTGATCTAATGGCTTGCAAATCACAGACGAGAACAGGCAAATACACTGAAACTACATTTGCATATATCGTATAGTCCGTCTAAGTCAAGTATCTGGGATTACCATGTTAAAAAACTGGTGAAATTGGCTGATCTTGGAAAAATCGCAGTCTACAATGTTATGGAATTAGAATGAATCACAAGTCGGTTATTGGGCGACCATGTAAAATTTGTGACAACAATTTAAATGCCCTGATTAAGTTAGGAAGACAAAATCCTTGTTTAGTGAGTAGAGATTAACGGCTGTATAATGGAGGGGATGAGTTGGAATAATAGGCGGCAGCCCAAAAATAATAAACAGACTTTTACTTCTTTTTAATGTCTGAGCTTTCGTAAACTATTATGAAGTAACTAATAGATTACGAAAGGTCAGACATTAAAAAGGAGTAAAAGTCTGTTTTTTATTTTTTGGCTGTCGCCCATTATTCCAACTCATCCCATCCTTGTTTAAGCTTTCGGGAATTAACCAATAGATTTAGAAATCAACGAAGAATACACATGTGTCCAGAAACCATACGGAAATCACTGAAGAGATAAGGTTACGTATCTAGAAATCCGAAAAAAAATCCTTCAATGGCAACAAAGAATGAACAGTTCTCAACAGATTTGGAAAACGTTTTTATTTCTGATGAAAGTTGTTTTCAAAGAGGGGGCAATAGATTACAAATTTTGTCGAAAGAACACCCGAACATTCGAATTTCTAAATTTCCGGTAAAAGTAATGGATTGCGGAGCAAGATCTAGGCGTATGAGTCCTTTTTGTATTGTTCAAGGCAACGTTGACAGCTCAAACTATTGCAATATTTTAAATGGCTATCTTTTCGAAACAGACAACGCAAGACGCCATAGTTCAGGGTATACAAGAACATGGATGCAAGAACAGCAAACAGCCCACCAGCTTCACTAGACCTCCAATTGAAATCATATGGGAACTAATCAAAATTTGATTTAATAGCTTGTCTTTTAAATATGTGGGAGATCATAACTGAGCCTTATGCGCACGGCTTGATTTCATGTCTTCCAGAATGTCTTCGGAAATGCTTCAGACTAAACGGACATGGCGGTACCAATTATTTTTTGTTAATAATATAAATACAATGTTAGAAATTATAGATGTGTTTGCATTTTGTCGGATACTTTCTAGACGGACTACACTTTATTTTATGTTCACTAATACAGAATGCCTTGCGATATTTATGAGGCGGACGTAACATCTTGAAATATGGTCTTTAGTCTGGCACCGTACCATAGAAATAGCGAATGGTATAGCTCAGGAGTTCGGTTAAAATAGTAGTACAGGTAATGCACGTCATATGAGGTCCTTCCCAGATACATAACATAGATCACGCCTTGGGTCTTATGTATTTTCCTATTTTCCAAAAAAAGCATTGCATATGTCTGTATTACATAAATTAAAGTTGGCGAATAATCTTTTTCGTTATGTCAAAATTTCTTGTCAAGTACTTCCGATACATATTTTATTAAGAAATTATCCAGTGTCGTAAATGTAACTAACATTATAAAATGCCATTATTTAGAAGTTTCATCCTTAAAAATTGCTGTCTCATCACACGGTAAGTTATTTCTCTCCAATATATGACATTTCAACCATAACAATTTCTATCGACTAGGATTTCCAACAATGAGTTCACACGAAATCTTCATAAAACCGCGCCTACTGGCCACGTATGCGGAACTGACTGGTAAGATTTTGGAATGTTCATAATTATAGATTACAAAATCGAAAGATTAATTTTAGCGGAGAGGGTAGTGAGAGGAAAATGGAAATGGATCCTGCTTGCAAAACCGCTTTGATTACTGGCGGTGACACCGGGATAGGGTTTGCAATGGCATCTCACCTGCTTAAAGCTAACGCTAAACATGTTGTGATCACCGGAACTAATACATGTCATGGTAGAGAAGCAGTTCACAAGCTGAATAGCGCATTTGGTAAAAATAAAGCAACATTTATTGGAGCTAATGTCACATGTATGGTACAGTTTGAAGGTAAAAAAAGAAATTATTTATTAAAAGATCTAACATCGAATAAGCATTTCCTTGCATTTTTTAGAAACCTTTAAAACCGCACAGGAAAGACATAAACATATAGATATTTTTGTGAATAGTGCTGGAGTATTAGACGGAAAGCATTGGGAAAGAGAAGTCGTCACAAATCTGGTAAGCTAATATTTCCCCAGAAGATCTGTATTTTATTATTCATGAACATTTATTTTCAGGTAGGGACGATTCGCGGAACCCTATTAGCATTTAGATACATAGGCAGGGAAGGATCCGGAAGAGGCGGTGTTGTTGTTAATTTATGTGGAATGCAAGCCCTTCAACCACTTTACGGAGCTCCAACATTCTCCGCAACTCAATCAGGCATTCTCGGATTATCAAGAAGCTTTGGCCATCCGTACCACAATCAAAAATCTGGCGTAAGGGTACTACAACTGGTAACTGGATTCACGCAGACTGATTTCATAAAAGGTATGGATAGGAAGGGGATGACTCCACAGCTCAGCCAAGAACTAGTACAGATTGTATCAAAAGCGAAGAAACAAAACGCTGAAGCATGCGGACAAGCACTTGTGCACGTGATTAGATGCGGAGCAAACGGTTCAGTGTGGGTTATTGAAGGTTCCCGGTTATTTGAACTCACGATTCCTAATTGGGATTCTTATAGAAAATTGGCAGCCCAGTATATTTGATCTAAAGTTGTATATATTGTATTTTGTGAATATAAGATTGTGATTCAGTTCAGTGTCTTATTAATGTACTTACTGTGAAGTTGAGGAAGTTTCGTCCTAGACATCCAGAAGTTACATAAAGATTCACTCTGCCTACAATGTCCGTTAGTGCTGATATCTCGCCATAAATGATGCATGGCGTGCTTGCAGTTCACTGTCCAGCAAACAGTCCCGTACAGTTCACGTAGTGAGTACGCCTTTCCTTCCTACTGGCCAAACAGTTCCAAATTGTCTTGAGGAGGACATACGCGACGCTATAGAGCGGAACACAAGGGCGCGGTGTGGTCACGCGGGGCCATTCCGTTCGTGGCTGAAGGCGCGTAAAGTCTTGCTCATTCCATTCTCGCCATGCCCGTTGCACCACTGACAACAACCGTTCGAGACAACACGCGATTTAACGGAAGGTTACACCTGCCATATATGTACAGTATGTTCCAAAATTAATGTCTCTCCCAAGGCTAAACAAATCCATAAAAATGATGTTTCCCATAATCCAATACGATTTTTCGTTAGTGAATACTAATCTTGTAAATGCAGTGCAAACCAAATATCGATTAAACTTCATGCATCTAATTTGCATTAGCAGTTATAACGTGTTTTTTAGCACAGGGGGCGACATTAATTTTGGAACAGACTGTACCTACATACAGGGTGTGCCAATTATCTAAGCTTGGCCTATTATATCTTACTCATTAGTTTAATTAAAAAAATTTTAAGTAAAAGTTGTTCGGCATCAACCACTCTATATCGTAAAATTATTTTAGTGTATACAGGCTGTTTAGTTTAGGCTGAGCGTTATAAAATTTTCTTCTTTTAAATAGAACATCCTACATATTATTACATTTTCTGATTCCTTGTTATAAATTAAGATACTACTAAAAATTGACCGTTTCCGAGATATATCAATTTTAAGAGAAAAAAGATCATTTTCATAGTTGTCTTTGAAAATTAATTCCGTCTGTACTAACATTTGTTTTACAACGATTCTTCGGCATAGGTGTGACATTACCTTAAGTTAAACAATCCATGCCAAATATCCTCAGTATAGTATACAGAGTGTTTCAAAATTGAAAATTAATAATTGCACTTTTAATACGGTAAAATTCGTTTTTTTTTTCAAATGGAATATCCTTTATATTTTCAGGCCATTTGATAGTGCTTGAAGTTCTTTTTCAATCGCTTTCAATTTCCTATAGCTAAAGTTAATACTTTTTGAGATATAGGTAATTTACTATAAAATACATAAAGATTTATTGATAATGGTAAGATGAAGTCAACAGTGCTATGGTAACTCTAGTAATATAACATAAGTATAAACAAGTGTTATAAATTGGCCGCCTTCATTGTTTATACACAGCTCTAACCACTGCCGAAATGACAAAATATTTTTTATTAAAGTAAAAATCGTTTTATATCCACCTATTACTAGAGTTGTCACAGCATTGTTGACTTCATCTTACCATTATCAATAAATGTTTATGGATTTTATAGTAAATTACCTATATCTCAAAAAGTATTAACTTGAGCTATAGCGAATCTTATAAGCGATTGAAAGAGAACTTCAAGCACTATCAAATGGCATAAAAATATACAGGGTGTTCCATAAAATAGAGTTTTACCGTATTATTAATTTTCAATTTTAAAACACCCTGTATACTACAGTGACGATATTTGGCATGGATTGTTTAACTTAAGGTAATGTCACAATTATGCCGAAGAATCGTTGCAAAACAAATATTACTACAGAGGGAATTAATTTTTAAAGACAACTATGAAAATGATCTTTTTCCTCTTAAAATTGATATATCTCGGAAACGGTCAGTGTTTAGTACTAGGTTTGTCATACAAAACTATCTTAATTTAAAACGAGGAATCAGAAAATGTAATAATATATAGGGTGTTCTATTTAAAAGAAGAAAATTTTATAACGCTCAGTTAAAACTAAACATCCTGTATGCACTAAAATAATTTTACTATATAGAGTAGTTGATTTCGAACAGCTTTTACTTAATTTTTTTAAATTAAACTAATAGGTAAGATATAATAGACCGAGCTCAGATAATTGGGACACCCTGTATATACTCACAACCATATAAAAATAGCACAAACTCGCTAGTTGCACTCTTTGTAAGGTTAACCAACTTCATAAGTCCAATAATAAGGAAATTCACAATGTTCTAATTAGTGTCATTAGAATTTCATTCAATTTAAATAATTTATTTGCATTTAAATAATTTTAATAACAACTTCATTTTAAAATTAAATTTGACAAAAATATATAAATATATATGATAGGAGACATAATACTTATTTAAAATAAGAAGAGGTAGCTTCTTACATTTAGTATAAAATATTCATTAAAATAACATAACCAAATTATATCCCATCAAGCATTTTCTAATTCTTCTAAGATTCTGATTATAGCTTTCGCTACCAAATTTGCTCTAAAATAAAAGTAAATCGGTTTATGTAACCATAATTCGTAACATACTCGTTACCTTTCGCGATATAAACTACTCCATAGTTTTTGTAACATATCTTGATATCTTTCAGCAGATAAAACTTTCTTTGCAATATTTAAACATGAATTCGTATTCAACTGCCTTGGAGAAATAGTAATCATTTTCACACCGATTTCTCTCTGATGAAATATAGAGGAAAAATATTGGCAAAAATTGATATCATCACTGAACATATCAATATTACAAATTGACGAGATATTCACAATAACTCCATCTTCAGTGCTTTTATATTTGGAAAGATATTTCTCTACAGTAATCAAAGTGTTTATACATGGTGTGGTTACTTGATTCTGTTTTAAAAGATTAAAGCTACAGATATTGTTAAATATTGTTTTTAAATCTATATTATACCGAATTTGTATCTGTTTCTGGATTAACCTCATATTCGTTTGATAATCCACCGGAGTTGATAACGATATCTATATTTCCAAATGCTTCAATTGTTTTCTTGAATGCATCTAAAAAAGTTTATTTTCTTACAAAGGGTACTAAGTGTTTGTATGTGCTTTAAACGTAGACCAGTGCTTAGAAGTAATGAGTGCAATAAGTGATGTTTATCCACATCGTATAACTATTTTCAATCTCGGTATGCGAACAATATCATAACAGGTGACGCGATTTGGTTATTATGATATGCTGACCAAGACTCAAAGCAAGGTTTGGGTCTTTGCTCGATCTGTGAACAAGAAAATCGACTCGAATTGTGGAGCGTGTCATCTTGGACGCACAAAAAACGGTCACAACTAAGAAGTACACAGAAGCACACATCAAATCGATGGAGAAACTGGGGCCAAAACCAAAAATGGACACTTGGTTTCTCCTTCAGGACAATGCTCCAGCTCACTGCTTTAAAGCTTGCAACGAATATTTGACCACTATAGGACTGAAACTTCTTCAGCACACTCCTTACATCTCAGATCATGCTCTCTGCAACTTTGCACTGTTCCAAAATGTAAAAATGAAGCTGAAAGGGAAGCGGTTTTCCAGTGATGAGGAACTTCTGAGAGCTTGGGAGATTAAGTGTGTCTTACTTGCTAATGAAACTTAGCAGAGCTGGTTTAAGGATTGGTTCGAAGTATCGAGGGGTGTTTTGAATGTGGTTGAAATTAAATAACTAAACCTGTATTGCAAAATTTCCCTAGTACCTTTTGTACTACTTTGTTTTCACTTAGATATGGATAGTCACAAAAGTTTATATACTGCCGTCTAATAAAAGTATTAAGTACTTATCAATATTTTACACTTTATATACATGTATGTTTAAACATCTGTAACTGTCCGTACATGTATATCTACAACCGTTACCTTCTATTTCAGATTGATTTGAGAAATCGATCATGATGAACATTGCCCTATTTTTGCCAAATTCTTTCTCTAATATTTTTATTAATTTTCTGCCTTTAGTGGAATTCTGGTCCAATAGACAAATTGCCTGCAAATGTTATGTGACATAAGCCTAAACATTTATTACATCTAAAGTTAATAATCATGCCTTAATAAATTAAAAAATGGCAAACAAAAACAAATCAAATTTAAACGATGTGACAATGAACGATGAAATAATGACAAATTAAGGAAAAGTTATAGGTGACACATAGTCTGTAAATAAAGAATCGTGTACCTATATCATAATATTTATCGTCGTTTCCTTTACATTTTCCAGTGTGATAATCGAGTAAATATTATGTATATATTATGGTTATAGTTAATATCTATTACACTCACCTTTAAACCATTATTTAGAAAGTCACGAGCAATGCATACACCAAAATCAAATCCTGCATAATTGACAACAGCAATTTTATCCTTAACAAACATATCCACTAGTTTAAAATATATTATAGCACTAGCTACATTTATGAGTAGGTTTTCTAATTTTTTTATCTTTATTTAGTAAAAACTGCAAATAACGAATAATATCAGTACTGTTCTATAGATACAAGTGAGGCCAAATGCTATGCGCACAATTAATTTTCTAACAGTAAGCATTTATTGTAACAATATCAAAGTAAATTAGTAGCCGAGAATTTTATACTTTTTTTTTTAATAACTTTTGTAAAAATGGGTGTATAGTTTTATCAGTTTTTAATTGAAAGCACAACAAATACATACTAGAATGTTTAATTAGTATCAAAAATACAAAAGAAAAAAAGAAAAATACACAAAGAAAAATTGCTGACATATCAAAAATTTGCATTAATGGCATTATTTCTTCCTTTTATACTGGCTGTTGCCCTCTTTAATGAAAAACCACAAATAATCTCCTATGATACCTACACTGATATCGTTTTTTCATTTCTGCAATATCTTGATAGAATCTTTTCCTCTGTTCAAAACTCATCTTTGCTAAATTATCGAAAAAGGAACCCAAATGTGACTACAAAAAATGAACTTTGAACGACATTTGGCACATTAAATTTTTATAATTTTCTAACGAATTTGTTACGATATCTTGGTAGTTCTCGTAATTTATAAGGAATTAAAGCACTTAATGCTTTTGAAACTTTATCCACGCAATGAAAACCACCTGTAAATTTTACTAATATGATACTACCTGCAATGTTCATATCATGACTGATATCACTGTTCCTTTCTTCTTCTTTTAGTCCCAAATATGAAGAATCTTTACAATCTATGTCACTATCTGTATTATTTGTTACAGTTTGTGGATTTGTTATTATCTGCATCTAGTGTAGTAAAAGTTTTTGTACTCTTTCATGTTGCCGAGTTTAAATGTTATTTTTTTCTTCTAATATGCTTCTTTTTGTTCTTGCTCATTTTAACTGTCTTTTGGGCTTTGCTTTAGGAGACTTGGTAGATTTTCTAGTGAAATAAATCTTGGTGGAGATACTTCCAAAAGGTATGGTGGATCTGTTTCAAGACAATTAATAGTATCGTCGAATGATCGGTTTATTCAGCATCAAGTAACTGCATACTGCTGCCTCAATGTAGCTTCAAGGCAGCTCTTCCAAGAGTAAAAATTGTAAGTCCACTTTCTAACTTTATCTTTATTTTTATTGACTTTTCTGAGTGTCATGAATAACGAAACTTGGATTACCTCTGCTACTGTTTGAGTATCTTATTAAATAGTCCAAAACTTGAAGAAAAATTTCCAAGTTCGTCTATTCTCATGAAGTCGTTAATCCCCTGCAAGCAGATGCTTTGAAATATTTGTGTAACATGCGGTAGAAAAGTTCCTGATAAAGATAAAACGCCACATGTAGTTATTAGTTCTCCACGTTGACGACTAACGCAATGGTTCAATTGTCCAGCAACTTTCAGTACAATTTATTTTTTGGATCAATCGAAATTAAATATCTTGGAGTGACCGCTTAAGCTTGGGACGAATTAATCTTACAAGACTGCCTGCATGCATTTGGCTTTCTGATGCTACAATTTGCAGCCATCTTTCATTAACTTTTTGCCACACTTTTCTAGCAACTTTCGAGGCTTTCCAAGATTCTGCCACTGGATCATTGTTTCCTATTACAACTTCCATGATTTGATCAAAGACTTTTTAGACTCACCTGTAATTATACTTAGGTTCCATTCTTATGTTTCCAACTAAGCTACATATTTCGTCTCTTTTGAACATGTCGTTGTAATATGTAGTATTTGACATTGCAGCGCTCTGCTCCTGTTTTTACTGAATAGTAGTTATTAGTACATCAACTGCCTTTAGCATGGATTAAGCTGGTGCTTTATTATAAGTATTTCCGTAGTTTTTGTACACCAGCCATCTTGAGAAGAATATACTAGATTGTAGTGAAAACAGAACATCAGAAGATACTAACTGAGATACTATTTTTACTTTGTATCATTTTAGCTGAAATTGTACCCCTTGTTTCAGTTAGCATTACCTTCCCCTATACAAAATGTTACTTATTAATCCTTAAAATTTACCGGTTCAATTTCAGATACATTTTTCAATTTCATTCTCTTCCAACTATTATTGTTCACTAAACTTGCGCGCAAGAATAAATTGATACAAGTTGTTCTTGCAGCTGAGGTAATTTAAAAGACAGTAAAAGCTTTCAAGTTTACTTGAAAACTTGGCTAAAACTTATTGAATATTCTCGGTATTTTATCTAAACCAGAGAGGGAAGGAGCGAAATAAGAACACTTGATGATTTTTAGAACGTTTTTTTATTAAAAAAGCTTTAGCTTATATATAATTTCAAAAATTCAGGACTGTCGATAAATGCATAACAATGTTATCTCAAATATCTTGGTATATTTCACTCTCAACCGTTTTGATATCCGTATTATAATATATTTCTTGTTTCTCTCGTTTATTTTCTTCTTCTTCACCTAAATACTAGATCATATAAAATATACAGCAAAGTATAAAAAGCCAAAATTGACGGAAATTAAAAGTCAGAAACGACTTAAGGAGCGCAAAAAGCTCATATATCTGTAGTAAATATATAAGTAGTTTATACCTATATTAATAATGTAGTAGTGTTTAAGTATGTTTATGGATTATGTAGTAGGTATGTTCCAATGTATAAATGGTATATTCGTATGTATACTTGAGAGAGAAAGTATGGCTATGACGATGATGATAACGACAAAGATGAACGTGGTGAAACGTGTGGTGTTGCGAAGTAGTCATAAGAAGTACGTTTCTAGATTATTGGTAGTCTTTTCCATTGTTGATATTCCACAACGATTAGGGGAATAACGTGATCTCTTTTGGTGCTTGAGAGTTTTCTATTAGCCAGCTGCTTCCACTCGGGGCCTTCTTTATTAAATCTACCATCGATTTAGCAACGAATTCATTTCTGAAATGAGAAATACGTTTAAAACTTTGACGGATACACTATAACAGTAATGGTGTATAGCCTAAAAAGGCGCGCAAAATGTTGAACTACTAAGTTTCTTTGAAAATATATTATGTCGAATTTCTACTGATAGATGTTCTAAATATTTTAGTAAAGCATTCTGTAAAAAGTTTCAATATCGGATCAAGGCTTCTTCATAACAACGTGGTACCACAGTGAAGTTGTTGTGACTTTAATACCATACAACCTGAATATTCTTTTGTCTTGTTTCATTTCATATCGGATAAAATGTAGATTATGAAAATATTGAAATACTAAATTTACTGTATAACTCTTGTAATGGTGATTTCACAGAGAAATATCTTAGCAACAGAATTCTCTTTATCTCTAAAAACAAAAAATACTTATGCCATTGCAGAATAATTTTCTAATTAACATATTTTAATAGAAGAGTTCTCACAAATTATCAGCATCTCTTCACAAGTAATGTCCGTAAATCTGATAGGGCAAAACGCGAATGTTCGAATATTATTATCACTACGAGGGGGGTATGATAAATACCCGTGTTTGGCAAAGCACCATCTGCTTCGTGGGAAAACCTGCATTAGGACTGTGAGTAGGTACTATTCTTTTTTGGTTCACGTCTGTCAAAATTTCAGCGAGATTCATCGACTACTGTAGTTTTTATAGCTGTTGAAGGTGAGTTGTTTGAGTGTAGGTATTTTTGCAATAATGGAGAAAGAACAATAACGGTCAGTCATTAGATTTCTTTTTTGGGTGAGAAAACATGTGCAGAAATCAGTGGAAAGTTGTAAGCAGTTTACAGCGATCATACACCATCGATGATTAGATACTGGTTCAATGAATTTAAACGTGGTCGAGAAAGTTTAAGCGTAGCTTAAGTTAAGCAGAAAAGGTTAAGCGTAATCCGAGTGAGTTTCTGTGGTGTTATGTGACCGTTGATGAGGCATGCATCCATCACTATACACCGGAAACAAAAAGTCAATCAGGACAGTGAGTTTCTCTCGGCGAAGGTGCACCAAAGAAAGCAAAGACGATTCCATCAGCCAGAAAAGTTCTAGCAACGATTTTTTGGAATTCGAAATGGATTGTTTGGAGAAGGGAAGAACTATAACAGGTCAGAATTATGCCAATTTATTAGACAGATTCGACGCTAAAGTAAAGAGTAAAAGATCACACCTAGCGAAGAAAAAAATCCTCTTCCATCAAGATAACGCCCCGGCCCAGGCAATTGCGACAGCAAAACTCGTTCAGTTATGATACGAAGTGTTGCACCATATTCTGCTTGGTGGAAAGCCGTTCGCGTCAAATGAAGAAGTCATTGCGGAAACAGAGCCCTATTTTGCAGCGTTTAAAAAATCTTATTATTTGGATGGGTTAAAAACGTAGGAACATCGTTGGGTCAAGTGTATAGAGCGATAAGGCGATTATGTTGAAAAATAAATATACTAAATGTAAACCAATTGCCTTGTTTTCCTGAACACAGGTATTTATCATACCCCCCTCGTATAATCAAAATTAATAATCATCGATGTATATCATAAAATAATACCGTTGTAGCACATAAGTTTCAAATAGACTCACAGACAAAATTCCTCAGATATTAATTGAAGAATTAACTTGAATTAATGATTTTCATTTGCTGCTTCCTCTTCAAAACAAGCATTATACCACCAGTTAGTTACTGCAGTGAACCTGAAGCAACACAAATTGTAACTCTGTATGACGAAGGATATAGACAAGAATATATCGCACGACGTCTCAGGAAAGGCCAATCTACAGTATCGAATATTTAAAAAAAATATCAAGAAACTGGAAATTGCGTACGAAGACCTGGCCAAGAGCGCAGTATTTCAATTGATGACTGCTTTTTAACACTAAATTCTACGCGAAATCGTACGTTGACATCCACATATTTCAAAAATGAGTTACTAAATGTTATTGTTAATTCGAAATCTGTTAGACGAAGATTAAAAGAAGTTGGTTTAAAGCCAAGACGGCCTGCTAAAATTCCAATATTCGATAATTTTGCCCATGAGTGTATAATTTTATATTACGCTAAATCAAATATAATTTTACATCTTCATACCTAGAAGGTTTTCAATATATTTTAGTGTTAGGTAAGCGTACCACATGTTCTATTGGCGCGTAAACGGTTAAAATAAATATAAATAAGCTTATATTGTTTAAAAATAATAAAACATTTTTGTGAAAGAACTCTTACGTATTAAAATTTTATTGACTTTCACCCTAAGTTGAGTTGGTCAAACTTTATCGTTCGAGGTTCATTGAACTGTTTGTTTGTATTGCTCTATTAGATTTATGCAGTAACTCACAAATTTTGGGGCTTAAAATCTGTATGCCGCTGAATTAAAATTCCTTGCTAAATGTTGCAAGAATTTAATTTAACATACATACTCGTATGTTTCCCTAAATAAATTTTTGCAGTGTAGTTCTTTTATATACATATATATATTCAAATATTTACTAGAAAAAAATATAATTACTTCCATTACTTATACGAAACGTGTACTTTGTTCTAATAACCCGCAAATTGCATTATTATCCCGACAATTCCCCGCTTATATTTCTATTCAACCGAACAAATATTTGCTTACGGTATGTAAGCTTCGCTGTATAACACTCGCATTTATGCACTTCCCTTTTGTACCACGTCCACCCTCGTGCATCGTATTATTTTCATCACCCTAATACATAAGCTTTGGCGCAACCAAGCCGAAAATTTTTCTACTCACTTGACCGGTACAGTGTTCCCTGTATCCCTCTTCCATGCTTGTTCGTATTCGCCACTCATGAGCCTTTTGCGGGCATCACCTTGCAGGGCCGTCTCCGTAGGCGTCGGGCACACCGCTATGACCCTCACCCCCGTCAGATTCACGTGATAGGGGTCACCGTAACTTCTGGTTAGCGCAGCGACCGCATGCTTGGTGGCGGTGAAGACGGGCAACGACACGAAAGGGTGAGTACTGCAACTCGATCCACCGTTGACGACGATACCCCTGGTCCGCCCCTGTCCCTTCCTAAAAATCGGAAAGCCAGCAGTAGACCCCTAATGACACCGTTCTGAAACATAGACGTTACTTGGGTGAATGAATCATACATACATACATCAAGATTATAGGACCGTTCAAAAGTTTTATAATAGTTTATAAACAAGTGTCGTAATAGAAAATTTATAAATATCTCACTTATCTACAATTAAAGAATGACTATTTCAATTATACATATTTATAAATGTTTAATACAATAATATCTTTTTTCAATAAATCAAACTAACCTTAAGTCGCGATTAAAATATTTGAACAGCACTGTATGCGGCAATCGGTTTGGCTCGTGTGTACATTTCCGAATGGATCATTAAAATACGTACGTTTCGGGGTTGAACAGGTGTTACCCGACTGTCGGTACGAGGTGGACGATAATGATTAGGATTGATAGCGTCTGATTCAATGGGAACGAATAAAAATGTATGGAAGGAAGAAAATAAATGAGAATGTCGTACTAATGGATGACATAAATTACAATAATGGATTTGACATTAGAACGCAATTTGGAATCCACAAATGATAAAAATAGTAAGTGGAAAATAATGGTCTAGAATACAATAATAGAGTGATTGAATCGCCATTGAATCTTCTCATTTACAACGAATAATGTAATGTGGAACAGTGACAAATAGAGGAAAATTCTAGATAATGCCAGTAGCAATAAATCGCTTTAAATATAATTTTCTCCTCTCTCTCTATAATAAGCTTATTGTATACGTACATAATTCTAATTATTGTAAATTTCATAATAGTGCATCATTCAGTAATTTCTTTGCAACTTTGTCGCAAATAAGTTTAGACGAGCTAACGACAGCAAGGCTGACATCAACAACAACCAATCTTGTAGGCAAAAATAACATGGTCAACAAACTCCGCGATAAAATCACGCTTTGACGTTAGAAACGTGCAGAAATAACTTCGAAGTTGATTGACATATATAATCGCCTTCCTTCAGATACTCAAATAATAAGGAAAGATTTCCAGATGTCAAATTCAAATTTTAATGATACTCTACCGGTGAGTTGAGTATGATGACACTCGAAAGTAAAAATGTTTTGTTTGTAAAAGAGAAGAAAACGATAAAATCTGCATATTAATACGATGAAAGTAAAAGATATAAAGAAACAATAAATTATGGGACCACCTAATAGAGGTAGAAAATTCGAAAGAAATCTTTCACATATCTTAATAGCCTAGTGGGTAAAGGAGACTAGAACTACTACTAATCAATTTTATATTAGTGCAAAAAGAGAAAGGAAAAAATGGAAAAAGATTGGGCAAAGTGGCTTGGCAGAGGCACAAAAATAAAATTACTAACTAACAAAACAGGTATTATACGAAAAGAAAAGATGGCCAGAATATTTCCAAAACATACTAGGAGTAGACTTAGATTTAATTCAGTTAGCTTCTTTGTTGCCGCTGATTCCAGTGTATTCTGGTATCCAGCATAGTGTAGCTCTGGTTTCGTTGCCTAGTTGTTTAGTCAGTTAAGGTACTCCCAGACTAATTTTGAGCGGATGATGTTAGAACATTATGGTTGCTTGACTATCAGAGAAAATTGAAATCCTTTGGTTCCGATAGTTCCTATCCAGGTCTAATTGAGCGCATCTTCCAATTGCATTGATCTCCGTCTGGAAGACGCTGGGAGGTAAGTAATAGTGAAGTCTAATATAAGTAGAAATAACTAACAAAATGAAGACAATAACGTAGCAATAGCATCTTCTTCTATTGTTAAAGAAATGAAGTAATAAAATCGTTGAAAAAATGAGTGAAGGTATCTCGGAAATGGTAGAAATAAATTAATAACAAATTATTATTAATAAATTAATAATAATTCACAACATTGTCAAAAGAAAAGATACTAGAAGAACGGACAACAGCATTGACGTCACCAGTACATAGAAAGAGAGATCGAAACGATTGTAACAACTATAGAGGAATAACCTAACCCTGCTGAACACTATTACCAACATACTGGAACAATTAATAAAATTTCTCTTAGCGTTATGGCATTAACGTTTATGTAATTTAACTTTATTTGTCTGATCACGTCTCAACTCGCAAAATTTGCGAATCTGATATAAATATGCAGAAAATTAATTAGAAAAGTGTATAAGGATTTTTGCAGGCATAAATGTTTAATTAACATACCAAATTGACATCAACTTCTAATTCCCATAACCTGTCGTTCATAACTGATGCGTTGTTTATGACTATATCGACACCTCCTAGTTTTGATATTGTAGTTTGGAAGGCCTCTGTAACAATTAAATTATAATAGGTTAACAGATTTATTAGAATAAAGTCAAGATCATTAAAAAAGTAGGTATTATGTACAAAACATTATCCGAAATACCTTTTTACAGTAATAATTTGTGATTGTACAAAACCTTTTGGAACAGCCATATGTTGTTCATACCTAATTTAAAAGTGACTAACTTTATAAGTTAGGTTTATTAAACAAAGTAGTCTTAAATTTGTCTCACCAACACAAATTAATAAAAAAAATTTAGATAATTCTATTTGAAATAAAAAAATTGAATCCACGATGTACCCTATATGTATACATTTATAATAATTTTAAATCGTTTTACCTTCGTATTGTTGGTAGTCCGTTACGTCACATGGGCAGAAAATAACACGATCTTGTGCTTGCTTTGATAAATCGTGGAGAAGATCCTCGCCAGCGTCGGAATTTATGTCACATATCGATACCTATAAAATTGAAATATAACTTTTCTTTTTGATCCATTATTTAGTTAATATTTAGTTTTTGAGCAATATTTGCCAACAGCAAATTGCTAATGATTTAAGAATCATTCCTAACATGTTAGATTAAAACTAAGGGTTGTAAGAAACTATAAACAGTATTTTTGGTTAACTTGATAAGTCTTAGTTTTTGTCAATAAAAAAAAGCTTTAGGAAAGAGAATTGAAAAATTCTATAAATATATGGAAAAATAAAGAAGAAGAAGAACAAGTAGAGAAGACAAAGACCTTCGCTTTTGCTGACCATTTAGCGCTAATAGTCGAGGCAAGTAACGAAGACGCCCTCATGATAAATGTGGACAAGTGTCTCCCAGAATTAGTGCCTGGATAAATGAACACAACTTACGCTAGCACTAGAAAAAAACTGAAGCTGAAGTCCTGATCAGGGAGAAAGAGTAAGGAAACACGTGGTTTTCAACCTCCAAGACGTGAGGATACTACTTAAGAAGGCAATAAAGTACCTGAGCATCATTATAAAATATAGGGAAAAGCAGTCTTGTGGAGCGTATTGCATTATGGAGCGTCGGTATGGGTGGATGCACTAAGCATCCAAAATCACCAAAATCTGCTAATAAGGACACAGCGGAATAAGTTATTGCGGGTATCCTCGGCCTTCAGGAGTATGTCGGCAACTGCTCTACAGGTAATTACAGATATCCTGCCTATTGACCTTATGGTAAAGGGACGAATGCTATTACGTGGACAAAACCAGGGCAACAAAACTCTGCGTAAGGAGGCCAGGGAACGGTCCCTAAATGTATGGCAAAATCGTTGAAAGGCTGAAAAGGAAAAGGCACAGTGAACCAAAACCCTAATTATGGTAAAGATATTGGAATGCGGGTAAACTGCGCACATCGTAGGCTCGATTACTACTTCACTCAAGCTCTTACGGGACACTGCGTCTATAGATCGTACGCTGCAAGATTTTGGAATGACGTAACCGACCAATGTGCTTATTGCCATGACAGTGACATCGCTGAACACACTATGTTTAAGTGCCCTAAATGGAATGTGATTTGCAAAGCATCCAATGCTGAGATAGGAACAACTCTGGACAGCCAAAACATGATCAAACTTATGACCACACATGAAAAGACATGGAATATCGTACATGGCATGGTTAAAACTATAACAAAAGTTAAAAAATAGAAGAAAGAGAAAGGTAGACCGGTGAAGACATCAATGGAAGGCATTGAAAAGCAATACATAAAAATAAACCAAGAACAGTGTGACAGAATCACCCAAACTCCTATGTGCGATAATTTAACATCTAACAGAGGTATGTGCTATCGGGACAGTGCCAGGGTGATATAAAAGGACGGTTCAGGCGGGCCTCTTTTCGACTTGCGAGGTAACAAATAAGCAGAGAAGAAGCAAAAGATGCTGAAAAGGTTAAATACTTGGTTATAGTCCAAGTGATAGAGAAAGAATCAAGGAAGAAACAGCTTTCTACAAAACATGATAATTAATTTAATTTGAAAAAAATATAATCAGGCCTATCAGGTATCAATTTCATTTAATATATGGCAGCGTATCATGGGTTCTAGGCAAAATTGCAAGTAACAAGATAAGATAAAAAGTAAATAAAGTTAGTGAATAGATTTAGAAAAACTTTAAAACACTTTAGACGACGAAATTAGGGTGGGGTAGGAGAGAAAGCTCACAAGCCTAAGAAGTGAATGTTTTCTCCACCAAGCAGTTTTGAAACAAAACCTGTATGAATACAAAGCTTCGCAACGAACTCGTAAGCATTAGAAATGTTGTAATTCTCAATCTAAACATCAGAAGTCTCAACGAAGCAGCACTGTCTAATTGGAAAGCTTCAGCTGACCCCAACACATAAAGCAACAGGATTAAGATTTGTTAAAAAACATAAAAATCATCAGATTTTCTATCTGCATTCTAGGCTCAAAAGAACCATTTAGTGATGGATTTAGAGTGTTCTCGTGTGCAATTTATTTTGACGCCCGTACAGAATTAGTCATTATACATCATCAGTCAATGAATGCTCAGTTTTTCTGAGACGACGTTGTTTAAGAAGATGTTTTTTTATTTTTATGTAAAACAAGGCTTGATTGTATGTAGCCAGAATAGTTTTGAAGTGTTTGTAGTTCAGTATTCAAGTGATGGACTGACTAACATGAAGCCCAAACTTTTATCTTGTCGAGCACATTTATTAGAGAAAGTAGAGACGGTAGAATGTCTTGTTTGTAGTACTTGTAATTTTAAATACCAATTTTACCATTTGCTACATCTTTGAATACTGAACAATAAAGATTTTAAACATGAATTTAGAAATTAATTTAGAAAACACTGATTACTGATATAACTGAAGCGGAAGATAATGGACCTCTCAGTTTTCAGTTACAGTTCTCTTAGAAAGTGAAGCCTTTACCAGAATACATTTTATATCTTAGTACATCTCATAAGCTGCTTTTTTTATATCTGAAGATTTTCAGGCAGATTTGAGAGAAACTTGTAGTCAGATCCGAGTTTATAATATTTATAATCAGATAAATCTAATATGGAAGATTCCTTCAGTTCAAAACCAATTTCAAAATATTGGTGAAGCAATTATACAGTTCTAGGAGATTCTAGGCTAAAGAGGCTTGTTGCACCAGATTTTAATCACAAAATCTATTTTGATAATTACTTTGCCTCCGGACCCCCTCTTCGTATGTTTAGCAAAGAGGAAAATTTAATGGGAATTAATCGTTTACCAAGTTTTACTGCCTTATTTGAACGTTCAACGCAAGCCAAATGAAAAACAATCAACTATTAACTAATATCGCCAAAATGCATAATAAACTCAATACTAAAAAGAAGAAATAGTAAAAATAAGACGATAAACATAATGATTCTGGAAATAAAACGAGAGAGAAAGTAGATATTTCAGCAAAAAGACACGAGATATAATCTAGCTTCCAGACGCTGAAGATCACGTAGTAAAATAGGAGAAAGAATTATTATTTTGCTATAGCTTGAGTGTAAAAATAAACACACTTACAGAAAAAACAATAATTACAATTTTTGCGAAGAAAGGGCATCTGTACACATACACTATGTATTGCGTATATTTATATACATTTGTTTATGTACATATGTATTTTATACACACAGCATCCATAAATATAGCTTTTAAGCAATTTCAAAACTAAAACTTGTTTTTATTGCAGACACATGTTTGACTTAAATCTATTATTATGCATATTGCGTATAAGAAACTGAAACTCTAAGTTGATGTTTTAGTAATAAAATTAATTGATTTTTTTCTTTGATACTTCTCTACTGCTTCGTTTATATTACAGCTAACCTATATGATCCTCTTAAAACAATTTTAGACGAAATGTCAAACATAATAAGTGGTTATTCGATTGTAAATAATTAAAATCATTAGAAACTAAATTTGCGCATTCACTTATATTAACTCAAACTACTTGTTATTAACTTTACAAAACTATTAAGGCGTAATTTAGTCAACAAGCTACACTTTTTTTAATATACGACACCTTTAAAAATTAAGTATAATGGAGATTTATTACCTTACATCCTTGCTTCAGCAGTTCCACACAGTATTCTCTACCGTAACCGGACGCACCGCCAGTGACCAAGGCAACTTTTCCCTTTAAGTCCATGGTGTTTTTTATCGGTGTTGTAATTTTTAATAGCTTTCCCTTTTACGGCCGAATTTCGATAACGCCGGCTATAGAAATATGCCGGCGACGTAGGCGAACTGAACACAGCACGTTCTCCTGTTTCGAACGGTAGTAAACAGAGTTCGACAGACAGTGGGTAGAGACCGCGCCCTAGCGCCGCGACGTCCTAGGGCCCGTCCAAGGTGATAGTTAATGAGAGGTGATATCATTCTCTATAATGTAGTTTGTTACGGGCTATTTACCATACAATTTTGGTAATTGAGGAAGCGAAATGGATTAAAAGATTAAGATATTGGTTAGATTTATATGATTTGTGTTACAGATTTTTAATAGATGTACCTAGAGGGAAATGGAACTCTTAAGGAAAAATTTTTTTTGCAATACGAAAATACTTACCTTTCGTCTCAATTTCTACCTCGATAGATCTCTAGATTTTCTTATATTTAACTAACGTTTAAGCTCATTAACTTATTTGTTAATTGAATGTTGATACAGTAATTTTGTATTATTTAAATTTTGTTAAGAAATATTTGGAAAACTATTAAAGATATCACGGATCGTCTAATAAAAAAGCAACGGTTTTAGTATCTCAAATGTTGTCTGTTATATTACTTTAGACGTTATCCAAATTTACAATGTTCCAGTGATTGGTTCTAGTTCGAAAACTAAGTGAATACAAGAATTAAACGTACGGCTTGGATTTTGAAGTTAATGAACAACAGCAGTTTATTTGCACAATATTAATTCGGTAAAAAAACGAATCATTAGAATTGTTTTTGCTAATTTCTCCAGTATTTCGTTCATCGTCGTAAAAATAAGCTATCTACGCTAAACTAGCTGCAATTGTTTTTTTAGAATCACTAAACCAGGAATAGTTGCTTCTAAAGCTAAAAATAGGTTCTATTTATTTTATATTTGAACACTTATATTTAAAAATCAGTATAAATAAAGAATTGCATTTTCCTTTTAAAAGGTCCAAATTGGTAGACTTAAATTATAGGACAGTTGCTGTTTTATAAAATGTTGCTGTGCCTTTAGCAACCTATTAGATTACACAACAAATCTATAGAAAATAAACTTCAGAAATCAAAATAGTCCAATATTACTGATTTGAGGGTGATGAAGAAGAATCTCACCATAAAAATTTCCTTTCCACACACCTTACCACTTGTGCTGAAAGATACAGTGTTGTCCTTATAGAAATTTCTCGAAAAGAGAGTCGTTTCTTCAAGATTTCAAGATTATGGAATTATACCCTTCAATAGGAAAGCATCCAACGCAAATGATTGCTTGTCAGCCTCATTTAGTGACTATTTTAAAAACTGTGGCCATTTGATGAAAGTCAACAAATTTCACCAAGAAGTTAATAATAATATATTACTATAGAATAATTATTATGTCTTCCATCTCTTGTATCAATTTCAAATGCATCGAGTATAAGCTATCATGCAATTCCTCCAAAAGGGAACAGGACATATGTTGGATAATCAAAATGTGATAATACCATCGTGAATTATAGTCAATAGCTTATCTACGAATCCGTAAATTTTATTTCTACTTTATGTCGTTCCACAAAACTGTTCGATTAGAACTTTTCATAATTTCAAACGGAAAAATAAACACGCCATTTTTACGTCACTAGTCTGAAACCATGGGAATATTTTATTATTAACATTTTAAGAGAGAAGATAACTAGAAAGTTGCATTATCGCATAAATTTCCTTTTTTTATCGTTGTTTTGACATTGTAGAAGTTTTTAAAGATAACCCACTTGAATTCGTTATTTTAAATCAAGCAGCTTTGTTTATAAAGAATACACTTTTTCGAAAAAGTTAAAGATAAAGTTTTTCTTCTTGTAAACCCAATCCGTGGACATACTGTATAACCACAACAGAATTAGAGGAAATAATTACAAAATCGAAAAACAGGAAATCACAAGAAATGAAAAAATTAACGACGGAGATGTGAAATGAAGAACAGATACCTGAGGACTGGAAAACAGCTTTGATAGTATCAATACATAAACATGAGGATAGGCACGGCTACAGGGGAATAACATTAATATTAACAGCTATCAAAATATAGAAACAAGGTATGGACAGAAAAAGTAGATTGACAGTAGAAGTAATCGTAGCAGGAAAAAGATATAGACTTGGGATTTATAGACCTGGAAAAAGCTTTCGACTGGGTGCCTTAAGAATGAAGTTACGGATAAGACTAAAAGAAAGAAGAGTCTATGACAAGATAAGAAGAATAAGCAGGAACATCTACAAACTCTCGGACGCTTTCTCAACACAAGAACGACTAAGGCAAGGAGGAGGACTAATCTCATTAACGAAATAATTAAAAAATGCACAATTAAAATGAAAAAATTATATATATAGGTTTAGGCATCTAAGAAAAAGAATCTCGAAAGGAGCCTGCCCAGACGATGTGAGAATTATAGCAGAGAATTTGTGGGACTGACAAAGAAATCTGGAAGCATGGAACAAAACTTCGCAGGAATATGGAACGAAGGTGAACAAAAAGAAGACTAAAGTGATGGTAAAACAAGGAAACAGGGAAAACGGCGAATATACAGATACAAGGTGAGAAAATGGAACGGATGAAAAGGTTTAGATTCCTTGGGGTGGATGACAATACATCGAAATGTTTAATAAAATACAAGAAACCCTTAAACTCTATTACTCAATGAACAATGAACGAGGTATTTATAAATAGAAAAAAGATTTTCAAGACCAACCAATTATAACTTTTGGATGTGAATCATGGATAATGAACAGAAGATAGAAAAGCATAATACAGATGGCTGAGATAAAATACTTTAGATGAGTGAGAGGTATCACAAAGAGAGATCAAAATCAATACTAAAGTTTAGCAAAAAAAGACAATTGAGTTGGTGGGGACATTTGCAAGGGATGAACCCCACAAGACTAGTTAAACAAGTATGCAAATCCAAAGTACAACTCTAGAAGAATACAATTAATATTAGAAGGAAAATTGTAATCTCCGTTGCATTTTTCCATCAACAGCACATAAAACTACATTCTCAAGTCAAAAACGTCGTCCAAGTTCGTACAGACCTCGTATCTCCTTCTTTAAAATGCAATGAACTGTTGCATGGCTAATTTACAGATTTTCTGCTACTTATCTTGTCAAATCTTTAGTGTTTTTCAACAATTGCTAACTGGACCCTGTCGAGATTTCTGGATATCTTTAACACTATCAGGAATATACTAAGGATATCTTACTTGATGAACAATTAAATAAAATGGAATAAAACTATAGTTCTTAAATGTCCAAAAGTGACAAATTTATTCGACAAGAAAAAAAAGTTTACAAGTATAAATAAAAAGGCGACACCACAAGTGCATACATATCTATACACAAATTTGTTAAAATTGTAAAACAACGAACGACTTGTTTACGATCGGTCCGTTTTATGTACTTCACAGCTACATCAGCTTAAGCTACGCTTTCAACGTGCATACCGCCAGCACCCTGGCCGAGCTCCTTTTGGCTGCGTCCCACAAGCGAATACTCCTTGGCGTTCGGCAGTCCGCTAATAACACACGCACTCAACGCCGAACGATTGAGGTTCATGGGGGCTGCGTCGTACCACTCGTTGTTCTCTGGATCGTAGCACTCGACGAAGTTGATCGTTGTTGAACCTACCACGAACCGATCTAGAAATTTTCACTCGTTTTCACAGTCACAGTAGTAGATGACATTTACTATTTTTTTTAATTTCCGTAAAAATAACATTGGATAATAATTGAATGTAATTGGTACTATTATCAATTACTTTGTGTTGAAATAGGTATGTTACCTCCTCTGCCTAACAATTATCTTTTAATCCCAGATATATTTTTACTTGTAAGAAATATATCTGTAATTGAAAGATAAGTAGACCTACAAGTCATAATATCGATATATTAATTCTACTCAAAAGCCATTAATTAAATACAAAATCGTTTAAGAGTATTGGAAAAGTCATTGCTTAGCAAAAACCTTGACAGATTACAATTTTATATTCTAACAAAAAGAAAAACAAAATAAAGTGATGATGATAAAATAATCTATATGTTAGGTAGAGGTATCGTCACTGCGGGTGGCTTGAGCTCAGGAGGATGACTTGAAACACAAAATCGCCTGTCAAATATGTGAGCAGCCTTCTGTTGATCAACTACAGAGCTACACTGTCTTTTTAATACTACTTTCCTACTTTCTATTTATCTTGAAAACTGTCCAGTATTTTTGTCTCCCCGTATATAGTGATCAAATCCGAACACCTATGGCAAACTTGGAGGGAAGGTGAACCGGAAAGATACCGCTATGGTGGTTTGATTAACACTTGTATTGAAACTGATTTTTTCAAATTGTCCTTCCATATTTTAAGAAATTGCATGTCTCTAAAACGTTGAATGGGGACAATTTATCGAGTTACAATAAATGTTATAAAAGCATGCAATAATAACTAGACTCGCATTACGCTATTACCCTCCAACAAAACACATCTTATCCAACTTCTTTATGTGTGCTGTTTTAATTATATTATAAGAGCGTGGAGAAGGTTTCTTAAAGTGTGGAAACAGAAAAATCGCGGCCCTGTATGAAAACACATTTTACAAGTCTACTGAAATCAACACTCAGCCAAGTTGGTGCTACGATTGCAGAAAATATAAAATCAGGACAGGTCTCATACCACCAGATAGAAAGGCTGTCTTGAAGGAACTTCCAAAGCAAGATAGAGTCGTTGACGATTCTGTGTTAAATGAATCTTTGAAAGTCCTCTTTCAAGATGTACGATTTGGGAAAATGATGAAACACATTCAAAAAGAATCAAAAGGAAAAAGTTGAATGTGCCTGCAGGCCAAATTGATGATCTCGTTATAGAGATTGCTGCAGTTGCAACTTCAAAAATTATAACGAAACTAAAAGCTATAAAGAGAGAGAAAACAAGACAAACACTTTTCAGATGAAGAGGATGATGTGTTAACCAATAATACCGAAGCTGAAGCTGATGTTGAAAACATGTCGAATGATTACTTTGAGATTTCTGAAGGTGTGGTGGGCTTTGGTTTCCTTTATATGTCCAAAAAGCTCTTTAAATTTGAAGCTTAAAATCCTAATCTAGACCATGTTTCTCCAACCGATACTGACCTATGGCGCCCTCACCTCATCTAGCGCCGTTAAGTCGCAGGTTAAGAGGCTCAATGTTTGACAGAACAGGATGCTACGTGCGATGACGCTGGCCAGAAACACCTTGGAGAGAGTTGCTCCAGAGTGGTCGGACGACCCGTTGGTTCGACATTTAGGGGAGCTAGATCCAGACAGACCTCTTCCCCACGTCACCACCAGGCGGATTCTTGACACGGATATTTAATGTCGCCATTAAGAGGCTCCGAAAAATACAATAGACTCTAACTATATATTTCAGAATCGATACAAAGTCTCATTTTTAAGATGGCGATGATAGGTTTCAAGTACTACATAGCTGTTAATAATACACAGAAGTCTTTTGCTACAAAATTTGTATACTTTTCAAAAAGTCTCGCTGACTATTTATATTCTGCTTAATTCAAGCTTCATTTAAATTTTTCATTCAAATTTTTTATTGCAATTGAAGACCACGCTGCTAAACTTCACCCACATTGTTTGCTTCACAAATAAAGAAACCGCTACTAAGTTATTGGTCGCAATAAATGTAAGTTAGTTCAATTTATCGCCTAGGCCAACTTCAGCAGGCAATTCTCTTTTTGGAGCTATAACAAAATTATATTATAACAAAAATTAAGTTAAATTTATATACAGGCTGTCCCATGACATGACTATCAAAACCTAAGGATGTGTTATTGAGGCAATTTTAAGTCAAAAATCTCTGATGAACATGTGACCAAAACTCTGTCGTAACTGACCTACAAGCATTTGAAGTTTTAGATAACCCTACTAACACAAACAATAATTAATTTAAATAGTAGTCGCTTTATTGATTTAGTTGTTCAAAATGCCTACCTAATTGTTGTATACAGCTCTTCTTAGAATTGAAGTGGTAGCTCTGCTAATAGTCTCAGGATCAGCACGAGTAGTTTCTGCGGCATCCAGAATTCTAGCAACAAGTTGTTCCCTGGTTTCAATATTTTATGCATAAACCAAATCTTTCAGCCTTCCCCATACAAAGTAATGAAGTGGATTAAAGTCTGGTCATCTTGCTGGCCAAGCAACTGCTAAACCTCTTCCAATCCACCTGTTTGTATAATTTTGATTAAGAAAATCTATTACCTGTCTTCGAAAGTGTGGAGTGCTGTATCCACATTCGTCGTCTTACATTAAGAGGAATATCATCCAGTAAAACTGGAAGGCCATGCTCTAAGAAACGTAAATAACGAATGGCCGTAAGACGTTCTTCCAGTATAAACGGACCGATGAGATCGGTCGAGTCGTCAATAACAACACACCAAACATTCACCGAAAATTTATCTTGAAAATGGGATTCTATTACTTGCCGTGGGTTTTTGAGTGCCCAACAGTGTGAATTTCTGGTGTTATTGATACCAGTTCGATCATATTCTGACAAAACCTTGGATTTCTCAATAACCAGCGACTAAATTCAAATCTTGATGCGTAGTCGGCAGGTTTTAAAGCTTGGACAATTAAATCGGGTTACAGGTACAAATCCAAATTCTGTAGAATTCTCGATACTCTCATGCGACTTGCGTTAAGTATGTTGGCTATTCTTCGGACACTAGCAAAATGCTGACCGTCTACCATATTAAAGATTGCTTCTTCTTGAACAAGTTCGTGTTGATCGTGACGTTCAGAAGTAGTTGCAGCAAATCTATCTGTTTCTCTTAAGCATCGATAGACATTGCTAAAAACAGTTCTACAAGGCACTTTACGAGTGGGAAATCGTCGATGATATTCACAAACTGCCGCTCGTGCACTTCCATTACACAATCCATCCGGCGTATTCTTCATTCGAAAAGGTGAACATACTTTTAGGAGTATTTTAATGTTACACAAGACAAGGACGGGCTAAGTTAGCTTATTTGACGTTTTATGTGACAATCAATAATAAATTATGACTCAGTACCACATCGACTTTTTAATAACAACAAAATCATCGCCGGCACCTAATGTTTACATTAGTGGGGTTACCTACAACTTCAAATGCTTGTAGGTCAGTTACGACAGAGTTTTGGTCACATGTTTATTAGACATTTTTGACTTGAAATTGCTTCAATAACACATCCTTAAGTTTTGGCAGTCGTGTCATGGGACAGCCTGTATAAGAAACCCAATAATAGTATAAAGCTAAAAAAATCCAAAAATCTTAGAAAATGACAATAAATATTTTTTTAATATTTGACTGTTTCCATACTCTACAAAGATTTTGTCTTTGCAATGAATTTTGCACTCAATTAAACTTTTAATCGTCTGCATGTGTTTCTACCAGCAGCAGTACTGCTTAATTTTTATATCGCTTTTGTTTTATCTGTAATGGGTACTTGGGTACTTGTATGAGCACCCCTGCAATTCTTGCTGTTAAGTTTGTATGTGTGTAATTGTGTTCAATGGTCTTGTGACAGCACTGTATCGCCGTTTATAATGCCACGCTGTAAATCAGTTTGTTTCCAGCAGCGAATGGTAAATCGATCGGGATACAATTCTCCGAGAAAAATGTCACCGTTCTCCCGGAGAATTGAGGCCCAACTCCCAACGTTCCGTCGCCACAACGGGCTGCCGCCTAACCACTTAATAGTAGCGGTTAACATATTATGATCTTACCGTTAAAACCACCAATGACGAATATCTGGTCATCCAAAATGACTGTAGCGAAATTACTTCTAGGACAAAACATCTCCGTTATGCTAACCCAGCCGGAAGATTCTCCCGGTAAATATTTTTCCCCGTTGTCAAACGATTGAAACCATTAAAGCCTCCAAGAGCGTAAAGGGCATTCCTGAAGGCAACTAAGGAAACTCCTGATCGAGCTGATATCATGTGCGGAATAAAGGACCATTGATTCGTTAATGTGTCATATACTTCGGCGGAACTCATCACCTCTTGTCCATTAAACCCACCAACAATGTATATCTAAAATCGCCCTCTAATACTTTTTAACTAGTACCTCTTTTTGGATAGCTTACCTTATTGTCTAACGCAGCTGCACTTGCATCAGATCTTTGCCGTTGCATCGGTTGTATAAGTTCCCATTGGTTGGCATCGGGATTGTAACGTTCAGCCGAATTCATCCTTATCCTACCGTTATATCCTCCCATGGCATAGATCTTCTCGTCGTGCATCACAACACTAACATAACACCTAGGATAATACATACAAGCACATTCTTTCCACGTATGTTTTACCGGATCGAAGCAACGGACTGTATTGAAGTGTTCGTTCCCGTCAAAACCTCCTATCATATATATTAGACCTCTGAGGGTGCAAAGGCCGTGGTAGGCTCTGGGTACAGAGTCTGTGTCGGTAGATAGTAGCCATCTATCAGCCCTGGTATCGTAAGTTTCTATGAAATTCGTAGGACTTCCGGCACTCCAACCACCAACAGCGAAAATTACATCGAATGGTATCCTAGGCCTCATGAAGAGCACGTTTACTATATCGACTTCCGGATTCGAATTCTCTATCATATCGAGCACTTCTTCTAAGTAGTCTAAGCAGGCCTAAAAGAAAGCTAATGAAATAAATTGTGTAATCTAAACGACTAGTCGTATGTCTTATGTAGAAAATTTGAAAACAAAATTCAAACAAAACTCACCTGATGTTCTTGTATCAAATCCAATTTTTGAACAATTTTAATAAAATCCGATGACAAGGTCCCTAACCTGATACATTTTAATAAATCCAACAGATAAGTTTTTCTGGCAGGCGGATCTTCATCTATCCATTTCACCACCGAATCGAAAACAATCTCCTCATTCTTCACATTGAGTTCATCATCACTTAAAATTTCCATTAAATCCTCAACATCCAACGAAGTGAACTCTTTACTCTCTTTCACTAGCTGCATGAAATTGTGCCTGACGTATAATCTACCTCTCTCCTCCAGGTCTTTGCAGAAGTAGTGCCTCGCGAAATGTAAAATCCCTATGCAGTTGTGCGGTTTTAGGTGTTCTGCAAGGGTAAAAGGAAATTGTACTCTGGTATGAATGCGATAAGAATTCTTTTGCCTAATACAAACTGGCAGCACAATTGTATCACTCCTAGTACTTCGAATTGGTCGGCATAGCGCAGAAGCACTTCGACGTTGTCCGAGCCTATCCCGCACGCTCCGGTATAAGCGAAGTCCATTAGCTTTTTGATGATGTGTCCTGGAGCTTTCAGTTTAGCAATCGTTGCCTCTGGTTGGTTCCTATTTATAGAATTTGTGAACAGAGCCTGAAAATGTTTGTATTGTATTAGACAGATTGTTTCAATGGAGCATAAACTTAACTAACTTAGTTTTGGTAGCTTAACTAACCTTATCTTTAATATAATGAAAATATATTTTTATCTCAAGCCAATGGCTTCTTCATACAAAGCTTTTATCAGAATTATGTGACGATTTTTAGCCTCCAAACTAGTACGGCAATGTCTGCAAAACCCAACTGTTCTAGCCAGAAACAACAAGGTAACCTAGGTGTGGGTGCCGGGACACAAGAGTATAGCGGATAATCTAACTACAGACCAGCTAGTAGAGGGAGGGTTCCTAAATGAAATTTACTGGACCGGAGCCAGATCTAGGGATCACAAAGAGTGCAGTACGTGGTGCAATTAATGGATTATAAAACAACACCAACTAAATTGGAACCATGTAGCTGAACAAAGTCACAAGAAACGGATGATGGGACGACCGTCACAACGATTAACTGCTGACTTACTTACATTAAACAGGACTCAGCTTAGGGCAATAACATGTCTATTAACAGGACATAGCTGTCTAAGAGGTCACCTGCAGAAGATGGGAATAGATAAAGATGAAATCCTATCCAAACTCTATGAGGAAGAGGAAACAACCTCTCATATCATTTTCGAATGCGTAGCACTAAGTCAACGTAGGGTTGCTATGCAAAGCGTATTTGATTTACCAGTGGACAAAGATTTATCAAATAGGCTTCTAAATATGATCGAGGGAACTAACCTGTTCGAGTAAAATGAAATCAAGGTAGGAATACCACAATAGGCCCAGTGGACTGCAGTGTTAGGAATAACTAAAGAGAGTGTCCTGCCTTGATAGTAACCAATCAATCAAACACTACACCATGAAAAAAGACCACCACAGGTCCCACCCTCTTCAGGTACAGTCTAGTAAGATAGGATAATTAAATCTCCATAGAAAGAATGGTGAATTTGGAGAATCAATTAACTAAGTTGTACCTTCTTCTGAAATAGTTCTGTTATTTTCCGTGGTTTGAGGAAAGCGTTGACTATATCAATAAGAATTTATTCATATCATTGTAATCAGTGTCAAAGCAGATTTAGATCGGGTTCACAGTCACTGCCTCTTTTATTTTAGATACCTTTGTTCATCTTTGTTCTATTTTGTGTCTAAGTTTTGTGTGTTGTAGTACCTAGTAGAGATCTCATAAATGTCGCTCACACCTGAAACGCAATTTTTCATCAACCAATAATACCGAAGCTGAAGCTGATGTTGAAAACATGTCGAATGATTACTTTGAGATTTCTGAAGGTGTGGTGGGCTTTGGTTTCCTTTATATGTCCAAAAAGCTCTTTAAATTTGAAGCTTAAAATCCTAATCTAGACCATGTTTCTCCAACCGATACTGACCTATGGCGCCCTCACCTCATCTAGCGCCGTTAAGTCGCAGGTTAAGAGGCTCAATGTTTGACAGAACAGGATGCTACGTGCGATGACGCTGGCCAGAAACACCTTGGAGAGAGTTGCTCCAGAGTGGTCGGACGACCCGTTGGTTCGACATTTAGGGGAGCTAGATCCAGACAGACCTCTTCCCCACGTCACCACCAGGCGGATTCTTGACACGGATATTTAATGTCGCCATTAAGAGGCTCCGAAAAATACAATAGACTCTAACTATATATTTCAGAATCGATACAAAGTCTCATTTTTAAGATGGCGATGATAGGTTTCAAGTACTACATAGCTGTTAATAATACACAGAAGTCTTTTGCTACAAAATTTGTATACTTTTCAAAAAGTCTCGCTGACTATTTATATTCTGCTTAATTCAAGCTTCATTTAAATTTTTCATTCAAATTTTTTATTGCAATTGAAGACCACGCTGCTAAACTTCACCCACATTGTTTGCTTCACAAATAAAGAAACCGCTACTAAGTTATTGGTCGCAATAAATGTAAGTTAGTTCAATTTATCGCCTAGGCCAACTTCAGCAGGCAATTCTCTTTTTGGAGCTATAACAAAATTATATTATAACAAAAATTAAGTTAAATTTATATACAGGCTGTCCCATGACATGACTATCAAAACCTAAGGATGTGTTATTGAGGCAATTTTAAGTCAAAAATCTCTGATGAACATGTGACCAAAACTCTGTCGTAACTGACCTACAAGCATTTGAAGTTTTAGATAACCCTACTAACACAAACAATAATTAATTTAAATAGTAGTCGCTTTATTGATTTAGTTGTTCAAAATGCCTACCTAATTGTTGTATACAGCTCTTCTTAGAATTGAAGTGGTAGCTCTGCTAATAGTCTCAGGATCAGCACGAGTAGTTTCTGCGGCATCCAGAATTCTAGCAACAAGTTGTTCCCTGGTTTCAATATTTTATGCATAAACCAAATCTTTCAGCCTTCCCCATACAAAGTAATGAAGTGGATTAAAGTCTGGTCATCTTGCTGGCCAAGCAACTGCTAAACCTCTTCCAATCCACCTGTTTGTATAATTTTGATTAAGAAAATCTATTACCTGTCTTCGAAAGTGTGGAGTGCTGTATCCACATTCGTCGTCTTACATTAAGAGGAATATCATCCAGTAAAACTGGAAGGCCATGCTCTAAGAAACGTAAATAACGAATGGCCGTAAGACGTTCTTCCAGTATAAACGGACCGATGAGATCGGTCGAGTCGTCAATAACAACACACCAAACATTCACCGAAAATTTATCTTGAAAATGGGATTCTATTACTTGCCGTGGGTTTTTGAGTGCCCAACAGTGTGAATTTCTGGTGTTATTGATACCAGTTCGATCATATTCTGACAAAACCTTGGATTTCTCAATAACCAGCGACTAAATTCAAATCTTGATGCGTAGTCGGCAGGTTTTAAAGCTTGGACAATTAAATCGGGTTACAGGTACAAATCCAAATTCTGTAGAATTCTCGATACTCTCATGCGACTTGCGTTAAGTATGTTGGCTATTCTTCGGACACTAGCAAAATGCTGACCGTCTACCATATTAAAGATTGCTTCTTCTTGAACAAGTTCGTGTTGATCGTGACGTTCAGAAGTAGTTGCAGCAAATCTATCTGTTTCTCTTAAGCATCGATAGACATTGCTAAAAACAGTTCTACAAGGCACTTTACGAGTGGGAAATCGTCGATGATATTCACAAACTGCCGCTCGTGCACTTCCATTACACAATCCATCCGGCGTATTCTTCATTCGAAAAGGTGAACATACTTTTAGGAGTATTTTAATGTTACACAAGACAAGGACGGGCTAAGTTAGCTTATTTGACGTTTTATGTGACAATCAATAATAAATTATGACTCAGTACCACATCGACTTTTTAATAACAACAAAATCATCGCCGGCACCTAATGTTTACATTAGTGGGGTTACCTACAACTTCAAATGCTTGTAGGTCAGTTACGACAGAGTTTTAGTCACATGTTTATTAGACATTTTTGACTTGAAATTGCTTCAATAACACATCCTTAAGTTTTGGCAGTCGTGTCATGGGACAGCCTGTATAAGAAACCCAATAATAGTATAAAGCTAAAAAAATCCAAAAATCTTACAAAATGACAATAAATATTTTTTTAATATTTGACTGTTTCCATACTCTACAAAGATTTTGTCTTTGCAATGAATTTTGCACTCAATTAAACTTTTAATCGTCTGCATGTGTTTCTACCAGCAGCAGTACTGCTTAATTTTTTTATATCGCTTTTGTTTTATCTGTAATGGGTACTTGTATGAGCACCCCTGCAATTCTTGCTGTTAAGTTTGTATGTGTGTAATTGTGTTCAATGGTCTTGTGACAGCACTGTATCGCCGTTTATAATGCCACGCTGTAAATCAGTTTGTTTCCAGCAGCGAATGGTAAATCGATCGGGATACAATTCTCCGAGAAAAATGTCACCGTTCTCCCGGAGAATTGAGGCCCAACTCCCAACGTTCCGTCGCCACAACGGGCTGCCGCCTAACCACTTAATAGTAGCGGTTAACATATTATGATCTTACCGTTAAAACCACCAATGACGAATATCTGGTCATCCAAAATGACTGTAGCGAAATTACTTCTAGGACAAAACATCTCCGTTATGCTAACCCAGCCGGAAGATTCTCCCGGTAAATATTTTTCCCCGTTGTCAAACGATTGAAACCATTAAAGCCTCCAAGAGCGTAAAGGGCATTCCTGAAGGCAACTAAGGAAACTCCTGATCGAGCTGATATCATGTGCGGAATAAAGGACCATTGATTCGTTAATGTGTCATATACTTCGGCGGAACTCATCACCTCTTGTCCATTAAACCCACCAACAATGTATATCTAAAATCGCCCTCTAATACTTTTTAACTAGTACCTCTTTTTGGATAGCTTACCTTATTGTCTAACGCAGCTGCACTTGCATCAGATCTTTGCCGTTGCATCGGTTGTATAAGTTCCCATTGGTTGGCATCGGGATTGTAACGTTCAGCCGAATTCATCCTTATCCTACCGTTATATCCTCCCATGGCATAGATCTTCTCGTCGTGCATCACAACACTAACATAACACCTAGGATAATACATACAAGCACATTCTTTCCACGTATGTTTTACCGGATCGAAGCAACGGACAGTATTGAAGTGTTCGTTCCCGTCAAAACCTCCTATCATATATATTAGACCTCTGAGGGTGCAAAGGCCGTGGTAGGCTCTGGGTACAGAGTCTGTGTCGGTAGATAGTAGCCATCTATCAGCCCTGGTATCGTAAGTTTCTATGAAATTCGTAGGACTTCCGGCACTCCAACCACCAACAGCGAAAATTACATCGAATGGTATCCTAGGCCTCATGAAGAGCACGTTTACTATATCGACTTCCGGATTCGAATTCTCTATCATATCAAGCACTTCTTCTAAGTAGTCTAAACAGGCCTAAAAGAAAGCTAATGAAATAAATTGTGTAATCTAAACGACTAGTCGTATGTCTTATGTAGAAAATTTGAAAACAAAATTCAAACAAAACTCACCTGATGTTCTTGTATCAAATCCAATTTTTGAACAATTTTAATAAAATCCGATGACAGGGTCCCTAACCTGATACATTTTAATAAATCCAACAGATAAGTTTTTCTGGCAGGCGGATCTTCATCTATCCATTTCACCACCGAATCGAAAACAATCTCCTCATTCTTCACATTGAGTTCATCATCACTTAAAATTTCCATTAAATCCTCAACATCCAACGAAGTGAACTCTTTACTCTCTTTCACTAGCTGCATGAAATTGTGCCTGACGTATAATCTACCTCTCTCCTCCAGGTCTTTGCAGAAGTAGTGCCTCGCGAAATGTAAAATCCCTATGCAGTTGTGCGGTTTTAGGTGTTCTGCAAGGGTAAAAGGAAATTGTACTCTGGTATGAATGCGATAAGAATTCTTTTGCCTAATACAAACTGGCAGCACAATTGTATCACTCCTAGTACTTCGAATTGGTCGGCATAGCGCAGAAGCACTTCGACGTTGTCCGAGCCTATCCCGCACGCTCCGGTATAAGCGAAGTCCATTAGCTTTTTGATGATGTGTCCTGGAGCTTTCAGTTTAGCAATCGTTGCCTCTGGTTGGTTCCTATTTATAGAATTTGTGAACAGAGCCTGAAAATGTTTGTATTGTATTAGACAGATTGTTTCAATGGAGCATAAACTTAACTAACTTAGTTTTGGTAGCTTAACTAACCTTATCTTTAATATAATGAAAATATATTTTTATCTCAAGCCAATGGCTTCTTCATACAAAGCTTTTATCAGAATTATGTGACGATTTTTAGCCTCCAAACTAGTACGGCAATGTCTGCAAAACCCAACTGTTCTAGCCAGAAACAACAAGGTAACCTAGGTGTGGGTGCCGGGACACAAGAGTATAGCGGATAATCTAACTACAGACCAGCTAGTAGGGGAGGGTTCCTAAATGAAATTTACTGGACCGGAGCCAGATCTAGGGATCACAAAGAGTGCAGTACGTGGTGCAATTAATGGATTATAAAACAACACCAACTAAATTGGAACCATGTAGCTGAACAAAGTCACAAGAAACGGATGATGGGACGACCGTCACAACGATTAACTGCTGACTTACTTACATTAAACAGGACTCAGCTTAGGGCAATAACATGTCTATTAACAGGACATAGCTGTCTAAGAGGTCACCTGCAGAAGATGGGAATAGATAAAGATGAAATCCTATCCAAACTCTATGAGGAAGAGGAAACAACCTCTCATATCATTTTCGAATGCGTAGCACTAAGTCAACGTAGGGTTGCTATGCAAAGCGTATTTGATTTACCAGTGGACAAAGATTTATCAAATAGGCTTCTAAATATGATCGAGGGAACTAACCTGTTCGAGTAAAATGAAATCAAGGTAGGAATACCACAATAGGCCCAGTGGACTGCAGTGTTAGGAATAACTAAAGAGTGTCCTGCCTTGATAGTAACCAATCAATCAAACACTACACCATGAAAAAAGACCACCACAGGTCCCACCCTCTTCAGGTACAGTCTAGTAAGATAGGATAATTAAATCTCCATAGAAAGAATGGTGAATTTGGAGAATCAATTAACTAAGTTGTACCTTCTTCTGAAATAGTTCTGTTATTTTCCGTGGTTTGAGGAAAGCGTTGACTATATCAATAAGAATTTATTCATATCATTGTAATCAGTGTCAAAGCAGATTTAGATCGGGTTCACAGTCACTGCCTCTTTTATTTTAGATACCTTTGTTCATCTTTGTTCTATTTTGTGTCTAAGTTTTGTGTGTTGTAGTACCTAGTAGAGATCTCATAAATGTCGCTCGCACCTGAAACGCAATTTTTCATCAGTGGCATAGTTATTTGAAATTCGACGTTCTGAAGGTGCTCTTTCCAGCTCAAACTCTTTTCAATTAGTAAGTTATAAAGTTCCGCAAGGCTTGCTGTGCAACTTCCTTCAGAATTAACACTGTGATTAGGTCAACAATATGTCTAACTTAACAGTCAACTTTACAGGCCTTCTCTCTGCAATTTTCTTGAAGAAAAACTCTATACAAGCTTCATGGTCTGTATCTCTTTGGTAATAAACTAACGATTGTGATGAATATGAAATATTTGGGAATCACAATTACTAACATTTCGACCTGATATGATGATATATCATAGTTGATAGAGCGATTAGATCTTTATGGACGTGTAGAAAAACGTTTGGGATAAATAGCGGACTTTCACCTAGGACTCATTATCTATCTATACCTTTTGTATGATTGATCTATACACAAACACAAAGTAGTGAAAAATTACCCGAAAAGAATCAAAGGCAGATCTATTTGATGTGCCACCTCTGTATCTGCTAGTAGAGGTGGAAAATTCTAAATAAATTCTAGATAAAACTGCATATATTCTCTTTCACTTCCTTGACAAAAAGTGTATCTAAAATTTTCCAAACTGGATTTCTTATTATTGCCATACATATATGCAAATAACCGGCCGGCTGTCAAAGCGATTATTTTTCTTGTTGCTTTTGGAACCTGATCAAAACCTCATCCACGTTCACTCGCTCAGATGTTCTTGAGAATTTCAAAATTTGTGTTTGATACCTTCATCTAAGGGGGCATTAATTGTAGGACTTATGCGAGTAACTCCCTTTCCATCGCAGACAATGGAGAAGATTACTTTTCCCGCAGATGGACTCTTTTGAATCTTTGTACACATGAAGAATCAGGATAACAACATTCCATCGACTACTTCGGTGCTATTGGTCAATTTTCGACCAATTTTTTACATGATTTTGTGATCTATGTGAAATATGTGAGTACTTCCAAGCGTACGCTCACGAGTGAAGACATTCACAACTCCTCACTGTCAAAAATGTCAGATTCCCATTACATTATAATTGTTTGTAAAGTACGTTAAGAATTTCAGAAAATATTCAAATCATAAATTTGTATTATACAGGGTGCGGCAGAAAAGATTTTACACTTTAAACGTTTGCTTAAAGAGAAACAACATAAGCTACAGCAACGTTTTCTTTTTCAATAAAAAGAGTAGCCTTTGGAAATTTGTTTCATAGGTTGACAGTTGTCAACAATGCAGTGGACAGTGTCTTAACGTGTCTTTTGTCTGGAACAATTTTTAATATTAAATTCAATTACTGCCGTGCAAAGAAGGTTTAGGACACAATTTAATGTAAGAGAAAGTCCTTCACGTATTATTAATTTATGGGTTAAAAAATGGAGAAACACAGGTTCAATTCGGAACATAAAACCAACTGGTCGGCCACGATCTGTGCATAATGCGGATAACCAAGAAAGAATTAGAAAAGCAATTAGGTATTGCGAGGCCTAAAAGATCAATCAGAAAACAAGCTTTGGCCCTCCATATCTCAGACTGGAGTATTCGTCGTATGCTAAGGTGTATGAAATTTCATCCGTATAAAATTGCTGCTGTTCAGGAATTAAAGCCGAATGATAAGGTTAGACGACTCAAATTTTGCCGAACTTTCTTGCCACTGCGAAATAACGTATTGAACACCGATTATTTATGAGCGACGAGGCCTATTTTTATTTAAACGGTTTAATTAATAAACAAAACTGTCGTTTCTGGGCACGTGAACACCGTAGAGAACTTCATGAACGAGCTTTACATTCTCCTAAAGTTACAGTATGGTGCGCCATTTCAGCTGTAAGAATAATCGGTCCCTACTTCTTTGAAGAAAATGGCACCACCGTAATAGTTAATTCGGAACGTTATGGTGAAATGTTACGAAATTTTTTTCTTTCACAAATTCAAGATATGGAGTTTTGGTTCCAACAGGATGGCGCAACTTGTCACACGACAAGAAACAATACGGAAATCTTGAATCGGTTTTTTCTAGAGAGATTAATTTCAATCAGAGGGACCATAAGTTGGCCTCCTAAGTCACCCGACTTAACCGTGCCAGTTTTTTTTTTCTTTGGGGCTTTTTAAAGTATAAGGTCTATTGTAACAAGCCCCGGAATTTAGAGGTGTTGAAAAGGAACAACTGAAATTGGCGCAATTTTCCCACACATGCTTAGGAGCGTCGTGGATAATTTTGTTAGTCGATTAGAGGAGTGCATTGAAGAACAAGGAGGGCATTTACGGCACTCTATTTTTAAATCATAAATTTCCAAATATTATAATTTAAAAGTGTTCAGTTTATAGCAAAATTAAAATGTAAAATCTTTTCTGCCGCACCCTGCATTAATTGAACAGTACTTCTCACACTTAACACAGATTCACTTTCGATAAGCCAGTCAATACATCGCCGAGCACCTGTACACTTTCACACTTCCTACTATAATTCAAACATTTGGCGCCGCGGCAAGATATTTGCTTCTATTTTATACTACAATTTATCGTCTACAGTATATCAATTCATCCTCGTATATTACTGCATACTTGAATTGCAAAGACAGCCTTGACAATTTTGGCGCCAAAATTAGTGTGACGTTAAAGTCATCGCAAACCAACAAAACCACAATTTTCATGTTACTACTTAAATTCACAGAATTAATTTAAATAATTCATTATAAGCATGAATAATGAATAATAACAATACTAATATTACCTTAAAATATGGACTGACAGCTGATAATATTGCTCTATGAACTTTGAACTCCGTGCCATCTTCGCAATGGATGACCCCGTCGCACAGCTGATTATTGATACGCAATTCGGCCCATATGGGCGGAAATTCCACCGGCCCTATCACCTGCGGCATGCACACGCACTTCCGACATTTTGGGGCCGTTCTTTTCCTAGTAGCGGCCGTTTTTGTCTTCGCCTGCGCCGAGGACAGTCTGAACGTCTTCGTGCGCGAGGGCACTTTCCTTAATTTCATGTTAAAGTCCATATTGTGACCGTAAAATCTTTCTGCTAAAATGTGGTAGTACGCCTAAGGTGGATGTATATTTCGAAATGACGTTTGACGTTCTCTGTCCTCTATAGTCGTTGTTTCCGCTTTTGGCGAGGATATCCGCGATTATAAATCGAATATGGGCCAATTTCCCGCCAAAACAAACGTGTTTCCGTATTCTAGGGACATTAGTGACTATTTACTCTGATGTGGCCATGACTCATTCAAATATGACCTGACATCTTTGAAGGTTTGAAGTTTATCGAATATGGATAGGCTAAACATTCAAAATAGGTATATTTAGTATTAAACGGTTTATTTTGACTCCTAAAAATATAACAGAATAAAACACAAAAAATTTGGAAGTTTTAAAACTAGCATTTATTATGAAAAAATATCACACAATGTGTTGATTAACATCGATCACATCAAACTGTGCTTTGGCTTATATTTTAAATATCAAAAATATAGAAATATATAACAATGAAATGCTAATAAAAACAATGGAATTGGAGGAAATACGTTGGACAACATAGCAATTACACTTTATCAGTTATAGTCGTTGGTGGAGCGTTTGGAATTGGCGGTCCATTTTGTACGTTCATAGCTTTCTTCGAATTCTCAACGAAGTTCATCAAACTTTTTGACATATAATAAGGCCTCGAAATTCCATCATTCTGTTCACAATCTTCGCAAAAACATAAGAAGATTGTATCTATAGCCATCTAAAATGAAAATAAAAACGAATATATTTATGGGAATCTAATAGAATATTAAGAACTTTTTATAAAATTTAATACCTCGTATACAGTTATAAAACAGTGTGCTACAAAATATGTAAAAGTTCCTGCTAGAACTAACGGAATCCAAACATACCGAAGACCTTCTTTGTACTACAAAAGATGCATTGTTAGAACACGATTACTAAAAAAATACCCTCTTACTTCTAACATTTGTATCCCTATCAAGACAGTAGCCACAACCACGAGAATTTTAGTCAATAATAGAACAAAATCTCCAACTGAATTAATAACTGTAACGCGTAAACTATTATTGACCAGAAGTTTAAATGCTTGTCGACCAGATTCGCAAAAGTTTCTGCCATACATTGCTAAAAGTAAAATTATTATTTCAACAAGAACAATTAAGTGAAAAATGCTCACCTATTTCAATGTACGCATTTCTACTTATATACTTCAATATCTTTTCGAAACAATACAAGCAGCATTGGCAACAAGATAGTGTACATCTTGCACATTTTCCAGTCTTGTTCCTCAAATACCTCTGTAACATTGCCAACAAAATTCTGACTAACTGAACACTGGCTACTAATAAAGAACCGAAACATACTGAACCTAAATGATATTTCACCAAGTTATAAAAACTGTATAATACTGGATTACCAAGATTATTCTTATTTCTGGAATCATTATTATTAATTGCTCATAGAAGAAGAAAAAACAAGAAACTTAAATCAAATAACTTACCTGGTGAAATACCATGTTGCAATCGACCCGGCAAGAACCATGTGTTGACAACCAATTATAAATTCACACATCCAAAGCATACAAAATAGATTCCAAAATCCAGCAATTTTCATCGCTGTATCCGGCTGATATGTGAAGAATTGTTCTCGAATATAAGTTAAATATCCTGAGCTTTGAATCCATAAGCAGAAATAAAACCAGCATATTATTACTCCAAGTAACGATGTTAAAGTCTGTAAATAGTTAAGGTTAATAGAACCATGTTGATTTTTTTCCGCATATGTTGGTTGTTCATACCAGAATAGGTTCGAATAATAGTAAAGGCATTGCAGTTATGGATTTTCCTGCTTCCGTAAACAACTGGACTACCAATTTTATCCTCTTCCTCAGAGCAAAAATTATAGCTATTACACACAGAGTGACTACAGTGGCTATAATTGCACCCACTAGGTAATAGGACTTTTTATCGTTTGATATAGTTATGCCGAAATAAGCAATTTCATTATTTTTATCATCCGTGTGCTGCTTGTATAAATACCTATTTAGAATTTGAAAATAATGTTCTATTAGTAAATAATACAGTGCATCTGAATTACTTTAGGTCATAGCATGTCAAAGCAAATCATTTGATCTATGAATCACACTTATGACCTTTCAATAACCTCTTTCTTTTTTCAAAAATTTTAAGTGAAATGATCTACTGTCCAGTACCTCAAATGAGCGTTTAATCCAGAAACAACAAGCGTCTGTATATCTTAAAAAATCATAAATGTGATTCAAAGCATGTCAGAATTACAATAAAAATTAATGATTTGAATTTTAATAAACAACTAAAAGTAATGCGGAAACAAAACAGAAGAATATTGAGTAGCCAAGAGAGAGAAAGATTAGGGATGATGAAATACTACGATAGTTTTTTGCTATTCAGGTAAAACTTGAAGAATTCTGCCTAATCAATATTTTAAAACGGTCAAGTAATAGTAGGAATTCCACAATCACATTTTTTTGTGATCCTAAATTACACTAATCAATAAAAAAATATATGAATCTCTTCCTTCTCTTTAAGAGTCAAATAATACTAATTTTGAATCGATAAACGATACATTTAAATAACATATTCCAACATCAGTGAAAGTTCATTTTAAAGCTCTAACTTGAGGGTGGTTTGATCGGAAGAAACACATGTAGTGGTTTAAATTTGCAAGAAGCGAGCTTGCTCACTTGCAAGCTTGCTTCTTGCAAGTGAGTTTTGGATCATCTCTACGTACAAAACCAGCAATTCGAGCATTACTTCGTTCCAATGAGCCTGATATATTCGTTAAATTATAGAAATGTAGTTATGAAGTCTTTCTCCGTGTTTATCACATACAGCTCAATAACTAAGATGGAAAAGTCTATACAGGAATGACGAAAATGAATTTTTAAGTGGCAGAAGTATTGTCACCAAATGCTTGTGGTTATCATTTTTTTGTTGCTTAAGAATCCATTAAAAACTACATTGAAAGTTTTACAAGTTGACAAATTTATAGTCCAATAGACATACCTTCCTTCAATATTGCATAACTTAATACACTAAAAATCTGTCAGTTTGCATAAGTCTCCTCCAACTGAATTACAAAACTAACAAGAATAGAAAGAAAACTGTTGTCGTGCCGTGATGAACAACTTAAAAACTTGGAGTCGTCTACATATAAATAGTTTCCATTTAGCTAGATCATGATTCAAATTTAAACATTTCATTAAGCTATTAACACTTCTCAAAAAAAAGTTTGTACTGTGAGACCCTGACATTTCGTTCGAGGAGATTCCATTGTTGTAGTCTTGACCCCAGAATGAGATCATTGTAAGATGAAGTGCAAGATTTATTGGGTTCTTCTGACAGTTCATTTTCTATTTTAAAGTAGGAATGTGGAACAAATCCAATAGCAAATGAAAGGTTAGCGTATTGAACTGTTCCTCTTTTCTTTTTCATAGTTGTTTATAATTTCAAACTGTTTTATACTTCTTTAAAATAATATCTAATATAAACAAGTTATTAAATTGTTGTTTCACTCATCAAGATTAGTAGCTACTGTCAATTGCTAGATTGTTGGCTCTGCCAGTTAAACAAACAAAACGTTAAACTTCTTTTCAATTCGATAGACCATATAATTTTTCAACAGGGGATAAATACAAAGCAAAGAAGCCGGTTGATAATATAGCAAGTAGTTACTAAATTTCACAAAATCGTCTCTTACTTACCATAAGATACCAGTAACAATAGTGGAAAATAAGACCACACCGATCAGGACGACCCAAACAAGAAATCCCACAAAAAATCTAAGTAAAGCAACCAATATTACTGAAAAAACTGAAACAATAAAGTTAGTTATGTAATTAGAAAACAAAACATGTGTATTTTAATAGCTTACCAAAACCTATAATACATAGATACAATATCTCTTTCCAAGTTAATAGTAGGTCCTCTGTAGCTTCCTAAAAATTTGGTGTTACATTGCCGTCTAATAAGATGTAATTTTTACTTACCTGGAAGAAGTCATGCCAACCCAGTTTTGATATGAAACTATCAACTGACGAAACTGCCTTCTTGGGCAAGCAGCGATTGAACACTTGACGGCTGAAACGATGAGCAATGTTTAGCGGGTTAAATTCTTCATGTTTGATTTAGTTTGAAAGCCTAACATAATTTTTACTCAATAATATCTAATTGAGAATTATAGAAATACAGAAATACTTTTTCTTAAAAATAATAATTTCCACATCAAACCATTTTAGTTCCCCAATTCATTTTATTGAAAGTGATTCCCTTTTATTTGATTTTTAATTTTAATTTAAAAAATAAATGGCATTATATATAAGACTTTATTAAATAGCAAGGTTTTTAAGAAGGTTCTTAATACTTGTTTGATTTATTTTGTAGATGCATTTAAATTGATTAATAATAATAATAATACTTTATTAATCCAGTAAACCAAACTGGTATAGGATAAGTCATTAAGTTGGAAGATAAGTTGCATGATTACATTTTGATCTGTCTAAAGCCTTTGAGCCTGTGTTTCATCAGATCCTGTTAACAAAGATGGCATCATGTGGTATACCTGGTGTTGCACTAATCTTATTCAAATCATATCTGTCAGGTCGTCGACAAACGACGTGTGTTATATTTATCCGATATGTCAATGATTTATCTAATGCAATGCTTAACTGCTGAGTTTACTATAGGTACCAGTACTTACTGAAATATGACGGCAAAGCATTATGTACGAGCATTTCTGTTGAAAATAAGGAAGCTAGCAAACAACAAATTGCACATACCTCGCAATACATGTGTTAAAAATCACATACAACATACTAAATTATTAAAATAGAAAGAAAAATTCATAAATTGTCACAAAGTTCAGGCAGTGTCCACCAACTGCATTGAAGTAAGTGAATGCCTGTTTTTTTGGTTTGGTTTAAAAGTGAAAACTGTGGTAAAAAACCTCTGCAGGGAACATATCAGATCAACTGTTACTTCTAGTCATATATTAATAGTTTTTTAATTCATAGACATAAATAGAACAAGAATTTCTAGTAATTTAAAGAAAGAAACAATTACATTCGGTAATTCGAATTCATTTGCTTGTTTTTCATTACCAATATTATGTTAAAATTAAAAAGAAAATTGGTTGAGCTAAAATGAAGTGGAACTAGAAAATAATAAGCATACGCAGTCCAAGAAGAAGCAAAAACTGGAGACAAATGTAGCATTGTTAGCTCAACACCAATCATTGGTGTTGAGCTAACAATTAGAAGAGTAGAATTTAAGTAAGAACTATCTACTGGAAATTATCACCATTAACATAGATCATATTTTACAATTTCAATTAGAATAGTTTCAAAAATGAACTACTTAACGGTGGTTTGCAAATGTGTTCAGAAGTTATCAACATACAATCCATCACAAATCACATTTATTACTTACTGAAGTAGACTCGCTTAATGGACTCATCTTTATTCAGTTACGTTTTTTAAATATATTTGCTATATATGTATGTATTTGTAAACCATTTTTATTAATTTAAACATAAAGTATGTTTGTATTGTATATTATAAAAATTCTATTATAAGTATGAAATGTAAGTATTACCAATTTTTAATGCCCAATTGTTTTTCACCTACCTGTACCTGCATGCGTACATTAAAGAATGAATAACGAACATTAAGGAACTAACATATTATACGTATTATACACGCAAATCGTTGTATTACAGACTGTATGCTGTATTAACCTTTTAGATCTATATCTGATTGAATAGGTAAAACTTTAGCTTTTTCATAAGTGAAACACCTCAGGTCATTGCCTTTAAACACTCGAAAGATATCACAGGCTGATAGAACCGATTTTTAAGTCTCAAGTATGTAAAAATTAAGATAATATCGTCATTCTTATACTACATATTTAGATTTAGAGTCTGTTGGAAAATATACATGAATTATTTTATTTATTTGACTTCGCCTCAGTTATCACTTTTATATTTTGACTAGTAATACCAAGCAATTACTATTTGGTTAAAAGAAGAGTAGTTGGAGAGAGAGATCGTTCTAAATTAACATAATCGAAACATGTCTTGAACAAGATTATACCAAATCGAAGTTGACTTATTAGGGACTTATATCTGATATATTGCGACATCGTTTTCTAATTTATTTTTCAACGTATTATCTCCAATATATGTTTAAACATCTAGAAAACCAGTAAGTTAATTTGCCTGCCTTTTGACTTTGATAACAAGAAGTCAAAAAATAAGATTCAAAAAAGGAGGTATTGGAAATTCAGCAGGAAGCCATAGATTTAAGTTTCTTTCACCTGCCTTATGAAATTTTGGTTGGAGACTTATTATCAGAAGAAAGATTGTTTGAGTTGAAAGGTTTAGATGACGTTGGCAATGGCTCAATGAAAGTAACTGCTCTACCACAAAGTTAAGATTTTTTTTTCTGATACTTACGTAACATTAAAACGTGGATCTAAATTTATCTTTCCAATTATATAGTCTTGCTATATTTCTAAGTCGCGTAACAATAACGTCACGCACCTAGTTACTTGCTCTACTATCTCCGTCATCAAACGTACATTTTTTATATGCATACAAACACGTCTATAACTGAAAATTACAGTTTGTAGCTATATATATTCGAGTCGTACATTCTTTATCGGTGGACGACAGTAATTCGATTCCTGGTAAATTGTTGAATATGCAGACGTAGGTACACATAGCTATTGATTTACTTCCGGGCACACTAATGATCAGAAAATTACTTTTTCAGCGTTAACAGAGTCTACAGCGTTGTCTACAGTGCATCGTTTTAGATACATAGATATTGGAAATTTTTCAATGTGAAAATTTTAAGGAATAACTCTAATCATCAAATCTACTATAATTTTACGTTCAAAGTTATCATTGTAAGGCATGCTTTACCATAAAAAAATATATACAAGTACGTATATTGTACTGCAAAGTCACCAGAAATGAAAATGGGAGGACAAAAACACGTTGACTATGGTTATCTTCAGGAAAGAGATTGTCGATTTGTGGCTAAATTTGGGTCTCGTTCATTCTCTAGAATCTCTAATAGATGATGCATTTAGACCAATGAGGGAGGGCAGTTATGAAAAATGATAGTCTTCTGTATTAGAATTCTCAGATCTGCGGGCTTTTTCCAGACTATGTCTTGCTTGCCCACGTGAATAATCTGTAGGTTTCCTATTTGAAGGTCTCTATAAATGTATTTCATACCATAGTAGACCCATCATTCTTCTCAAAAATCTGTTTTGGAGAACTTCGAGGGATTTGATATTCGTATAAATCCATGTTAGAATGCGATTTAATAGGACAGTGTAAGAGGGTTTGTTGCGAAGATTCAGGAAACATGATCTAGAAAGGAGTAACATCAACATGTTGTTTGTTTTCATGAATTTATATTTCAGAGATTTGATGGACAAGATCTTTTCTCTGTTTGTGGGGCTAAGGTGATTATATTAGGCCGTTCAGTCAACTAAGCAAACCCAAATTATTTCCTCTGCTGATGTGTTTTACAATGCTTATTAGTTTTCAAATGGAAAGATCCTTGGTGCTCAATCCTGCTATTCAGTTGACATGCATATGTCGTAAACACGGAAAAAGAGAGCAGAAAAACTGCATCCGTACTAAACAGATATCATCTCCCATGGGCGCTACTGCATCATTAGAACAAGTCACCTGTAATGATCGCAATGTTACCGCTAGTAGTGCTTCCTTCCTCCTAAGAAAGTCCTTGTTGAAAATTTGGATGAATTGTAGGAAGGTGTCGATAATGAATAAGTTGCAATTCGTCAATAAATCGTCCTCATATTTTGACTAGATGCGAAGAAGAATTGAGGTTGAAAGTTGCAACACATTATTGAATAATCCCAATTTATTTCGTAAATTTAATGATTCAATTTTTGTGTAATAATCTTTTATTTTTCTTGGTGCTTTTTTTAAAGTTGTTTAAACAATCATGTGGTTGTCTTCTCAAGAGGAACGTTTGTGCAGTAGTGTATTTCGTTTTTAAATGCTCCTACTATTAATAATGAGTCGAAATTTAGAAAAATAGATGATTGAAAACTGTTCAAGCCCAGGATCCGCACAAGTTAATGAACATTTGAACATTAATAATATGTCTCAAATTGCTTTGTTTTCTTGCAAATTAGGATTCGCAAGCAAAGGCTGATGGGACAGTTTGGGAGATCCTTCCAGATCCTACTCTGATTTTTTTTATTGAGTTATTTAAAGCCTACAATCTACGTCACCAAACCACAAAATTTAATTGAAGTTGTTAACTAATCATTTACAAGAACTAATCTTCATTCAAGTATTAGAGCTGACCAATCAAGAGCAACTTCATTATTTTATTAACAGATTCGAATTTGCATAAGTGTAAACTCTAGTAAAGATTACTACTTTACTTACTAATCTCCATGCTCACTGCAATTGTGGACACAAACCTTCCGTACATGATCGCTATTTTTGCTGAAGTATTCCGAGTTCATAACAAGCAGCAATCTATAGAAACAAATAAAAAATTCTTATCTTCTTTGACTCAATAGATTAGGTCATACTTTTCATTTTTCCAATCAGTCCCCACGCAAGCAAATCGTGGATCATTTTTAACTCTATAATTTTGTCTCCCACAAACATTTGCGCAGTTATCATAACCATTTAACACTCGGTATATATCTCCATGAATCATGCAGTAAATAATTAAAACTCCCTAAAAAAATCCATTGTAGAGATTGCATGTGCAATTTTATACCTGCAATATTTGCAAACAAGTCTACACACTGTACTGTCCACCCCAATTTGTCGAATTTCTAGTTAAAGATGCTCACGCACTCAATGAAATAATTTTGGTGTTATAAAAAATTGTTTGTAAGTAATTAAATAATATAGTATGGTGCAGACTTCTTTGCAGTATACATATTTTGTATACCAAAACTATGAGAAAGATCGCCATGAGGATTAAGAAGAATACATCCGTGCATTGTCTGTTTTTGGGTGATCTAAAATCATCACTCTCTTCGGAAGTAGTTCGATGTTGGAACGCTTGAAATTCTTGTCTCTGCAAATACATAAAGGTTTACTGCTTTGTTTATACGGCATGCAAAATACAATTTAAAAAAGTCTACTCGAAATATAAACGTTAAAATCATTCTTAATTTAAAACAGCTATTGTGAAGGTGATAGATCAGTTAAACTGTTACATGTGCAAGATAATGACTATAACACATTTTTTAAGGCAGGTCAGAGAGAGTGAAAGTTAAAGAAGCTGACGAAAACGCGTTTGTAACTTGTGAAGGTGTGGTACCTACAAGCTTTGAGAATCGGAGGCTTACAAAAGCCATAGTTACTTAATGCTTTACACTAGGAACTTGAGGTGGAATCTTTCAACGACTCCAAAGTAAAGACAAATCGTAAGAAGACTGTAGATCTATCTGAAGACCAAGTTTCCGTTTATGCCCAGGTAGCACGAAAACGTTTTTAAAAGGTTAAGTAAAGGTTACTTGCAACGTTTAACGTTCATAAATGTTGAAAAAACGTTTCCTAAACGTTACTCACTAAACGTTAACGTAGTTAAAAAGATAGCGTTATATTTGGTTTCTTTAATGGTGAAAATATAACATGTTAACACATGTTTGATACGTATAATCTTTTTAATTGATAATGAATAATGATACCGAGTTTACGTTGTAGAAATTAAAAAATTAGCTTATTTGCTGCTTATTTACCTTCTTATTTTTTTGTTGGAGTACAAATTTACTTAATATTCTTCCCTTTATTGCTATTCATTTAATTCGGATATGTTACAATTTTTTGTAGTTTCATCGTTATGAGAAACTAAGCTATCGTAATTAAGTGACGTCAAAATTTAATGTATTGTATTTCTTTATAAAGATATTTTTGCATTTTCCAACGTTAATAAAATGTTTCTCGTGTAACGTTTGCAGAACCTTAAAGGAACGTTAAATTATGTTTTATTTTTGTGGCAATAAGACGTTTCCCAAACGCTATATAAACGTTTGTGGTAACGCTCAGAAAACCTTTTTAAAACGTTTTAAAAGCGTTACATACTACCTGGGATGGTGACGTAATTTATAAAAGGTATACAAAAAGTATTCAATGTGGTGACCTTGACAGGTTTTGAACGTAGATTCTGTAATAAATCTTAATTTCTCCATATGGTTATCACCTCTCCCAAAGAGCACACTGATGTGAATATTACGTCATATTTTCGTGATTGATGAACCTCTTCGAAATACCAGATAATGACGTCAATTTGTAGCAGTCATTTATGAGTATACAAATGAAGTAACAAATTAAGACGTTGTTGTCGAGGTACTGCTACATTTATAATTTAAAAATTGTGCTACAAAGTAGTACAAAAAATCTTTAAATTGAGTTCTGATATAAATCGCAATTTTCAGTTTTTTTCTGGCACTTTTGAATGCTTTTTTAGAATTAAAATTATGTCAGTACCTTACCAACAGCGTGATACTTAGAAAATAATATGGAAAAGCCATTGTTCTGTATGAAAAAGAATAGATCTATCCGTATGAAAAAAAAATATAATCGTTATATTTTGTAGAAATCGTTATACAGGTCATAAACCACGTCATGTTGACGTTAAGCGAAGGGTGTCAAAGTGACGTTTAATGAGAGACGTTATATTGACGTTTTCTGAAGTACGTCAAAAATTCATCGAAAAATAGACGTTTATATCACGTTATCAATTGGAAATTTGACGTCTGCATCCAATGAGTACGCCAACATGACGGAGCTGTACTGCTTAAACTCTTAAAATTCTTAATATATTCTTCCCATCTGCATAACTACGTTAGTTTTTAAAATGTTTGTTTTACACTTTTGCGGAAACGTCGCTTGGATTATGTGAAAATATCATCATAAGTGTTTTCTTCATTTTTTTTTTGCTATTTCTTCAACAAATAGTACTTCATGAAGTTCTACTAATTCTTCAGAATTTGTCACAACTATAATCACATATTCCAAGAAATGTGCGATAAGCTTATAGTTAACATATAATGGCACATTAAAATTTACAAATTATTTAATTATAATGTTGTCTAAAATTATTCATCATTCAGTCATTAATTACATTGAACAAACACATTTTTATTCATTGTATGATGCGTTTCGTTTAGATCTAAAGGAATACCACGAAGACTTATATAAATTTTAACAGCTTAAAACTCATGGACTTACATAGCTTTAATATAACTAGCTTTCAATTATGGTAATTAAGATGAAATCCCATTAACTTAATAATTACTTGCTCTTGCATTTAACGAGGGCAATTTCAATTACTTAACTTACCTCTACAGGTTCAACTCTGTCGTTGGCACTAACTAGAGAACCCATTTTATTTTATTTTATTTTAGTTTAGTTTTATTTCGTTGCACTTAGAATTGTTAACAAAAAGAAGAACAAATCACATCTTAATCGTAATTCCAACCATTCAGTAATGTATCGCTTTTATGATTTAATTTTGGTGTCCGCTTTACGTCATTTTAAAATTTAAAAAAAATTCAAAAGGAGTATACAGCGAGAATGACTAAATTGGTCCATTATTCAATTAGTTAGCAACCATTCATATGTTACGGCATGTCTTAGAAAAATTGAATATGGTCGCGATTGTAGATGTTTCACACCACATCACGCAGTGGTTTGCGATACGCTTTTCATCGCATGCTTTGGTTAGTTAAGAGGTAAACAAAGTTGCGTTGCTAAGGCAATGGCCCGCATACATAACTTGACCATCCATTCCGTGTCGGAAAATATTTTAATGGTAGCATTATAATGCCGACGTGACCGTGTTAGAATTCTAATTGTTAATCTGGTAATGGATTTTGTTATTATTTTTTCTACAAAATTCCCAGGTCGCTAATAAACATGTAAATGTCGTCCAGAGATGAATTAGTTTAATAAAACCGAAACATTATGTAAACAACGCAAAGTGTATCTAAATAGAGTTTTGTAATGGCGTCATAACCAGCTAAACATTAACTATATTTCGGGATTATGATTTATGATTTTTATCTTACTGTAATGAGGTTTTAAACCAGGTAAGAAAACAAAATACATTCCTCTCATTGTTTCTCAGTTTACATTAATCGTATCTACATTATATTGTATCCTTAAATGTTCTTACAAAATGATACAACAGATTTCTATAGTCAGCAGATTATTTTTTTAATTTTACCTTCAACCTTTTCAATAATTCGCAATCTACGCAAAATTTAGCATTGGGCTAGGTATATTGAATTTCTAACCAAAAATTGCTATTCTGATACATCTTTTATAAAGAGAAAGTATATAAAGTAACCCAAGGAGCGTCTGTACGTCATATTAACGTCTATTTAAGGTACACATTGATCCCAGACGCCAAATATCCAACTGATGACGTTATAAAAACGTTTATTTTTGAACACCACTTTGATGTCTCTCGCGAAATGTCAATTTGACGTTCCCCGCTGGACGTCAATTTGACATACCCCGCTAAACGTCAATACAAGCTGACCGCAATGAGTTGTGTGGCAATCTATACAAATAGATATAACGTCTATAAAATTATTTTCTCTAATATCTATATTTACCATAGCTATACAGGGTGTACCAATTATCCGAATTCGGTCTATTATATCTTACCTATTAGTTTAATTAAAAAATGTTTTAAGTAAAAGTTGTTCGGAATCAACTGCTCTATATCGTAAAATTATTTTAGTGTATACAGGGTGTTCAGTTTTGGCTGAGCGTTTAAAAATTTTCTTTTTTTAAATGGAATAATCTATGACATTTTCAGATTCCCCGTTGTAAATTAAGATAGTTTTGTCTGACAAACCTAGTACTAAAAACTAACCGTTTCCGAGATATTTCAATTTTAAGAGGAAAAGGATCATTTTCATGGTAGTCTTTGAAAATTAATTTCGTCTGTACTAATATTTGTTTTGCAACGATTCTTTGGCATAATTATGACATTATCTTAATTTAAACAATCCATGCCAAATATCTTCACTATTGCATACATCTTTTATTTTTGTTTTTATTAAAGTAGACATCGTTTTATATCTACCTATTAGTAGAGTTGGCACAGCACTGTTGACTTCATCTTACCAATATCAATAAATATTTATGTATTTTATAGTAAATTACCTATATCTCAAAAAGTATTAACTTTAGCTATAGGGAATATTATAAGCGATTGAAAGGGAACTTGAAGCACTATTAAATGGCATAAAAATATACAGGGTGTTCCATTTGAAAAAAATTAGTTTTCCACACATAATTTATGTAATTTCGCCAAAACAGATGGTCACTTAACCGTATTAAAAATGCAGTGATTAATTTTCAATTTCGAAACACCCTGTATGCAATAGTGAAGATATTTGGCATGGGTTGTTTAACTTAAGGTAATGTCATAATTATGCCAAAGAATCGTTGCAAAACAAATATTAGTACAGACGAAATTAATTTTCAAAGACTACCATGAAAATGATCCTTTTCCTCTTAAAATTGAAATATCTCGGAAACGGTTAGTTTTTAGTACTAGGTTTGTCAGACAAAACTATCTTAATTTACAACGGGGAATCTGAAAATGTCATAGATTATTCCATTTAAAAAAAGAAAATTTTTAAACGCTCAGCCAAAACTGAACACCCTGTATACACTAAAATAATTTTACGATATAGAGCAGTTGATCCCGAACAACTTTTACTTAACACATTTTTTAATTAAACTAATAGGTAAGATATAATCGACCGAATTCAGATAATTGGCACACCCTGTATATATAGGACCAGACATACAGGGTGTAAAAAAATTAGACCGACAAACTTTGAAGGAAAATAGATGACGTTAAAGCAAATAGTTTTTATTAATATTATTATTATTTTACAACTCTCATGTTTGGAGTGAGGACAATTCCCATGCTACATGTATATCGTCAATAGGGCCCTACATGTTACCCTTACGATTGAATGGCAATGTTTATCGTATTTTCCTTGAAGAAGTTTTACCAGAACTTCTGGAAAATGTGCCACTGATCACAAGAATACAAATGTGATTCCAACACGATGGGGCACCTCCTCATTTCACAGCCACCGTGCGTCATTACTTGAACCAAACGTTTAACAAACGCTGGATAGGCCGAGATGGTCCTATCTCATTGCCTCCTCGCTCGGCAGTTTTTTTCGTCGTGAGATTGTTTCTTCTGGGAGCATATGAAAACTCTCATTTATGAGACTCTCATTCACACGGACGAAGAATTAGTAACTCGAATAATTGCTGCGGCTAATCATATTCAAAATATTCCTCAGCTATTCGAACGAGTGAGACAATCAATACTTCGGCAATGTCGTCTTTGTGTCGAAGTTAATGGAAGACGATTTGAACATTTATTGTAAACAAGAGTGCATTAATGTCATGTAACTATTCCGTATTTTGTGTTTAGGATTACACTAATAATTTCATTTTTCGACTTACATTCTTTGTTTTCGTTTTGAAGTCACCAATCTCCTCGTTTTGTAGTATTAAAACAAAACGTCGTAGGGAAAATAATATTGCCGGTCTATTTTTTTTTACACCCGGTATACATATGTATAAGTCTGAGTTTATATTATCAGTATTGTAAATGAATATTTCATTCTACAAATATTTTTTTATAAAGGCTCTTCTATCCGCTTGAAAATGTAAAGGCAGCAAAAACTTTTTATATAACCATCGTATAGTACAAATAGGAACTTTTCACTCTATCTATTGTAAATGATCACAGTTGGTAGAATTGCTTCTGATCAAATTGTCAAATCTAAGCTTCGGTTATTTTCGGTCGATGTTTATTTTTAAGAACATTCTTGAAGCTTGTATTCTATGTTTTATTCATTTATTCAACAAAGCGCCTTGAATTTGAACGCAACTGTGCGCGTTAACAATTATTTTGAGTTATTTATTTGAAATAAGTTAAGTTAAAGTTTTGTTTGATTAAATTTAGTACAAAAATATGGCAACTTTAGAAGACAAAATATTAGGCGAAAAAATGCATAATTATTGCAGCAGCAGTGAAGAAAGTGACGGTGAAGATTCAGATGCAGATAGTGAAAATCCAAAACCAATTAATGCTGAGCCCTCAGCGCTTCCCGAGCCGAATAAATGGGAAGGGACCTCTACAAACACAGGTCCGAAAGGTGTCATTAAAGACTGGCAAAGATATAAACAGCTCGAAACAGAAAAACGAACTGATTGTGAAAAAGAACGGATAGAACTTGCAAAGAAGTTAACTCTAACAGTGCAATCTGTGTTAGATGAAGAACGGCAAGCTTTAGATGACCCAGAGCTGGCCGAATTATTGGACGATGAATTTTTATTAACGTATCAAAAACAGAGAATGCAGGAAATGTTGACGCAAAACCAACATAATTTGAAATTCGGAGAGCTTGTATTTTTATCGAACGGCCAGGAGTATTTGGATGCAATCGATAAAGAGCATAAGAATGTTACGATTGTCATTCATATTTACGAAGAAAATGTAACTCCGTGTAGAATTATGAATACGTGCTTGAGGGAATTGAGTAAGGTTTATGATAATGTTAAATTTTGTGCAATTATTGGATCACGCGCTGGATTAAGTAGGGACTTTAAAATTAAAGGCGTACCAGCTCTGTTAATATATAAAGCTGGCCAAATCGTTGGTAATTTTATTCGTTTATCAGATGATCTCGGTGATGATTTTTGTGCGGAGGATGTGCAAGGTTTTCTTGTCGAACATGGTATGCTGGAGGACAAAACATGTACACCTTTAATTGTGAAACCTGGTGATACGCAATGTGACGATAGTGACTGATTTAGGTATAATTTTTTACTTTACTATTTATTTTAAGTAAGAGAGAGATCCATTATCTATAAATTGTATATATAATTAAACAGTATTAACATTTTTTCATTATAATATGTTAAAGTATTCAAAATTTCTTATGAAAAGTATTGATTAATTACGAAAATATTTTCTTAAATCGTTCTAGAAAACTATCATACTACTTATTTCTTTTCATACCACTCACTTTGTGCTGTCGTTGAATTAATTTTTTTAGCAATAAAGTTAAAGTTAATCTATGAGTTGATTTTTATATTCAACAAAGTAAATATAAAGAATTTATGAGTGCATTGAAATTTTTGTACCTGTTTGATAAAGGTATTTTACTAACATTTCTATATTGTTAACATGGCAGAATTAGTACTTTAAAGTGTATTTGATATTCATACTAAAGCTATTTTTAATTCAGTAAAATATTTTTATTTATTAATGGCATTGCAATTTTAAATGTTTTGTTATAGTATTAAAATATGTTAGTACATACATTAAGGATTATTATATAAGATGTGTTACATAAGGAGCACTTAATGGTTTAACAGTGAAGTCCAATTTTCAACATGCTTTAAAATCTATTTATTTATTCAATCATTTATAAATACAGTTACCTAAAAATACACAGTGCTGAGGTAACAAAAAAGTCGTAAAGAACGCAAAAAAATGTAAAATATAAACAATGAAAATACTTTTTTGAGAATTCTGTAATAAAGAAAGTATATAAAGATATTTTAAAACTGAATAAATTGAATGTATAAATAGAGCTTATTACTAATCTATAAAGCAATAAAGTTTAAGTATATTTTGCTTATGTAATATATAAGTATGATTGAAGAAACAAATTGTGTAAATAACTAGAAAGCATGCAATTGTTCGACAGCTATGAATAGGAGGAGAATAGGAATAACTCCAACATATTGTTCATTTTTTTTATTGAAATCTGTTAAAAACTACCCGTGTGTAGGGTGGTGGTACATACAGTTATGGTCAAAATTGTAGCAGCATTCCTGGAGGTAAAAACTTTTATATTGTCGAAAATTGATAGTGCATCCTTATACCATCTTTGGCAAATTAAATGCGAATTTTTCAGCGAGGAATTTCCATTTACCAAGTAAAGGCTATACTTTGAAGCAAATTTAATTTCTCTAAAAGAGAGTACTGTTTTGATAAACTTCTTTAGAGTAATTAAAATCACTTTAAAGCAAAGCCTTTATTTACAAAATCAACATTCCCCGATCAAAAATTCGCATTTAAATTGCCAAAGATGGTACGTTTTGGTTGTACTCTCTTCATCATTATCCATCATATCCTTATTAGAATCGGATTCTTCTCCTTGCGAAATTTCACCAATATCAATGCTTATTTCTACATTTACATCTTCATGAACTAAGTTATTACCAACACTTGTATGCATCAAAATCAATATTATTTGACCCAGATTGGTGAACCAGTTTACACATTGCAACAATAGTAGATAAGGGTAGCTCATCTTCGGGATTAAAATCTAGCTCAGTTTGAAAATCTTCGGAATACGTGAATCCAGCTTTACGAAAGCAGTTTTTCAATTATTACAGAAGTCAATCGATTCCAGGCTTTCTTTATAAAATAAATAACATCTAGTAAATTAATTGTTTGGTTAAGTCTTGTACATGATTAACCGAGTCCAGTTTTGCTAAAATGTGCTTTAATAAGATTATAGATCTATACCAGGTTTTAAAATTTTTGGTATTTCCTTGATCTAACGATTGCAACACACATTGCACTGGTTGTGGAAGGAAGGAAAACTATTTTGATATTTTTTAGTGTTAGATCTCGTGGATGAGATTTAGCATTATCAAGAAAAAGTAAGATTTTTCTGAAAAGCACGAGGTCTAGCGGCTTTGTCGATCACAAGTGGCTTTTCTAAAGCCACATTCGCACAGAGTAGGATAGTTAACCGCTCTTTTGCCATTTTTCCACCAGTACATTTTTCTCCCTCCAAGGCAATGGTTTTATCGGGCAGAGCAGGAAAAAATTCTTCCGTCTTGTCGGCATTGTACACGTCTCTAGGATTATAATTGTTCATCAAAGCCGGAAGTTTTGCTTTAAAATTGTTAACATTACCAACACTAACACTTGCACTTTCTTCTGATATTATTCTTCTGATAAACGTAATTTTATGTCTATTTTTAAAACGTTCTAACCAACCAGATGAAGCACTGAAGTTTTTGTATTCTAATTGCTGAGCAATTTCCATTGCCTTTGACCATATTAAGGGTTCAGAAAGAGGAATATTTTTATTTCTGACTTGTATAAAGTATGTTAATTTATCGATATTATACCCTTCAATTTTAAAGAAATTTAGTTTCTGCTGAATGTTATCATCTGAATAAAACTTGGTCACTAGTTTTTCTTTATCTTTTATAATGTTCGCCGCTTGCGTTTTCCCTATTTTGGGGCTAAAGCGCGAACACTTTTCTTTGTTGTAGACTTCAATGACATTTTTTTTTGAATCGTAAGAATACGTTTGTGATATTTTTGAGACATTCCGGTACTAGTGGTGGATATGTTTTCCTTCATTGAAACAGCGATTTTCTGCACTGTTTGTCGGGCTACTTCTTCTTTCATTGCAATTCTACGATGAGAATACGTTCCTATGTAAAACAATGCCGAAAAACTATGACATTTTTTTTATCATTTGATATGTCCTTCCTCTTGCCCATAGGAGAAATAATTAAAGTTCTCGAAAAATTTTCTTTTTCTACAATTTCTGCCGCTTCTAGAATATCCTGAATAAGGAAAATAGAAGTGGAAGGCAAACAAATGTATTCATATTCTCTGTAGGCTGGTTAAACAGCCGAGTTTGGATTTCAAAATTAGTTTCCACCAAAGATAAGCTGATTTATTTACCTGCCTTTCTCAAATCTTCAATGATATTTTAAGGGTAATAGATACCAAATATGACAACTCCCAATTTAGTTTTAGAAGATGAATAGACATGCTCCAATATGTAGGAAGTGTGGAAGAAAAGTAACTAAATCAATATTATCTTATCGTATCTTACCTTATCTTATCTATAGCATGGGAAATTGCCTCCTGGGTTATGTGTGTTTATAGCATCTGCTCAATTTTGTAATATGTTTAAGAACCTTCACAAAAAGCTTTTGTAATCTTTACACTGCAAGGAGAACGCGCAAACTTCCAGAAGCACTTTTTGGGGAAATTGGATTTCCAGTTGTACTTATTATACCACATGGTAATAGAAGTGCCTATTTTGCCTGATATTACCTGCTCTCCTAATTTGATTCTCTTTTTGGCAACTCTTGGGGATGATGAAACTGCTTATACTCATCTCATTTAAATTGTAAATGCTGAGAGTGAGTTACTGTTCAAAAGTGTCTTTTCATAATAATTAAAGAAGAATTAAATCCATATTCAAGCTTGTGTTTGTTTAGTTTACTAAGACTAAGTCGAGAACTAAGTGTAAAATTGATGATTTCATCTTTTTTTCTGTGGAAATGCTAGTTGCAGCGGTTTCTTAAGCTATATGGGTTGTTTAACTGCCACAATTCTTGCTGTGTAGTTTGTGTGTGTTAGGCAGCCTTGTTACAGCACTATATTGCCGTTTATAATGCTGCATTATCAATAATTTCGCTCCCAATAATGAATGATAGATTGATCGGTATACAATTGAACTCAAGACGACGGCGATCTGCGACATCATTGGGTAACCGTCTAAACACTGCGGCTATCGACCCGTTTTAATACATTTTTTAAGCAGGCTTTAGAAATTGATTGTAATGAAAATTATTGTTTATAGTCCTTAAATTTCTGTTGACATTTTAAGGCTCACCATCTCATTTTGTAGTTGGGAGGTGAAGGATCGAACATCGATTAAAACAGCAACAGAACAAAAAAAAAACTTTTCAACTCCACTTTTAAAATTGGACCCGTTCAAAATTGCCCTTCGTTCAATACCGCCTCTTTCTCGCTCATATTTTTAAGGAAAAAATTATAGCCCCCCGTATGATTTTATTGAAAAATATACTTTTTGCAGAATTTGCGAGAGGTATTGATCGGGATTCGTATATTGAAAATTAGAGAAATATGAGAAAATCATAAAATAACAACTACTAAACGATCCCACTTTTAACTTTGTTGAAATTTAATTAAAATATGTCCATACATGTGCGTGCTACAACATCCTCTCACTTGCTAATGTCATCACAGATTTCAATTATAATGTATTCGAATCCACTGTGTATATGTAGACGAGTAATAGGAAGAGGACAATTTAATTCAATAAAATATTTACTTGCTCATTAGAATAACATTCTTTTGAGATGAAAATTAGTAATAAATACTTCCACAACATTAAGTTAAACATTTGTACACAAGAATGTAACAGTTATATAATTTATTCATCGTAATAATAGTTACAATTCCCATCCATTATTACGTGCTCATGCGATCATCTTTAAGAATAAGTGGACTAAATTATACATAATAGTATAATTATTTTATAAATGTGGGAGATGGATTATAGAAGCATTCACAGTGTTAAACGGTTTCCATTCGGATATATACACTCGTTTCCTTCTTTCACGCGATATCAGAATATAATATTTAGTAATAAATATTTACTATTTCGTGCAAATACATAAAATACATTTATCGCGTGTATTTAGCGTAAATTATTTTTAAATTTAAGAGGTAAGGTTAGTCATATCATAAGTATATATTTTAAAAGAGTTTTTCAAGAATTGCGTTTCAGATAAAGTCAATCAAGTAAGTAAAGGGAAAAATGTGTTCAACCTTTATATACTTATACTATTTATATAAATTTTGTAACGTATGTATTTAGTTTAGTAAATACGTGTATATTTATAAAATAGTTGTGTTAATGTTAAATTGGTGTGAGTTTTTTGTATCCTAATATGTTGTTCTTTAACAATAATAATAAAATAAGATTTATAGATACTAGAGTTTATTTTTTGTAAAATTTTATATTGTTGTGCAAACGTAACAATTTATTTTAAAATTTTCTAGAAATTAAAGTATTGTTCTATAAGTTATACCGAGTCTATTTTTAAAATAAAAAATATTTCCATTGATGCAAACTTTGTTACTGGCGTTTACGTTAAAAATAGCGATCTTTTTATAGATCATTTAAATGTACTCAATTTTGAAAAACTATTACGAAATGAATGAGAAAATTTTGAATTCGTTATACACTCTTTCTTGAATGAATAACAGCTCCGTTTTTGATCATGTTAATGGTCGATGTTACTGTGATATCTAAATAATATGCAAATCATAAAGTTTGTTTTATTTCCGACAAAGTCATAATATTTGTACGTCGGAGGTTTCCAGACTGCGACTTGTAATCTGAGGAATGCCTGTAATGTAAACTAATTCTAAACTCATTCCCTCTATCAGACAAGATCAGAGGTACTTAGTACCACGGATCGTGGGCAAAAGAAACCCATAACTATACGGCATATCTTCTGCAGTGACAGGCTCGAAAAATACTTTATTTTTAACACGCTCAAATCCTGAGTCTACTGGTGCCAAATTGAGGGAGTGTAGTGACAAGCGATGAAGGCTATAATTAGCAATTTATCTGTCATCAAACATACTATGAAGATCTTTGAGCAATAAATCTAAAATTGTGTGGGCTGCTCCGTTCTGTTGACACCAAGCTGAAGCTGCTTCTTCATCATTAAAGGTATGTAACGCTCTCCCTCTCCCTCCTCCCCTCCAAGATTTTTGTTGTTCCAAAATTATCTTGACTAAACAATTTATTTCTATTAAATTTAGCTGTGTCATCCTAAATAATTATTACTAAAACTTTCCGATTGGATTTTTCCGCTAAATTCAACTTTTGAAGAAGTCAGTTTGTTCTTCTAGATAAAGGTAGGTTATTTCTACGACCCAGAAACAAAACAATCGATCGAATGGAGGCACTCTGATTCTTCAAGGTCTAAGAAGTTTCCTGTTCAAAAATCTGATGAAAAAGTTCTTTCTTCAGTTTTTTTGGGATTGCTATGATTGATTTTCTGCATAAGAGTGAAACAATAAATGGGAATTATTATTTGACGTTACAGACTACTCTACGAGAATAAATTACTGAGAGAAGACTCGGAAAGTTGTCCAAAGGTGTTTTGTTTTTGTAAGAAAATTTGTGGTGTAGGATTTAAATTACTCAAACATCTTCTCCCTCCTCCTTCCCACCCTCCAACTTTGCAGAACAAAATCAGAATTTCTTTTTGAAAGGTCTAGAGGCGTTGCAGATTCTTTGTAATAAATGTACCCAAGTAAAGGGAGAGTGTGTATTTTTCAACATACTTCCCATTTTAACAATAGAGGTGGATTCTTTTTGTTCATTTCTGAAAGATTTAAATCTGTATCTTCGTTATGCGTAATAATCTAATTTATTTTTTGCTTGAACTGTTTGAATTTCAATGTAATTTTTTTTAAACCAGTCAGAATCTTTGTCTACGATTATACATTTTTCAGAAGCTAGATGAGTGTTAGTAAGAATAAATTTTAAAGTTTTTTTCAATTCGAAGCAGTTGTAATATGAAACTCGCATAAAAATTTCGATTATTACAAGATTCATATTAGAAACATTATTTTGAATTGCCAAGAATTCTTGAGACTAAAACTTCTAATTGCAACAATTTCTTAATTAATTTTCATCCTCATAGGATTTCCCAATATTGCACAGACACAGAAAAAAATGTTTTCATTATCTGGAAGCTGCTAAGGTATATGTAGGTGCGAGTAACTTTTTCAGTCATGAAGTATCAGTAAGAGATCAAAATTAACCGATACAACCGACTTTGAAGTGACACTCAATGATATTAAAAGAAAACAATAACTGCTCAAGTTGTGTCTAATTAGGCAACTGCAGTATCCTGCTTGTACACGCAAATAACACGCTTTATAAATATTTAGCTCAAGTAAGTGACTAAAAATAAATATTCTGAACATTAAAGACTAATTTACGTTTGCGTTCTCATCCTGTTGCATCTAATTTTGAATATAATTAGTTTCATGGATAACTACATTTTTGCAGATTTTTTTTTGTACATTCTTATTGTGAAATAAAAAAAATAAATTAAAAAAACTGGTGCATAACAAATTTCACCAATTTCTGGAAAACATTAAATAACAATAGAATTTTTAACAGAATGTATTACGTGAGAAACCGCTTATCTACACTTTTTATTTTATGTTCTTTTGTACACTTTTGTATACTTTAAAGGAAGCCTCATAAAACGTAACAATGTATTCTAAGTTAATGATGTCATAGTAATGATAATTTTAATTGGTGTCTTATTTCCGTTAAATCAAATCGATCGACTTAATTATAATAAATAATGTCCTCAAAAATTGTGACTGTATACAGATTAAAGAAGACAGATATTAATTCATGATGTTTTATTCAAAGTTGAGGTATCAAAGCTGGCTAGTAATACTAATAAGAACAAATTGATTATTCTATAGACAGCGGTGTATAGGAAATTAATAGACATTTCCGGAAAGTAGAAACATTCAAAGGCATAAAAGACTTTTTGGTTTTTGTTACAATGTTTGCTATTTAATTAAATTACAGACATTTAAAATAATAAAAATCAATATAATATGGGTGGAAAATGAGAAGTTAACAAACAGTCAGATCTGGCATATAATTAGTATAGATCGCCCACAATATAGTAGCGCTAAGAGGGTCACTGCAAATAACTGTAATTACTCGATAATACGACACTTTATATTACGGATAGCAAGCGTATTCCTAAAAAGTAGTTCTGATACTTATCAGAAGAGCCAAATAGCCGAATGAAATGAAAAATGAATCGATACAATATCGACGTACAAATTGTAAAAGCAATTGCTATAAATTTATCGCTGTGGTAGGTAGTTCGATGAATCATTTTAATACATAATTTAAGTCGTAAATGATTTATAACTTACTACTAAAAGATAGTTTGCTGAATGATACATTAGTTTAGTTAATTTTCCAAAAAATACAGCAAAGCTGGGAGGCCATCGCTAATTACAAAATATAAGTACAGTAGTATACAACTTATAATTTTTCGTTTTCTAAGTAAAAAACAAAGGTCCTTTTCTTGTAAATTGCTATATTTACATTAAAATTTTTAAAAATATATATTTTATTGATCCATTCGGTTATTTATTATACGTTCAGCTCGTCATTCTGCGATTCAGAATACCCCAAACGGGTTTAAAGAAGTTGAGATGCAGAGCCTTGACAGTTATTCTAACAAGATAATGCTGCGACACCAAAAATTCGCATTAATGAAAGCATTACTACAGTTTCCAGCACATTTGTGTACTGTTGACTGTTCATCCGGCCTTCGCAAACGGACATTTCGCCTATATCAGTGGCAGCTTTGCAGTTCCAAGTCATAATTCTGCCTTCCCCATACTTAACACTGAGCACCCAGCAAACGAGATCATATTCCTCGTCAAAGCGTCGCCTCACGAAGGTTACATCACGTGTTCCGAATAGCTGCAAAAAATGAAAAAGGGTCTACGAAAGTTTTTCATCAATTTTCTAAGCTGGATTCAATTGGATATGATGGTCCACAACATTTATTACAGTGGTTACATACTAATTATATACAGCGAAGGATTAGGCGTTTAGAAGAAGTGCTTTCGCCTTGTCAAATCGTCAGATCTGAGGTCGTTAGACCGTTATTTGTGCAGTACGCCAAAAGATAAAGTGTATTCGACACCTCTCAATTCGAGAAGATAGATACTTTCAAGAATCAAAAAAGCTTTGCAATGAAATGCAATAAAATTCATTGGATGGAACATTTTGAATATTTTTACATTTAATGCAGTTTTTCTAAATAAGGTAGGTACATGATATACTTAATTATATTAAAAAACATAAAATAAATGAAATTAAAGATATTAAGGTAAATTAAAATTAATTACAATTGTACAATTTTGCTAATAATTAACTTATTAAACAAATATTTCGTATTTATGGTGATGTTTTATTTATTCTATTGCTGTGACAAAAACAATGTCAATCTCTATCTAAGAGCAAATATAATTGGACATTAAGAGTTTTATGACACTCACCTGCGTCTAAAATAATTATCATGGCCGTGCTTTTCCTTTAAGAAAAATCATAATACAGGCGCCCCTCAATTTACGCGGCACATTTATACGCGGTTTCGCTTACACGCGCTTGTGCATTTGACACCAGTAACTTATTTTACGCGGCTCGCTCATACGCGGTTTCTCCTCACCTCTCTCTCTCTCTCAACATTACGTTTCCTGGTTTGTTGCGCATCGCGTGATCCTCATTCAGGAGTCACTGTCATCTGGCATGCACGTGTATGGACCTTACTTTAGCGATGAGTGCATCAATAAATAAAAGTGCAGTTATGGATAAAAATAAAAATGCCATTCCACCTAAAAGAAGCAAAAAGGTTCTAACTTTAATTGAAAAAGGTGCAATTTTAGATGCTTTGGAGAAGACAGAGCCTGTGGCATCGTTTGCAAGAAAGTATAAAATTAATGAGTCCTCCGTACGTACCATTCGTCAAAATAAAGACAAAATTCGTCGTAGTCTACAATCTAGTGCGCCTCAATGTGCAAAAATGGCTGGATATACGAGAAGTGGCCCTATTGAATTGAATTGTCTTCGTGGATCGAAGGTCAAACTCAAAAACGAGTACCTCTTAGTTCGGCTCTCATTAGGAATAAAGCGACTCGCCTGTACGAAAGTTTCATAGATGATGAACCACTGTCATCACACGCATACTTATCAAAACCATTTTTAGCCAGCAAAGGATGGTTTGAGAGATTTAAAAACCGCCATAGTTTACATAACCTTAAACTAGAAGGCGAAGCAGCTTCAGCAAATATTAATGCAGCAAAGGAATACCCTAAGCAGTTTTTAAATATTATTGAAGAAGGAGGTTTTAAACCGGAGCAGGTCTTTAACGCGGACGAAAACGGCTTATTTTGGAAGAAGATGCCAAACCGCACTTTTTTAACAAAACAGGAGAAAGTTGCATCGGGCTTTAAAGCAGCAAAGGATCGTCTCACACTTCTGTTGTGTTCGAATGCGTCTGGAGATTGTCTGATTAAACCTTTGTTAGTTTACAAGTCGTTGAATTCTCGTGCCATGTAGAATACTGATAAAGATAAATTGCCTGTGTTTTGGCGTGCCAATAATCATTCATGGGTAACAGTAGACGTTTTCTTAGACTGGTTTGAGAACTGTTTTATACCAGAATTTAAACGTTATTTGACATCAAAAAACCTGGCATTTCAGGTTTTACTACTCTTAGACAATGCCCCTGGTCACCCAGCGACTCGTTTACAGAAAATGTATCCCAATGTTTGAGTAGAATTCCTTCTGCTCAATACCACGGCACTACTGCAGCCTCTTGACCAGGGCATCATTGCGACCTACAAAGCTGATTACACACGACGCACGTTTAAAATGTTGTTCAAAAACTTGGAACGCGACTCAACAAAAACATTAAGCCAATCCTGGAAGGAGTATTCAATTGCAGATTGCTTAGTTAATATTAAAGAATCGCTTGATGAACTAAAGCAATCATGTTTAAATGGATGCTGGAGAAATTTATGGTCAGAAATTGTAAACGCTAATGCTCAGGTGTCTGATATTAGAGACGAAATTAGAGAAGTTGCTAATTTAGGGAAGTCATTGCCTGGAGAGGGATTTGATGATATGCGTGATGAAGATATAAATGAGCTACTTGTCTCGTATAATCTTCAGCTTACTGAAGAAGAACTCAAAGAATTGACGGAAAGTAACTATAAAACTCAAGAAAAAGATCAAGATGATGGCGTAGTTCTGGCACCACCAGAGTTGACACTAACAACCCTTAATAAATATTTTACCATAGCACACGATCTAATCGATCTATTAATCAGGGAAGATCCCGTAATGGAAAGAAGTTTGAAAATTAAACGAGAGATTTTTGCGGCATTGTGCCATATAAGGAAGTTGAGCAGACTTTACGCAACGAAGCTAAACAGGCAAAAATAACGGCTTATTTTTCTAAAAATTAATATTTATGTGTGTATTTTTAATAATGTTGTGTATTATTATGTATGTATCTAACATGTAGTTATGTACGATGTTTTTGTTTCAATATACGCGGTTTCTATTTACGCGGTGTTTTCATGGAACGCATCCCCCGCGTAAATTGAGGGACGCCTGTATACTTGCCACTCTCAAAAATGCGTGCAAACGTATAGTGATTGAATTTTTTTTAAAGGACAGCTATTACCAACTAACGTCTTATTCCATAAAAAAAAATCCTACCCTGATTATGCTCGTTGAATGACCTTGTATAATGTAAAATATTAAATTATTTCTCATATTAAACAATTTTACAACTTAGGGAAGTTATATTCATATTTGAATTTTTTAATAATAGAGTTAAATTCTCCTCATTTAAACCCCTTGAAACTGTATTTCTGTTTACATTAAATCGAGTTCCAGTATGTCACAAAAACGACTGTAAACTTTTTTTGCTAATACGTCGCCCGTAACATTATTACTTTAAACCTATGCACAAAGCAGTTGGATTTTAGACGGGATGTGGCGAAGATGATATCGCTATTCATTTAATTTAATATAAATTATAAAAGTGATAAAAATGAACATTTTTTTAATTAACTTAAAACTGTGGGAAAATTAGTGCAGTGTTACATCATACCAAAGAGTGATCTAAGGTAGGTCAAATTATTATTTCTACAAAACATTTGTAAAAATATTTCCTTTGTTTAATTGCTTGAAAACAGTGTTATATCCAAAAAAATTTAATTCGTTTTTACATTAAATAAACACTACAACATGTGGCTAAATGGATTCGTAATTCTAATTTTGAGTTTAATCCGTGCAAATTATTTATATTGAGGTATGAGGTATGCCCTTCAAGCGTATTACATATTAAGTAATAAATGTGTCTTCACTTTTATGGAATTTTCAAAAATGAAATAAGACTGGTTATTCCATTAAAAAAAATTAATAATAGAGTTGTATTCTGGTCATTTAAACTTGTTGAAACTGTATTTTTGATGTTTACATTAAATCGAGTTCCAGTATATCACAAAAACGATTTCAAACTTTTTTTGGTGATGCGTCACCCTATAACGTTGTTGGAGCACACCAATGCAAAAAGCAGTTAGATTTTAGGCACGATGTGGTTAAGATTATGGTGAAGGTGTAAGGATAATAAAGTTAAAATTTGTTTTAATTAACGTGAAATAGCGTGAAAATTAATAGAGTGTTATATAATTATACCATTAGTGTCATTTAAGCTGGTAAGTTGAATTATAGTTTTTATAATTATAATTTTCAAAAATTCTATTACCATGTTTGTTTTTTTTTCATTTCGTTTTGCGTTAAAAATTTGGAATTTGTTTGATATTAAAAATACAAATAGATGAAGAAAAAAATATATATACTAAAGAACGTTAAACCTTCATTGACTGATTTTGCAGCATCGTTTACTACTAAATTTAAAGTATGTATGAGTAGTACAAGGAACGAACGTAGCTCTAGGATTAACGGCAATAATACGGTTCTGTACCCCAGCATTTGCGCCACGCATATTAAAGCCATTGTCGTATCCTTGACCACGCATATCTTTAATATTTAATTTAAATTTAGGTAGGATAGTATCAGTCAAATACTCGAAAATTCCTTCACCTGTTGTCGTTGTCAAAGGGAAAAATCCTAAAAACCTTTCTCTTATATTTGCCACACCCTTTGAGCAATCAAGGAACAATACAATAAAAGTTAACTACTCTGTATGATCTCGATCAGGAGTACTACCCATAATAATTGAATAATATTTAGCATTCTCAAGTTCATTTATTATATGTTTTGTAACAGCATAACCTAGGAGATTAATAATTTCATTTTGAAAATCAGGGCTAAAATGAGGCATGTGTGTTTTCAGTTCAAGAGATTTTTTTACATTTGTTTAGTGTTCTCTCATTATACCGGATCAAACTGACCAATCATTTCCACTGCTTTCAGAAAATTACTGTTATTGCATTCATATAACTTGGTAGAATAACCCCGAAACGCTAAACATGGTCTCGCCAACTACTGAACAATTGTCTTTCAATAATCGCATGCCATCGTTTTTTCTAAATTAAATAATTTTTGCTGTTCTGAGTCAATTGTCAAATTTAATTTTAAACGGCGGCGCAAATCAAAGCAATTTGAATAGGATTCTAAATGAGAAGTAGATGTTTCATGACGTTTTAAATTAATTGAAGAGTGGATCCAATCACTGTATCCATTTTTACTGGTGAGAGCTATATCAGAAGAGCAAAACAATTTACATATAACAAAAGTAAAAAATTGCATTGACTTTGACGGAGTAAAGTAACCACTCTTAATACTGTCCGAATCAATCGTTTGGCCAGCGGGGAGAAACTCAAAATAAATTATGCCTCCGCGGCGAAATTTCGTTTATTCTCTTCCGAAACTCGTATAACATAACATGCCGTAAAGGCACCTTATCGATACACATTTTGAAAGCAATCTTCCTGGAAGCAGTTTGTATCTACACAAATTATTTTGTTTGAAATGAAAGTTGCATACGTCACCTTTCCAACGATCTGTCTTACGTAGATGGCAGTATTAATGCCAACACTTTACGCCGCTTCTAATGCACCTCCACACGACCTTTTGCACTCACTCAATAGAACCAAGGAATATATCAGGAACGCATGCAAAAACAACATTTCAAAAAATGCCTGTTTCAGTTGTTCAAACAATAGTAGAAGAAATGAGTTTAAAATTGTTACAGGTCTTAGAGGTAAAGATTGTTTTTATTTGAAAGCTGACAAAGAAAACAAGATAGTCATTCTGGATAAACCGGAATATTATACACGAGTAGACAATTTATTTGCTTCCGGACCATATAAACAATTGAGAAAGAACCCATTGCTCTGGGTATGATCATAGAAATTATAGAGACACAATCAAAAATTGTCCTAGCTTAATTGATAAAAACTAAATTGAAAAAAGTTAAATTGAGTAGTTCTCACCCCACTATTCCGAAAATGTATTGCTTGCCGAAAATTTATATACCTATACCCATAAATACGAGAATAATGAGCTAAAACAAGGAGAAATTCTCATATTGTTTGAAGCTAGTTCACTCACGAGCGTACACTCGACACGAGTTAGTCTTCGAACGGTTTTACTAAGCGACAGTGTGCTGTCTTTGTCAGTACATCCCCTCCACATTTAACGTGACCGTTTCTTTGATAAAAGGTAATAGCGTATTCGAAGAAACGGTCATGTTAAATGTGTAGCGGATGAACTGACAAAGACAGCACACTGTCGTTCAATAAAACCGTTAGAAGACTAAGTCGTGTTAAGTGTACATATACCAGAAATGTTCGAATCTTAATAGATTTTCTTAAACATAACATAGATAAAATTAAAGTGGCTAAATACAAAAGATTAACCTCGTTATGCATGTTTCAAAATCGGTTTCAAGTGAATAGGAAGTTTTATGAACAAAATGAAGGCATTGCAATGGATAATCTGTTCATGAGTAGTTTCGAAACTAGCATTAAAAGAAAGGATGGATATTTTTTGAGAGTCTGGTTTAGGTACATTGATGATATATTCGCGGTGTTTAATGCTACGAAAACAACTGTTAGCGAATTTCTTAACAAGTTAAACACAAGATTCGATTCTATTAAATTCACAGTAGAAGAAGTGAACAACAAACTTCCTTTTTTGGATACCTTAGTTATTAGAAATGAACAGAATATATTAGAGGAAGAAACTAATACGAATAGATTCATTCTGACTGATTCAAACCATTGTGATCAACAGAAAATGTCCGCGATAAATTTTATAAATTTTCTGAGAGTTTTTCATTTTGGCGTTAACATCTTCCCATTTTTTATAAATTCAACTTTTATTTAAAAGACAGGCTGTATATGAAGGTTACTCACTATAGGCAACCCAAAGGACTTCCAAAATATTGTACTTTCCCATACTTTCCTGACGATTCATCAAATCTATTTTTTTAATGTAATTTTGAGAAGTGAGCTATCAGAATTGTGCTTTTTAATTCATACGTATGTATAGTTTATTATAAAATGAATAAAATCTTATCATTATTTGAGATGTGCATATTTTCGACTTTATCACCATTTATGTATAAACGTTAGACTTCGAACTCGATATTTTCGACCATTATAAATAACAAAAAAATATAGTCAACATTTTTGTGTGCGTAAATAAGGAAAGATAAGTGATGAACAAAGGGAAAGATTTCATCAATATTGCAATCATGATGGGACATTATTGTTCATTTCTCATTAGACAGTCAATAAAAATAATATAAAAGGAAGAAATAGCTCTATTTATGCAAAACTTTGATATGTTAGCAATTTGTGTATGTACAGCGAAGTGTTTTTGTATTCTTGATACTAATTATACATTATATTTGTTATGGCAATCTAAAATTAGAAGTGGTGACTGTAAGAAATAATTAAAAAAAAGTTTAAAATTGTGGGCTAGTGTAATTGAATTAAATTCATAAAATTCAGTACATAATATATAAAGAAATATTTTGTATGCTCCTATATTTTCACAGCTCCCATTGCTATGCAACCACCATGACAGAAATCAATATTATTATTTCGCCCATAGGCGGCGCTACTTCTGTCATTTTGCCAACAAGCAAAATGGAAAATAGCAAGGTCGTTAATATACCCCCACCAAAGAAAAAAAGTTAGTTCTCCGTTCGGCTCGCTTCTCATCAAGCTATGATGTCAAAAATTATCAGTGCGATTTCTTATTCATTGTATTAGTAAACAAATCGAGTGTTTTTGGTTAAATTCGCGGTTGGTGACTGTAAGGGCTTTAAAAAATGCCCGGCCAGTGTGTCAACGGTTTCAATTTCATTTAACCCATATCCGTTTGCGGTGAAACCAGGCCTGTGTATACATCTTGTGAAACAAGCCGAAGAAAAAGGTAAGTTTGTTGTCTTCTCTTTTTCGTTATGGTTTACGAATTTTCGTACACATTATTTAGTAATTCCGTCAAACATTCATGTAATTCCTTCTTTTTTAAGCGACACTGAGGCGTGTTTTAACCGGGGCGTTTCTAGTTTTTTTCCTCGCGACCTACCGAGTGCCCAGAATTTGGGACGCCTCTCCACTGGGTCATTTTACTCCGGTACAACGGTATCCGCTTTCCTAGACGAGGGTTTATTTTTATTATAAGACGTTGCAGAAAATGTACACAATTTAAAACGGTTCAATGTTTGATCATTGTTTTGATTTTTTCCGGTGCCATTTAATAACATAACACGTGCCTTAATGTTTATTTACTAAATGCATGAGATAAGTAGCTTTTAAAATGTTCGTGATTCCTGAATGGATGATTCCCAGAAGGTGCAAAGGTTGTTGTAGAATAGAGATGGAAGGCTACGCCTTTGTTATTATATCACATTTCATTTCATTCTTGAACCGTTTAATAAAGTATAATCAAAGATTGAAATGTTATCAGTAATATTCTTAGAGTAGATATAATTATATACTTATTGTAGATCATTTTAGTAATACACATTTCTTCTTAAAAACTTATCCACTTCATTACTATTGAATCACCTGATGAAGTGCTTAATAACATTAATTTAATTGAGAGCAATTCAATTTACACGAGCCAATTATGAATATTATGTTTAATTGCAGTACCAGCAAGTTTTAATTAAAATGATATCTCGAGCTGATTATATCCAGTAACAAATGTAATGAAAAAATAATTCAATGCTTTTGGAAAATAGGGTTTGAATACCTACTCCTATGAAGAAAAGCATTCATAGCTGAGACTTGTAAGCTTTTCGTAACGGCTTCTAGATTCTCTGGAGTGAAGTTCTTTCAAAATTTTGTAGCATGTCTTCGATGATTGCCTTGAAATTTGGGCCTTTATTGTTGCCAAAGCACTTAGTTTCTTGAATGACAACCAAGCTGCCATTTCCATGAGATTACTTTTTGTCTCAAACTGGGTTTTTCATTATACTTTGCGAAAGTCAGGGACGACAAACATTCCGCCTTTTTCCAAGGAGCTTTCACAAACCATTTCATTATTTCAAGTTTGATGTGGAGTGGAGGCACGAGTATGCTCTTTGGGTCCACACAGTTTTTCTTCAGGACGTTTTTTATCCTAATCTCTAACCCAGATCTCATCGTCTATTGCCCTTTTATGGGGTCTACTGGGTTCTATTTCGAGTGTCCCACACGCCCAAAAAACAGGCAACAAAGCCAGTCTTTTTTTGTCATTATAACGTTGTATGAACATTTGCATACAGAGCAAAGGGAATCCGAGTCTGTGACGACTTTTATTGTTGTTCTGGATGTCTTGCTGGTCCAGGTTCATCAGGATCAACGGTTTTCGTTTTCAGAAGTTTACCGCGTTTTGCATTCAAATTTTTCGTTAGTTTTCGCGCGGTGGGAGTTGTCTCAACATGAGGAATTTCCGGTAACTTCTATTGCGGTTTCCGATTGGGATGGATTACTTGTTGAAAGTGGCATTCGCATTTGTTGGCCTGGTTTGGCTGTTATTTTTTCCTCTTTTGCGATGCATTGCCTGTTCATCAGAATATCCTCTAGACTGTTTCAGAAAATCTAGTAAACTGGAATCTAGCTCCCTCTCAGAAGTCGATTCGCTGCCAGGAATTTTTGCCAAAACTTTCTGAATCAAAGGGGTTAACCGTGTTGCCCTAAAGCGAGATTGTAGGTTTGTGGCAGCATTGTCTGTTATATGAGACCACAATAGGTTCAGCAAGGTTGGGAACTGTTGTTTTGGGATGTTTCATTTTCGGCGACACTCCTTTCTCCACGAATCTAGGACTTCTCGCCATTTTTGCTTCATGGGAGCAAAAAAACCCACATCTAAAGGCGGCATCAGATGCGTCAAATTTGCTGGTAGCGGAGTCATGTAGATATTATTCGCTATTGCTGCCGAGGTTGTCTCCAATCACAATTTTTCTTTCCTCTGGGGTGCTATTTCCATTTGTATGAGAAATCAAAACTTCGAAAAACCATTTCTCATATCAAACCATCCACTTGGCGTGACCTCATAAACTGTGCCTGTAGGACCTCCTTTTGTCCAATATTCATATAAGTGTTGGGCTTTGTAGATTACCATGGGTGGAAGAAGGGCGCCCTTAGCTGTTCCGTAAACCATGATACTTACTGGTGTCCCGGAGTGCTCTTGGACTCGCTCGACTCTCTTTGTTCCTCTGGGCACCAACACTTTTTTTGCTCCAGGATTATCGGTGATGTTAGTCTCGTCCTAGTTATAGACATGTTCTGGTAATGCATTTCCCAAGGTGTCTTTATTGTTGTTAAAAAATTCTTCTAGTTCTCTTCTACCCACGGCAGCTCTCCGACGTTAAATATTGGAAGCCAAACGGGTTGTCAGGTTGTTTCTTGCAGCAAATTGCTTTATAAAGTCTACACTTGGCTCGTTGTTTTTCCATCCCGGAAGGTCCCTTCCTTGCTTCGTCACGAACTTACCCACAACTTGATGGATATCCTGGTGTGTCATGGGTAAGCCCCAGTCACTGACTACACCAAGAGTTCTTGCTGTTCATCATCGGCAGTCAGCACACATGGACGACCCGGTTTCGAAGGATGAGTTTCACTAATGTTATCAATTAAAGTTGTTCTTGGAACCTTAAACTTTTGACTTGCTCTGAATTTGGACATGCCCTTCTTCACAGCTTCAATGGCTTTCTCTATGTTCTCCTTTTCGTAGTTGAGGTAAGGTCTACCTCCCAGCTTTTTTACATAGGTGCGTGGCATCGTCAAAACTTACCTATCTACCTACTTCCTATCTGAAATAAAGAGAAAAACTATACTAAAAAAATAAGGGAAAAATAATTTAAAAAATTGTAATAATCATAATAACAAAAAATATTATGTATAAAAAACTAATATTAAAATAATAAAACATCAATAGATGATTATGAAAACACTCAAAAGGCAATTTTTATGCAGAAAACATGTACCATAATATGCATTACAAAGTTATCCCCGCTGACGAAGTTACCACGATTTACGGTACCTTTCTTGCTGTCCCACAACCACGGAAAACATTTTCAAATCTCCATATATTGTCCACTCATAGTTCTTGTATTTCAATGTCGATAAAATCATACTCAAGTTCTTGTAGCGTTCTTTCAACTGTACAGCATAAGCCACTTGTACTGAGTAGAACTTATTGCCATGATGAAGGAGCACGGCTTTCAGACTTCATCATCATTGCAGAACATTAGTTCATCCTTTTGAGAAAAGTATGAATGAAAATCTGTCTCTTTTTCTGCAGCATTAAAATGATGTAGCTAGTGCCAATAAATTTCTTTTCTTCAATCTACAGCCTAACAATTCGGCTGATTCTTTTGGTATATCTAAATCACCAGAGTTACTCTCTTCATTATCAGTATCATCATGTGTCGCCATATTTTCTAAGGAACTTGGTGAAGTTGATACACGGATGTTAGGATTATGAGCAACAGGAAACATTGCAGATCTTCTTGTAGAGGCTGTAAAAGGAAATAATTAAACAGCCAGACTGCATGGCATACATCTGAAAAAGCCCTCCGTAATGGAGAGAAATGGACGTCATTTTCTGCTAAAATATACAGTATCCAGAAAAAGTATTCGTCCAGGTAAAAAAATCGCTTGTTTTACAAATAGAAGATGAAAAACGATTTCTTTCGCCACAAATCGATCATTAACGACAAGAAGAGCTTAAATGTGGAGTATTTCTCTAATAAGTTAATTATGAACAAAGTTACAAGCATTGACGTACACATGGAAAAATTCACCCCTCCTTTCTGGTGAAAGTTGAATTAAATTTGTGTCACTAAAAGAAAGAGTATGATTTATTCATCCAACATACCAAATTTGGTTTGATTATCTGCAGCGGTTCCAAAGTTATGAATTTTTTACTTTATGAAATAGAGGCGAAAATCCCGTGCGACTCGCGTTACAGAGCGATTTTCGCCTCTATTTCGAAAAGTAAAAAATTCATAACTTTGGAACCGCTGCAGATAATCAAACCAAATTTGGAATGTTGGATGAATAAATCATACTCTTTCTTTTAGTGACACAAATTTAATTCAACTTTCACCAGAAAGGAGGGCTGAATTTTTCCATGTGTACTTCAATGCTTGTAACTTTGTTCATAATTAACTTATTAGAGAAATATTCCACATTGCAACCGTTCTGGTCGTTAGTAATCGATTTGTGGCGAAAGAAATCGTTTTTCATCTTCTATTTGTAAAACAAGCGATTTTTTTACCTGTACGAATACTTTTTCTGGATACTGTAGGTAGATTTGTCACTACAAGAAACACCTGAAAACGTGGTGGAATAGTAGATGAACCGGTTGCATTTATAAGTCGAACGCATGATGCAAATAAGCGTATTCTTTTGTTATAAAAATATGGAGTCTATTATCTATCCATATTATTATCCATTATAAAATTTAACCGGAGGGTGGTCAAATGATAATTTTCATTTTTTTGTGGTCTAGAGACACTAGACAATAAGTCCTATTATTTTCAGCGTTTGATCATCTCTCAAAATTTGTGAAAAATGCGATAAACTTTGAAACTTTTATATGTAACTTTGAGATCGGATAAAAATTAACCGGAGGTGTGTGAAAGGTGGTCAAACATGGTCAAACGATGGTCAATCGTATCCGCTGAACAAAATATTTATATTGCCTAGTTTTAGCATTTTCGCCATTAGACCTCAAAATATTTGTATAATGGCTATAGCCTAAACAAAATGCGGTCAATAGAAATCGCTGATGGTCAATAGCGGTCAATAAATGGTCAACCTTTTCTAGCATTTTTGTCGATTTTTGACCATTTTGTGGTAGCAACTTTGCGGACCTATAAAATAGTGTATAGTATAGAGTTTGTTCCATGAATTTTTATTTCTATATCAGTAATATTGAAATGATCCTGTGGTCAGTTTATTATGCATTAAATATCAATTTATGAATATGTTAAGGAATTTTAGATATAAATGGTATAGAATTGTATTTGTTGTTAGCTTCAGAAGTTTGATTAGCTCACCATTTTTAATCGGATTCTTAGTTTTTTTTATCGTTACTAAGAGACATTTATAAAAACGTCTTTTACTTTATACACGCTATAGCGTCAAATTAGTATTTACCGGTTTCCTGCCCAATGTTACGAGGGGAGTTTTTATATCTATCTATGAAAGAAACCAGAAAGACAACGAACAAAATTTTATTTTTCAATGTAAGAACCGTTAACATGAACACATTCCAACGTTTCTTTAATAACTTTATGTCGCCGGAAAAGAATTCTTTCTGTAAAGCCGCAAAATACGACCTATCAAGCGTTTTTTTTTCACAAAGCTGCGTTTATTGAGTAGTGTTCGAACAATTTAGGTCTAATTCAGTCCAGAATTTGTAGTGCAGAACCACAGTTGTTCAATTTCTTCATTATGCCTTTGTAGATATTTCTCATTATTGTAGTCCCTTTTGGCGTATTCTCAATTAAGAGAATCCCCTTCGTACCCCGGAAAACTGACCATCAATTTTTCGGCAGAAAAATGCGGTGTTCTCTTCTTCGGCGGCAGAGACTCCTTTTGAATTTATTGCATGGACTCTTGTTTCGTAAGAGGGTTTTTGTGGTATACTCAAGTTTCATCTCCAGATACAATTCTACTTAAGAAATAAAAGAGTCAAATCCTTTCACAAATTTGTGGTCTACACGATTTTTGTTAGGGACTGAGCAGATTGTAAATCCATCATGCCAAGAGTTTGCTCATTTTCAAGTTTTCGCATAGAATTTGAAAAACACCAAATCTTCAACATTGTTGATGATTTTTTTAGTTGATGCTTCAAGAGGTCTTCCACACTTTGGGTAGTAATTAATGTATTCTCTGCCCAGTTTGATCCTTTTACCCCAAAATTTGACTTGGAAATAGGACGGGCTAGCTGCTTTCGATAAAAAATGTTAATTAAGTCATCCATTTTCTCTTCTATAAACAAATGTTAAGTGTCACAGAAACGTATTGTAGGAAAGTTGTCGCGATAGCATATTGTTTTCATGGGTAGATAACATGAAAAGCTCTCCTCGTAAATTTTTATCTACTATTTTTTTTATTTGCTTCTAATCATTCTTGATCTACCATCCCCTTGTTTTCCTTTCTCTATCAGTTTCAAATATATCTTTTCTGAAATTTTGAGGTGTCTATTCCCACTGACGTGTGTCCTAATTAATTCAGTCTAGTTTCATCTCAACTAGTTCGAGAATTTTTTTTTGTTTAGGGTGATATTTTAAATAAACCTGAATTAAGATTTTGTAAGACCTAGAAGACTGCACTATCTAAATTACGAAAATGGCGTGAAATTTTCGTGAAAGTTGGTCGGTGTCAATACTTTTTTGTGTTTGTAAATAAACCATAAGGTGTCTAACATAGAAATTAGTTTAAAAGACACTATTTTTGTTTAATTCATTTTTAAAGCATAGTGTTTTATTATCATACATTCCTTGGTAACGATTTTAATAACTTACAAACCAATTGCAGTCACGTATCAAAATGCACAAACTTGAATATTGAGCAGCTATAAAATTCTTAACAAACCAAAGAAAATCTCCAAAAATTATTCGTGAAGAAATGTTGGCTGTATACGGGGATGATTGTTCTTCAAAGTCGACTATTTGCGAATGGTCAAAATTGTTTAAACATGGCCGAGAATCACTGGATGATGATCCCCAACCAGGTCGGCCTGATGACATGATCACCTTATTGAAAAAACCAAAATTTTTGGTACTGGAGGATGGCAGAATTAAAATTACCAGGTTCATTAAGTCTTTCAAAAAGCATTGTTTCAGGAATTCTAAACGAATACCTAGCATTAACAAAGTTAGTGCTAAATAGGTTCTGGGAATGTTTTCGCTATTCCAAATGCGTGTGCGGATGGAGACGTGTGAAGAACTTTTGGGTTTGAAGTACGAGTTTGAAGTCAGGGTCAAAAATAAATTCTCAAAAATATTGACATTTTCGACGGATTGAATTGATTCTTTTTATAGTACCATCTGTAACGACAACATATTGCTTTAAATAATCATTGTTTATAGCAAAAACTAGGTGAAGGTATAAACTTTCCTGAATAACAATTATAAATGGTATATTATTGGCGGTATTATCAAAGATTTAGCTTTGGGTTGCTATAACAATTTCAACGCATAAACATGGTTTTCATTGAAACTTCTAATAACAGCAATATTCCTTCATAAAACGATACATAAACATATTGCAATTACAGGTTACGTATCACTATTTACAGTTTAATACACGAGAATGTATATACACAGTCCAGACGACCTTGTCGATAAAAAATAGGTTCCAAAGGTTGAATACATTAGGGTAGAGTATATGTGTGCGAGTATGTACATATCTTGTAAAATGGGATTGCAAATTTACATCATAAATTGTATGGAAACGCTGTATAAACAAAATTAATTGTATGATTACATTCTATTGCATTCTGTTGTAAATTTTAGTTAAGGATTAACATTTTATATACGTTTAGGTCATATCTTAAGCTCTTTATAATTGCGTCAATGAAAAAGTAATAGGGACATGGGATGTGGATTACAAGATTAGCGTATGAATTGTTAGGATAATCGAGGTAGCTGACCCTTTCAACAAGTAGGAACCTAATTTGAAAGTTTTGGTCAACATCAGTGATTACATATTAAATTAGGGTTCTGTTTGGGATTTACGATTTAGTGTTTGCAAAAACCAATTATATCTCTGGTGGGTTTCCTGTTTCTAGTAACATTTCAGCGACATAATTCTAGACTACAAATTATTGTTGTATATATTTAATATTTGAATTTATATCTCTACTGTGATAAGTTTTTATTGCTTGACAGATATGTGCATACCAAGGATAACGACCGCGGAAAATAATACGAAGTGGAAAGGTTGGGTCAAAAGACACGTTGACAGTCAATTTATTTTTAGATTGTTTCTTGCTTCAGTAGTTGCTTTCATATTATAGTTTGTTTTGTAGTAGAATTATTCGATATGCTAAAATTAAACCTGGCCTTTGACTTTATATTTTTTGGCAATTTTGTTATATTATAAGTATATACAGACACCCACTCATTTCTCTTGGAAGTAAGTTTGAATTTTTGAATTATTATCTTAAGTTCTTTGGATCTTGTCTGGATGTATAAAAATAGTTGGTAGTGCAGCTTTTCAGTTGACTTTTATTGACTTGGCGATACTTTCTTGTTTGTTACTGACTAAGGGTATTCGGTACCTATTATTAAGAAATATTTTTAATTGATATTAGAGTAGTTGTTTAAGTCTTCGGTTTTTATTTTAGTGGTCAATAGTCGGGGTACTACGCACTTATAAAAACAAACTGCAGGTGTTCCAATGTCTCCTTCACTTGTAATATACAATGAAGGAATGCAGGTCAGCTTGGTAGGTAGTTTAGTGAAATGACTGTACGATTGGATATAAATGTATGAGTTTTAAGCTTCAAAATTGTTTATAATAAATCATGAATCATCAAGTACCTTTATGTCTCTACATAGGTACGTAGTCTCCCATCAGCTCGATACACTTTTTCCAGCGATCTTCAATAGGTTAGATACCCTGTTCATAATGAGAAACGTCGAGCTCCTCAAAATAGCCATCAACCGCAGACTCCATCTTTTCATTGTTGGTAAATCTTTTACCACCGAGCCATTTTTTCAAGATTGGAAACGGAAAAATGATACGAGGGGGCTAAATTTGGCGAATAAGGTGCGTGAGGAAGCAGTTCGAATTTTAATTCATTGATTTTCGCCATCGCGATAACGCTTCTGTGAACTGGAGCATTGTCTTGATGAAACAACGCCAAATACGGCCGTTTTATCACGATTTCATCACTCAAACACTAAAATATAATAAGTTTGTGCAATACTCGACGTTGATTGTTTTTCCTTTCTGAAGATAATCAATGAAAATTATCCCACGCGCATCCCAGAAAACTGACACCATCAGCTTACCGGCAGATGGAACTGTCTTCGCCTTCTTTGAATCCGATTCTCCTCTTTCAGTCCATTGTTTTCACTGTTCCTTGGTCTCAGGTATAAAGTGATGGATTCATGTTTTATCCATGGTTTTGAATCGTCGCAAAAACTTCTCTTTATTGCTGTGAAACTTCGCCAAACACTCAATCGAAACATCCTTACGACACTTTTTGTTCCATTGAAACACATACAAGGAATTAATGTTTATGCCAGCACGAACAGAATAATTGCTACCTCTTAATTGGGCTTTTATTTTTGATGCTCGAGTATTTTTAGTAGACCTTCCATAGGAAACTCTCGAGTTCACTTGTATACCGTCCTCATCAATAAAATAAATTTTCTCTCTTTCCAGCATAATTCTATTATAATGCATGGCATAATCAAAATGAGCTTGAATTATTTCTGGTATATGTATTTCTTCTTTCAGGAACAAATGACGTTCTCTTATAAGAGTAGCGAAAGCTATTAAGGGCTCTATCAATCTTCAACAATGATATTTATTGAAGAAGTGGCCATTCGCTTAAACATTTTTCTTTCAACTGACGCAGAGTAATGGAGCAGTCCTCATCAATCCAGTCGCAAATTTGTTCTTTCTGAGCTAAAGATAATTTTGGCTGCCGATGCCCAGAACTTTGCAATATTATTAGTCCTCCTATAAGTTGCGTACATTTGTCTAACGGTATCAGGTAAAACTGAAAATTGTTGTGCTACATTTTTACCGTGGAACCACTATTCAAAAAATTAATGACTAAAGTACGTATTTCATTGCTTATTTTGGCATTTCTTCTCCTGTGACCATTGTTATTCACATGAATACACCAAATATTTAAGCATGTAAAATGTTTGCGAAACTCAATTGACAAAAACGGAAACATATTTGACAAATAAGGAATTTCATTGACAAAACAAGCCTACTAGTACAGAATCATTGGAAAAGCATTAGACACATTTTGAAAAGCAATCGACAAAAGAGGAAAAGGAAAAGAAAAAGCCTGTAAATACAAACTTTTCTAACTTAATTTATTTAAAATAATTCTTTAAAATGACTATTGTAAAATAAATAATTTATGAAAATCAAGCAAGCGATGGAAAAGCTGCATGTTGAAAGTTAATGGTCCAAGGCTAATGACTTAATTTGACACATGTCTGTCACGTGTAAGCGATTAGTAGGTTACTGTGCTTTATATATTTTATATAGTACAAGGACAAAAAACACAAAACAGTGTTTGTTAAACTACAGAGCAATAAATATGAAAAAAAAAAATTAATTTGAAACAAATGCACAGAATGCTTACTCATTAATGGCAACATCAAAAAAGTGTTAACAGCAGTATAAATCCTTAATAGATATTTTATGACATCACATTTAGACGAATAAATTCTTCCACATGCCTCAAAACGACACTCTCGAACATTCGTTCTGGTTTTCATTAGAATTGATGTATTGATTCGTAACACAGAAATGCATTATTAATTTATTATGAACCTGTTCTTTTAATGACTGACCTTGTAATGAAACGCCACGTTATTTTCAGTTAATATGAGCATACTTTACCGATCTCTTTAGCAACTTGCTGAATAATGTAATCCTCTTTTTTTAAATGTAGGCATATGCTTATGTATATTATTTGTTGTGCTATTTTAATCCTCATACTTATGTGACTGTCATTGAAAATATAAAAATGTAAATATTTTTTGTCGACATGCCATGTCTCGTGTCTACATACCAAAATGGATGAAAGTGTTTAGAAATATTGTAGTTATCTATACTATTATAAAAATCATTTATACAGAGTGGTTTTATGGTAACTGAAAATAGACATTTCTGCAGTTTCGTAGATTTATTTAACTCTGTACAACGTTTAAGGTAGGATAGGTACTTGCATTTTTTATATCAGGATGTGACTGAAATTCCCTCTAAATTTATAATAGATTGTTGCTTTTCTAGTTGTGCAACCTGTACATAACGTTACTAAACGTTTTTGCAGTATATTTTCAAGTCAAATCAGGTGAATACGGTGAATAATCGATAACAATGACGCTGGCTTTGTGCGATAGTGCATTGTAGTGCAACAAAAAGCAACTGCCTCTTGATATTCCGGTCGAACTCGTCGAATTCTGGCCCAAAGTCGTTGTAGAACTCCCAGATAATATTCTGCGTTCACCGCCAGACCTTCTGGCACGAATTCACTGTGAACAATTCCCTCTGAATCGACGAAGACGGTCAGCATTATCATGATTTTGCTCTTCTGAAAGCATAATTTTTTCTCTTTTGGCTCTTCTGGTGACTTCCATTCCACACTCTGATGTTTTGTGTTTGCCTCGTATTGAAAACACTATGTTTCATCACCAATTATTTTTAACATATCTTTGCAATGCTGAACTCTCCAATCATTTTGGTTGTCTGTCAGAGTGTGTGGCATAAAGACCTTCCGTTTGTCCAAATCTTCGGTCAAAATTCGATAGACTGTGCTTTTCAGTATCCTAATTTCCTCTTCATCACTTCTCGAAGGTTGTGAGAATTGCCAAGACTGGATAAAAATTAACCGCTAGGTGGCCAAACGACAATTCCATTTTTTTTTGTGGTCCTGAGACACGATACAACAAATTCTATCATTTTTAGTGTTTGACCATTTCTGAACGTCCCTGAAAAGTATAACAAATTTTGGAAACACTTTTATATGTCATTCTTGGACTAAAAGTTAACCAGTGTACGGTCAAATAAGGCTTTTTCATTTTTTGTGATCTAGTGACATGAGATATCAAACCCATTTGATTTAGACATTCAAGTTCTATAGAAATGAATTGAATGTAAAAATTGATCGAGCGTACCAGAATTACTGTAATAACCTTGAATTATCAATTAACTCTGGCTAAATAAACTAATGGCTTTTGGACTTTTATAAAAAATAAACGTCGTGGTTTACAATCAACACAATGCTATGTTTATAATAATGTAAACTATTTTGGCGATGAAAATATAGCACCGGGCTTTGCAGACTACTTCGTTACAACATTTACTGAACCATCAACCTATAATATAAGTTTTGCTGGTAAGGAGATTTTCTATGGTTGCGGTATTAGCGAAATTGTTGATGAAGATATTCTTATCTCTATTAAAAAATTAAAATCGAAAAAATCTATGATTGAAACACATCTATAACTTATCGCTTACGAGTGGCTTTTGTCCCGATCGTTGGAAGATGGCAAAGGTTTATAGCCATCTTTAAGAAAGATGATCGAAAGCTGATAGATAACTATCGACCAATTTCAATTTTGCCTGTTATTGCTCGGATATTTGAACAAATACTTTATGTAAAAATATTTGCGAGAATTAAAGACAGGATAGCATTGGAGCAACATGGATTTTATAGTGCTAGATCTATCGAGTAAAATTTAATCATAGTATGTGAAGACATTGTGCAAGCCATAAATAATGGGTCAGAGTTAGATATAATTTATACTGACTTTTCTAAAGCCTTTGATAGCGTAAATCACGATGTACTTTTAAATAAACTATTTCATTTTCGATTTTCACCAGCTATATTAAAATTATTTTCATCTTATTTATGTAACCGGAGACAATGTGTAAACTATAATGGTAAACTCTCAAATTCATACATGGTTAACTCTGGAGTACCACAAGGAAGCAACCTAGAACCCTTGCTATTTTCGATTTTTATAAATGACATCTCTTCAATTCTTCAATTTTCTAGCTGTTTATTATATGCGGATGACTAAAATTTATAATCAAATAAACTCTCCATTGGATTTGTCAAGACTGCAAATTGAGTTGAATAATGTATTATTCTGGTGCCAAGTCTTGAGTCCTTGAGTTTCAGAAAAATGATTTGGTGGTTAAACGATAGTGAATCCCATCCGAAGAATCAAATTTCTGTATTTCGATTTTTGGCTTTTTTTTTGTACATTTTTTACCATATTTTGATGCCAATTTCGCGCATCTTATCGCCTTTATAGGAATAGAAAAATTGGGGTAGATTTGTTTTTGGAATTTGACGTGTCTTAGTTTTTGTGTATAACAAAAATTCTTGAGCATATCTACCATTGTATATTTCCATTTTTACGTAAACCTGAAGCTTAAATGTTAAAGATAAAATATCGACCCTGTTACAAAAATAAATTTTTTGACACTGAACAAACCTAAGTAGAGATATTAAGGTTCGGCTTTTAAGTCAAAGCACGAAAGCTCTAGCAGCAATTTACATATTACGACCGTTGCAAAGGTTCTCAACTTGGCGTATTTTATTGCAATTTTTATGTCTACACGCGACACCCGAAATGTTAATTGCACGGCTTACGTATTGTTTATTTTCGAAATGAAATCATAATGAAATCTTCTACCGGCGGACGTGATGTTTGAACTTAAAACTTGTGTTGTGTCATCTCGGCGTAAGCCAATATATTGCTTTTTCACTTCGTCTACCGCGCAAATTAAGTTTTCGAGCAGTTTCCAGTGAGTGAGTGTGGGAATGTCTCGCCTTATTGCATTTTCTGTAAGACGTGGTAATTTAATATCGTTTGACATCTGCGCCGGCAGTATCAAGATTGTAGTAAGGAAATAGGAAACTAAAAGGATTTGGCGAAGAAATATGAGACCGGCTAACACAGCGGTATAATTTTTTTATCTCTGTGTAGAGGTTTTGACGTAAGCTATTGTTATGAAAATTACATTAGTTGCGCGTATTATATTCGATAATTTAGTTTTCCACAATCAAGAATCCAATACATGTTTTGATTGTGACACAACTCTATCATACTTGCCTGCACGAATTTTAAATAAACCGTACAAAGAATCTTCAGCTTGTGAAATGAAACATAAAATTCTAATAATCACTTAAGAATCTCTATTTAATGCTTTTATATAGACGTATATTTAAATAATTCTTTTGGTTTATATCAAAGGCGGCTACATAAAGAGATGCTAATCATTATCGTTAAGGCATGCGTTGATAATAAATTCCTTTCTAATGTCTTTATCCCAGCGACACGATTAAAGCTTCCGCTGTCTACAACCGGAAGTTCTACTTTACGATCGTCGATTTATAGATTTATATACATTAGTATGCTGTTTCTCTTGTTAGTTCTTGAAGGTTATTTTCTACACTCTTTGGTTGAATTATCGAAAATGAATCATTAGCCATTTTTGCAACAACATTGAAAATCTTTATTACCACAGATTTTACAGAAAATATTTACAAAACTAACATCTAAAAATTGCGAAATTTATAAAAATAAAAAATAGTAATTTAACTTAAAACGAATACAGGTAGCTGGTGTGAGTACCAGGTCACTGGAGAAGTGAGAATAATGAGATTGTCAATGGCCTTATAAAGAAAGGTGCAGAATGTCGACGCACTGGATAAGAGCCATTCTGTGGGGTAGCTAAAACCAACGTTGGAGCTCATCTTCAAGACAGAATTATGCTGCTTATACAATTCTGCGCTGGAAAAGAAATTATTTTCTATTTAATTTGTAAGCCGTTGTGATTGATTTCACGACTTACTGTAATCCTATTCATATCTAGCATCAGATGACAAAGATGAAACCTTATAAGGTTCAGCCTGACCGTGCTGTAATTATAATTAAATAAACATGACTATAATGATATAAAATTACGTCATACCGGCTAGCTAACGAATGCACGTATGTGTGTACAGTGACCTTCGAAGGTATCCGGACACGACCCGATAGAGAAATACTTTGCGCTCAATACTTTATTCCAAAGGACCGCAGGACCAGCTTACTACCTGGTGAGTGTAACCGCAGTTTGTAGCTCTTACAATAACATTGCAATATACAAATATACAGGGTGTGTCAAAGCTCAATATATCCATTAATATAGTTGAGTGAGTGAAATAGTTGATCTATATCACAAATATTGTTGTCCGTTGTAGTAAAATTAATAAATATATATTGCATATATGACTCATTTATTCAAATGTAAATCATTCAATCTATTATGAAGAGGAACAGCATTTTTACTAAAAAATTGCTATCCTCCGATCATCCGAATGACCAGTATAAATAGTAACCTGTATCGATAATGACCAGCATGAATACTGACCAGTATGGATAATGACCAGTATGGATAATGACCAGTATGAATAATGACCAGTATGGATAATGACCAGTATGGATAATAACCAGTATAAATAATAACTGATTTTCAGACCAAATTGATCATAACTTCTGAAATATTCGGTATAACTCAATGAGACCTTATATCGAAGGATTGGGGAAGATATGCTAAATCGAAATTTGAAATAATATACAGGGTGTTCCATTTAAAGTGTAACACTGTAATATCTTCCAAACAATTAGTGTTATGAAGAAAAGTATTAGACAAAAGTTTAACTATATGAAGGGGCTCATTCGATGGCGCTACTGTTGTTACTATAAAGAAATACACGAAGGTAATAGCAAGGTCAACTCATTTTTTTTTCAAATAGCATATGGCATATTTTTTATCAAAGTCTAAAAGAGCAATAAGTTGTGAATAGAAAAATAGTACCCACTTATGACCTCAAATTAAGCGCAAGCTATTTCTCTATCTAGTCGTGCCCGGATACTTTTGAAGGTCACTGTACTTATAAAAAAAGAGACAATGGTGTCACCATGATGCGTCGTTGTATGTTCGTATGTTGTGGTATTATTGGTATACTTTCGGCGCCCGTTTGTCGACTGAACAGCTCCTAAAACATCGCGAAAAAGGACGCGAACGACATCGTAAAGAATAAGAAATGAACGGCGCCGATTTCGAAGGAAGAAACACGCGAAGGCGAGCGCAACGTCCTTGGGAAGAGATACAACACAAATATGTTCGTTAGTATAAATAAATACGGCCGACGGAATTCCGATTGCGATACAGCCCGAAAATTCAGAGTCGTGCGACGACTGTGCGAGAGTTTGGCCAATGTCCATCAGTTAATAAAAGTTGACCGACACTTGCTCCGCATATCAACTCAGTCTGAGGACAAATTCCAGATATTAAAGTTTTTATAGGTAGGATAATAGTTAGCAGGACGTTGGAGTTTTATATTAGAGACTTGTGTAATACACAAATTAAATTTACTTTAATCATGAACTACATATGTGGCAGAGGTTAACATGAAGTGGAGATATTAAATTAGAAATATATACAATTAGAAACAAATTCATTGTGAACAATATCCTTTGAATCGAAAAAAATGGTCCGAATTTTCTTGATTTTGCTCTTCTGAAAGCGTAACTTTTTCTCTTTTGACTCTTCTGGTGACTTCCATGCCGCACTTTGACATTTCATCACCAATTAGAATGGCTGACATGCTTGTTGGATTCCTTTGGGACATTTTAAACATGTCTTTGTAATGTTGAAGTCTCCAATCTCTTCGATCGCCTGTCAGAGTATGTGGCACGATCTTCTGTTTGCCCAAATCTTTGGTCAAAGTTCGATAGGCTATGCTTTTTGGTATCGCAGTTTCCTCTTCGATGAGTGTCGCTGACACAGCAGCCGCTTCGAAAAATTTCTTTGACTCTCTCGATGATTTCTTCATTGTGAGTAATTTTTGGCGTCGCTGCTCGGTAATCATCTGCAAGGCCCTCACGACCGTCACAGAATCGGCCAAACGAACGGAAAACCTGTGCATTTATCCTCGCACAGATTTTTTCGTTTCTGTACCATTTGAAATAACTTCAGCAGCTGTGTTGACATATATTAACCAAACTTCTTAAATTTTATATCAAATTTGTTGGAATTGTTACTCGATAAAAGAACTGTCATAGTAAATAAGATTTGTGACATGTTCATTTCTCGAATTATTGTCTTTTTTATATCGAGTAGATTTCTGAATATTATTTTGGACTACTATCCCTTACTTTTAAAGCTCATACACGAATATCCTATCTTAAATTTAGAAATGTCGAAACTCTAAAATATATTGCACTTTCATGTCTACAATTTAAACAATCTCTTGTATTTTTGTAAAACAAATAAATGCAAGTGAATTAACAATAATAAATTCACTTAACCGCTTACATAAACAAATCGAATACAATTTGAAATCATTAATTAGACACTTATTTGCTATTAAATTTATCTGATAATGAAATAAGCTTTATGTGGCAGGTATCTCTAATTCTGGGAAGTTTGATTGCGTTTTTGATAACATCTATCATATTTATAGTTGAGTAGTTATTTGTATTAATTTTAATAATGTTTTCGCAAATAATATAAATTCTGCTGATTGATTTGCATTATTTACGCAATAGTTGATACGGTATTAATATTAATATTAAGAAATTATATGTACGAGACAAAATACGTAATACGTAAGCTTATTATAGTATTAAACCTGAAATTGATTATAGTTGATGGTGTATATTAAGTTTGTTTGATTATAAATTTGTATTTAATCAGAGATGACTAACATTATAATGCAAATTAGTTCTGTGTTTTTCATTTATGTACGGCCTTAGAAGGCCGCTTTCGATTTTCTCAGATTATTGCAGTAATAGATTGTTATCATTTGAGTTTACCTTGAATTATAATTTTTACGTAACTTTCTCTTAATTATCAGCCGGAAGATTGACTATGCTCCTAAGAAAGTTTCACAATTGCAGGAAAGCATGAACGGTATTTTCTTTGTATGTATATATTGCAATAACCATATTGGTGAAGCAGATACTGCACAAAAAAAATTGTATTTTTTATATTTGGTATGAATATCTCAGTCTGATCTTGTGTTTAATATAATGTTATATATATGTTGGTTTATTAGTACATATTATAAGATGTTCTAACAATGAGAGTCCCGAAATAGTGCTTCGGTACTAATTATTTTCATTGTAATGTATAAACTTCTTCCTTATTTACAACTGCGAACGCCTTATTTTCCTTAAAGTTCAAAGTTATAGTTTGAAGCTGTGAATCGCAAATCAATTCTGTGTAGTATTTGTTTTTGTAGTTCGGTTACTGTCAGTGACAAATTGTAGTGTTTACAAAAACGAAGTTTTTGAAGCAGCAGGTATTTACCGATAGATTCTGCTATGTAGATAAGCTAAATGAGTCTGAATCTTCTGATTAGCAGCTATTAAACTAGTTTGGGATTCCTGACGATTTGAGTATAGAAGGAAACTAGAAAACCAATGGACTAACTGAAAATTTTTCAAGTATAACTGTCAAAAGACTGGAACCAGTTTGTGTATTGCCTCGAAAGCTTACATTGTCCACATTGTACTCGTGAATGTTGATGCAGAATTGTACATCATGTCACAGTATTCTATATGCTATTAGAATCATTGCTTCATATCGTCTGCAATTATAATTAAAACATTATTTAATAGCAAATCAATAGTATTGAAAGGATTATGTTTGGAGTGAGAAGATTACTAAAAAGATACTTCGACTCTAGTGCAGGGCGGAAACTTTGAGGATAAATTAGAAGAAAGGCTGCAATAGAAAACTACAACAACAGCAGAAGAATGTTGTTATTTGGCAGGGGTTCAGCGGTATCATTTGCGTTTGACCAAAGGAATGGCATAATACTGGGCCAATCAAATAAGGATTTATATATAGATTGATGAGCTAGTGAAGTATCTAACAAACAGTCGACCATAAAAATAAAACCCAACTTCACTTGAATGTATTCTTTAATTGTATGGCCATTTCGTTACATACTTCGTAACATCCACCTATACCTATTAGCAAAACATTTTTTCCTTAATATTTTTAATTAAATAAAGATGTAATCTGGGAATGAAAATCAGAAAGTTAAATATTTACATGTACTTGCGTTCATTTTGTCATGACGTTTTGGTAGAGCGAAACAAATTTTGATACATAATTGTATCTAGTTTTAGTGGCAGCCATTTTTGTTCATTGGCGTATGCTACCTGTTGTTTTTTAAGCGTTTGCGATAACGTAAGTCAAAACTGATTAGTTCTAGCTTATCGAAAAACAAACAATTGAAATTTGACGTTCAAATTAATAAATGTTCAATGTTTGAAGCTATTTTTCCCCACGATAGAATGTAGTATTAGCAGGCTTAATTTTTTGTTGAAGTGTAAGTACTTAAACATGTTTTATTTACAGGAAAAATTAACACTGAACTGCGATTCTTTTATAAGTAATGTTTCTTTAAATACTGAAAAATACTGACATTAAAATTTTGAGGTCTTGTAGAAAAAAGTTGAAAAACGACTCAAAATTTTGATTTTTAAACATTTTCCGGTTTTGAAAAATCTTATTCATAAAGGAACTACTACTTAGAGTTAACTTGCTCTCTAAATACTGTATATTTGGGTACTTGCATTCCTTCAAAAAATTAACCCTCATATTACATTTTATCGTGGAAAATTATAGCTTCAAAAATTAAAAATTTATGAATACGGACGTAAAACTTGCAGATATGACAAAATATTTAGTTTATGTTTCAATAATCTAGGATTAATCAATTCTGAACAAAAATTGTTGCCACCTGTAGACCAGATATAATAAAAATATAATAAAATTTGTTTGAAACTATTAAAACAAAGAAATAAATGATATATGTAGAAGCCTTCCACGGTACGAGTTATGAGGGCTTCCGGGTTTTGACCGCGTCATAGTAAAGTAAATACAGCCTTGGCCATAACTATTGAGCACCCTACAAGTTTTGCACGTGTGCGATAACTATAACAGTAAATAAACCCTGTTTACGAAGTATTTTGTCACCCTCTCTTTCTCCTCACCTTTTGGCGATACAGACATGGACGCCGTTAAGTGTCAACAAGATAACGCTAGCACAAAACTGTCCACACAAACGCTTGGTTTAGGGAAAATTACAACTCTTGGACTGGCCTGCTTAAACGCTGAATCTGAACCTCATCGAACGTCTAAGGCATGTATTAAAGCGAAAAGTCAGGCGTTACACAATCAATTCAAGAAAACGAGTTCCCGAAGAATGTAAGAAACTTGTGAGTTTTCTATCCAAAAGAATTACTGCTGTAATTAAAGCGAAGGGTGGAGCAACTAAATATAGTTTTTTTTTTGTTAATGATAAACCTTATAAACCTGTGCAAGTTGTTTTAATTTATTTCAATTTACTATTCTTCAAAACACTCGAAGTTAACTTGGGTGCTAAATACTTATGGCCAAGGCTGTATATGCAATACAAAAATAAACCAAAAGTAAAAATTAAAATACAAAAGTATATACAATTTACTCAAACTGGACGTTTCGCCACTAATGTAAGTGGCTTCTTCAGGAACAAAACTAGGTGAGTGGCGCCAGAAGTTCACGGAAACTCGACGTGTCAAGACGTGTGCCAGAGGCGAAAACCTTCTGACCCAAAACATATAATATCGGTATTTTCCTTAGGGAGTGTGCGAATGAATTATACTACGACGGATATATGATGTCTTCTTTTGGAATGCTTTTGGAAGCCATGAAGAAATTTAAACCTTTGGATAATACTAGAGTTTGTGCTTCCGACAGAGGGTGTGACGATAGATTTTTTACTATTTTTGATGGTGAATGGCTTACGGTTTCCTTATAATTTGGGGCAAGCATTGACATTTCCGAATGTGATTTTTCTTAATGCATTCTGACGATCTTTGAGCTTGGATAGAAGAAATGCAATCTAATAGGAACCAATCATTTTCAGACAAAGTGTTGTAAAGTTCTAAATGAAAGGAAACAAGTTTCCTGGGTATAAGGTTTAGTTCATGGCGGGAATATTTGATTTGTTCACGGATGAGTGCTAAGCTGGCACATCTTGTATGAGATTAGATTAGATTAGGAATGGGGTGACTATGCGAACCTATTTCACCGCGGCCTTTGCATGTCCATTGTGATCCCCTTTTACCCTAGAGGACTCTTTCTAATTTTACCTTCTTAATTAGGCCTATTATTTTTGAGAGCGGCTCTTTTATGTAGCCGTTAGCTGTGGAGTTTTCTACGCCCATTGCTAGAAACCTTGTCCTCTCTAAGCCATCGCAGTGCCACAAAACTTGAACTGGGGTTTCTTCTTCCTCTTGACAGAATCTGCAGAGAGCATCACCTGCCAAGGCGATGTCAAACATACGCCTATTCAGTTTGCAAAGACCGGGAAACAGTCCTACTATCACTTTGACAGTCTTCCTGTCTTTACTACTCATCGACAATCTCCCCAAATTCCAAATCTTAAATATTATCTATGAGAGATATTAACTCTTTTGGATATATGCACATCTAATTTTCTGTCACTAGAGTTGTTTCGGTAAAACTCACAATTATAGAGAAAATTTAGTTTCACATATGATATGGAAAGTTTAAAAGGTCACCTACACAATCTAGAATTTATAATTCAAATTCAAACAATGACAAAACATCATTTCGTAGATCTATTTTACGCAACACGGCGAGACATTTACATATCACCCTATTGATGTAGAATGAATAGATGAATGGGTATTGTTACGTCAAGTCCTAGATTCCTGACAGCGTAAGAACAATGATTTCAGATTCTCCGATATGAAACTATTTTTGTGTTCGGTATGCAAGCATCGCAAAGTGTTTTAACCACGCGGAATTATGTAAATAAGAGCGTATGTAGATCCATAGCAAATATTTACATTACAAAGGAAAGTGGATATATGTATATCTATAGGTATGACACAATCGTTTTAACGGCTTACATAAAAAATCGCAAGCAGGGATAGCCCGCATTTGTGACGGTATCAGGTATTTACGTTTAATGACAAATTTGTATTATCGCCTATAAATTTTAATTGCCTTCAAAGCAGCTTTTTAAACAATTTTGTAAGGGGGAATGTATTACATACATGCAGACGTAGTTGTATGTCTAGGTAAAACTAAATATAGAATTTATTTTTAGATTTTGTAATTATTCGCTTTCTCCTTTTCTAAAACCGTCTTAAAATGATTCATGAATCAGTGCTTTTTTGATGGGTTAACAAGCAATTCTAAAAATACCACACACAACTCCTTCGCAATGTCGAATAATTTTGTACAGTGTTTATTATAAGTATTTGCCAATTTTCATTCGAAGTGGCGTAAAAATTATTCTACAGGAAATTAATATATCACACCCTTGCGGGTACCAAAGACTGTTTAAATGAGCGCTAGTAAAGTTTAATGTGCTAGTGTACAGGCGAGAAAGGTTGTTCACGGACGCCTTAAATAAAATTAATGAGCGGGTTGCTTATTTTTGAGGAAATGATGAATAGTTGTTTAAAAATCTAGGTACAATGCAGAATTATATTGTAAGGAATCAATATTTTCTTTAAGAGTTATACTAGTGGACCTACTTTTATGTAATTGGCATCGTTTCTGATGCTACGATTTGTTTTAAGCTTGTGTTCCCTTAATTTCTTTTTTATACTTTTGATTTTTTTCTTTTGACTGTTCTATAAAATCCTCTTTTCATTCTCCATTGTTTTTTTTTATTGTCTACTTTATTTATTGTACTAAATCAATTGACTGTTTTCATTTGACAGAAATATATTGTTTTTAATACTTTTGACTCTTATAAAAATTTGACTAGATTTTAGTGTTTCCAAATTCTAAAAAATAAACCGGTCAAAAATGGAAAATAGTTGTTTTATTGGGGCTGTTGGAATAATTGTAATGATTCTATTAGTGCGTATTGTAACCGTCAAGGAAAGGGAAACGTTCCGATGTGACTCAGAAAGTAATTTTATTTGTAAACATCAAGAATGTCTCATTTTTAACTTAAATACACAAGTCCAAACGGGTATAAAATGATGGAACGGTGGTTGGAAGGGAAGCTGCACGCTAGTTTACCAAATTCAAAATTTTCTTCTAGTTATCCTGACAATTGTAGCAAAAGTTTAGCTTTTTACTATGTATAATTCATGAAATAATTGAGAAAAACAAAGTTTTGCCCTCCCTCCGTTTCTTTTTTTAAATACATCCAGATTTTTGACAAATATTAAAAATTGCAGCTTGCAAAATGTTTTTTTTTCCTTTTTTGAGGTGGTTTTAATATTATTTTTCGAAATTCTGCAACAATATAGAAGTTCTTCACTGGATCTCTTGGTGCAGAAGTAGAACACTAAACACTTTAACCCAGTAAACAACAAACAAGTTTTAACTAAAACACCGACGCGTTTCAACAGCAATGCTGTCATTATCAAGGCGATAATAAAACTAAATTAAAATAAAATCTACAAATACAGGTAACCTAAAAGTTATGCACGGTCAAACCGATACGCATCATTAATTTCCGATTAACGAAAACAATCACGAATGCGGTATAGGTCCGTTGTCACAGTTCATTACGCATGACTTATTTTTATATATTTCTAAACTTTCGAAAACATTTAGAAACTTACAATTGTTTATTTGTCTAATTAATTTAACATTCGTATGATCGATGTTGTGATCTGTTTCAAAAATGTGTTGGGCAACACTCGATTTCTCAATTCTATTAAATCTAAGATTAGCCATATGCTCTTTGAATCTAGTTGAGACTGCTCTCCTGGTTTGCCCAATATATTTTTGATTACAATCTTTACAATTGATTTCGTAAATACCTGACTTTTCTAGAGGTTGTATTTTATCTTTAGGGTTACCGATGAGACTTCGTAAACTAGTCCCAGAACTGTAAACTATTCTGAGATCTAGTTCTTTGAAGATTTTACTCAAACCTTTAGTGATAAAGGGAGCATAAGGGAGGGTCACAACGGGTGAAGCTTTAACATCCTCTCGAAAAGTCGTAGATTCTTTCACAGTTTTCTTATAATTAAACTTTCTAATTAACTTATAGATATGCTGAGGCTGGAAACCATTACACTTGGCCGCATCTTTTATAATTTTAAGCTCTTTCTCATACCTCGCCTTGTTCAAGGGAAAAGTGAGAAGTCTGTGGACCAAAAAATTCAGGCTTGCCATTTTGTGTTGAACACAATGATGGGAATCTGAAGGAATGTAGCGAAGTGTACTGGTTTCCTTTCTAATCACGTCAAACTCTAATCTATTGTTATTTCTAATTACTAAAGTATCTAGAAAGGGTAGCTGACCGTTTTCTTCTCTTTCACAAGTGAACTTTATGGTTTCGAACCGATTATTTAATCTATTGAGAAAATCGTCAATATTATATTTTTTAGTGACAAATATAGCGAAAATATCATCCACATACCTCAACCAAACCCTAGGAAAGTATTCGTTCTCAGATTCTAAGTCCTTTTCAAAACGGCTCATGAAAAGGTTAGCCAAAAAGGGCGACAAGGAGTTACCCATTGCCGTTCCTTCCAGTTGTTCATAAAAACTCCCGTTGAATTGAAAAATGTTCTGTTTCATACAGATGTCAGTTAAGCGAATATATTCCTGGACACATTGTTGACTCAAACTATTTTGAAGCAACAAGTCCTCGAGGTATGTCAAGGTGTCTGGAATCGGTACACTAGGAAAGAGAGAACTCACATCAAATGAAACCAATATTTCACCCTCCAGCAACTGAATATTTTGAATTTCTTTAATAAATTCTAACGAATTTTTTACTGCAAAACTAGGTTGCTGTATTGGCAAATTATTAAATTCATTGATCAGCCATTATAAGTCGGTGCGTCAATTGCCGAAACAATTGGCCTTACCGACTTGCCAGGTTTGTGAATTTTAGGTAAACAATATAATTTAGGGATAACAGGATTGAAAACAAGTAGCTTACGTCTAACATCGGCAGTAACAAGGTTGTTACAAGCTTTAAACACATTGTTGACGTCTCTAATCATTTTCAGTAAAGGATTTTTTGAAATTGACTTATAAGGACCACTACTCAATAGGTCATTAACCCGATCATAGTAGTTCTCTTTATCTATATTATATATACCTTGTTCCCTTTGTCAGCTTTGAAATAAAAACAATCTTTTTCTCGCAAAGTTTTAATGATTTTAATGTTTTCGGATTTCTGAGGTGATTTATAGGATTTCAAATTGTTTGAAATAGTATGTTTGCAGGCCTCCCTAACGAACTGTTTTGTGGGCTTTCAACAATATAGAACACGTCTTAAACAACCTGGAAAAAAATTGAATTTCGAAAAAACTTAATACCACTTAAAACAACCTTGAACAATTTTGAATTTAGAAAAACGGGGGCTGATCTAAACATGTCTTTTTTGTAGAATTTGTTTATAAAATTCGGGAATAATGTATATAGAAATCTAAACCAATCTGGAACAACTTTAACAACGGTTCTTTTTCGATTAATTTTTAATGTTATTTTGTAAAATATGAGATAAACACAAACTGATAAAACAATTTCAAATTTTGGACAAGGATTGATGTAACAAATACTTTTTTTGAGTAATTTTTAATACATATTATTTTACAAGATTCTGAAACAATTTTAAAAGAACCTGAAACAACTTTCAACATGTTATGTTTAGAAAAAGTCCCTTTTTTATCAAACTTGATATTTTGATCTAACAAATGCAAAATTAAAAAAGTTTAATTTTTCTAATTGGTTTGCAAAACAATGTACAATAACTTTGAAAACTTGACATTTCTAAAAATGGGGGAGGGGGTGGGGTGTTTTTTTCCGGCAAATTGTTAATGTTGTTTTCCAAAAATCTGGATCAACAAGAAATAAATGTAAAACAGCCTGGAAGAGCTTTAAAAAGTTTTAAATTTTGAAAATGGGAGGCTGGATTAAAATTTGTTTTTTGCAAAATCATAGAACTATTTTAGAACAACTCGAAACAGCTTTTCAAGTTTCAAAATTTCGATAATGAGGCGTGGCTTAGAACATTTTTGACGCGACTAATATTTGACATTATTTGCAAAACTCTAAAACTGTGCTGGAGCAACGAATGAATTAAAAATTAAAATTAAAAATTATTCCAAATTGTTTATAATTTATGGATGAGACAGCATCCTACCTGGCTACCTGGTAGAAACTTAATAGTTCTTTTTAATACCTAAGACAATCTTTATTCGAGTGTTTCTGTTTTATAACGCATTATTTTTTTTTATGAAGGCCCACACGCATCAAATTTTGGTTCATCACTAAACATGATTTTACTGCAGTCACTCTTCGTCTGCGATGATTTAGATTTTTTCCAGTCAGTAATGAGTTTTTCTTGACCTATACGAAATATAAATTACGTTGAGTTGCGTTGAGTTTCGTCGTGCGGTTGTTCTTCGGATGTTTCTCCTATCGGCTTTACAAATTTTAACTAAGCACCCTAAATGTTGCGTTGAAACTGTTTTTGGCCCTCTAGCATTCTCCCGTGGACTCTTATTTAAGTAAATCTCGGATTTATTTTAATAGTTTTAGTTTGTCCCAATATACAGTTGTTAGAGCTTGTAGAGCAGTAAATAAAATAGCTGAATATAAAAATAATTGAATTAGTTAGGGTTTAGTAAAGAAACATATTTATCGACGAGGTCAAATATTAATCAAATATTTGCGATTTAGTTTCCATTGTTCCATAAGGATAAAAGTAGAATGCTACATACAGTAAGTGTTTACTTAGTACTTGGTCTCAATAACTTCACTTATTTTAAAACTATTTAAGTATATGAGCTTTGTTTTCCGATTGGACTGTTAGTGTTGTTGCAAAGAATTTAAATAATTATTACAGAGCCACTCATAATTATACGGCTCAAGCATAAGGATCCTGATAAGTGATAAGTCATCCTTTAAATGTGTTGACAGGAATTTCAAAATATAAGTAACTTTAATAAAGTTAATAGAAGTTTTAAATTGAAAAGAGGAAGACGACGACCGAATAACATTCCACATTCTTACTTGATTATGCACTCTGTAGTTAAACGGAATGTATTTTAATGAAGTGCTAATTGACATTTTTTCCACTTACAGGTTAGATTCTTTGTGTCTCATAAATGAATAATTCATGTTGAATAGCATCAGGCGTATACTTTCGCAACCATTCATAAAGATACCGTTTTTTGTTTTGATAGAGTAGGCTAAAGTTGTTTCTTCTATTTGTAATGATTATATAAACATGAGATGGTGTGAAACGAAGAAAAACGACGCCCGTTGACGAAAATACCCGCAATACTGTATAGCGTCGAAAGTATTAAGTGTGAATGATGATTACACATCGGTTTATGATGTTCAAAGTAGCCTCGATTGAATAATTGCTTTCAGTTGCCGTTTACACCGCCGTACTGACGCACTGCGGGATATTTTCGAATAATTTTCAAAGCGAATCGACGTCAAGGTGAAATTTTGGTCGGATACGACGCTAAATGTGTTGGATGCATTTCGGGACTTTCATTCAACTTTGTGCGCACGTTCTCTCGTAGAATTTTATTTACTCAGATTCAATTATCTCGAAAGGAAGTTCCGATTTTTATTTCAGCGGGCTCAATTCTATTGCTCTTTCGAATTTAGTTAAATGCGCAAGCTTTGCAAATTTTATATATTGCGAGAGTATTCATTTATATTAATGGATAAAAAGTTTTAAATCCTCTTTCCAATTTCCAAAATTAAACGACATACATATTCTTCATAAAAAGTTCCACAAAAAAGCTAAGTTACTTTTCTCATATTAAAAAAGGACATTTTGTCAAATTGACAGTAATTCTGCTGAATTTAAAATGTTTCAATATTTCATTAAAGAGTACGCAGACATGCAAGACTTCGGGTAACAGGTTGGGTAGCACCAGAAAACCAAGAACTGGGAAGAGTATCCGATGAAAGCATGATGGTTATTGATGAATATATTCTTCAAATTGTTGAAGTAGATCCTTCAATCAGCAGTAGAGAGGTACTTTGCCAGGCTGGAGTTAACTAGACAGTATGGAGAATTCTAAAAGAATCTATTTTGTCCCTTTAACATTTCGTAAGATTTAAAAATTGAATGATTTTGTCGTTAGACGTCGATTTTGTAATTGGCTGTTCACAAAAATTACAGGAAACCTTCTGTTTTTGGAACAAATTTTAATGATTGACGAATGTTGTTTTAGTAGGGATGGAATTCTTAATACCACGTACCTGGCCACCTCAATCACCTGATCTTAACAGCTGTGATTACTATCTTCGGAGATACATGAAATCACTGCTCCACAAGATTTTTGTATAAAATGTGGAAGATTTTGAAAATCGCGTTATAGTGGCTGCAAAATTTATAAGAAATAAGGAAAATGAACTAGCTAGAGTAAGTGAGTCACTAAATAGACGTGCTGAAGTTTATATGCTTGCTTGAAGCAAATGGTGCACATTTTCAACATTTTCTTTAACTTTATGAATTTTGCGTTGTTCATTTTTTTGTTAAATTAACTAAACGTCATATTGGCAGTGCTTGAAATGTCACAGATATTATAGGCATCTGTGACAACTAAATGTATTGCCTATAAGTAGTTTTATTGTTTGCGTCGTGTCTTTATTAATAACAAATTTAACTATGCTGTTTCTTCAAAACGCATAGCAACATATTTCACAAAAACGGTATATCACTTTTCTGTTTGTAAATTTTGGATAAAGCATTCTCTAGCACGATGTATAACATAACTTTGGTTCACTATAGACTCTTGTCCCTTCTTGTATCAACTCAGTACAAGGTGGTCAGATAAGAATGTAAAGTGTTGTATCTCTGAAACTATTAGTCGTAGAGACTTGCGGTCAAAAAAAATTATTACTAAAGTGGGCAAAAGAAGACCGTGGAAAATATTTTCAGATTTCCAAGACGGCATCTTAAACTTTTAAAGTGATTTTTACTAAGAGCCACCCAGTAAATGTTACCAAAAATATATGCCTTTTAAAGCTAAGCTTTACCCGAGTAATTTTTGTTTAACACTTTTTGACGTATCTATTAAAATAAAGTGGTGGAAGGTAATTCAATGTTTTTTTTTTTTAATAAACAGCTGTAACTCCTAAACGACTGAATTGATTTTAACAAACTTGGTTTCATTGGAAACAGCATTTATTGTTCCATGAAATCTATCATACCTGTGATATGTCTATTTCTTAGTAATGCCGCAAGAGCGCGTTTTTTGATATAATAGCAGAAAATTGCAAAATTCTCTAAAAAATTAAATGCAATAATATTACTTTTTTCAATAATGCATATTATGCAAATTAACATTTCCATCACTTCTAAAAAGCATTTTAATACTTTTAAACCTTACTTGTGTGTGCAAACAATATAAATTAAACTATTATACTATAATTTGTTGACGAGTTGATTTTAGACATTTGCTTTTCCTCCATGGCCTACTCTTCATATTCTGCCTACCTTGCACTTGCATGTTATATGAGTTGATAACTATGCTCCTACACGTTTTTCTTACAATTTTTTGAACTAAGAATACTTTTATTTAAAAATTTTTAAATTATGAACAATAAATACCGGTGTAATAGCGTCTTTTTAAAATTATATAAGTAAATCTTTTTCCTGCGATATTTTAGGCTACGAATAAGATATCGAAATACGGTTTTCACTAGCCTATTTAGGTATCAATTCGCTACATTAGTAATATTATTGCATTTAATTTTTTAGAGAATTTTCCAATTTTCTGCTATTATATCAAAAAACCCGCTCTAGCGGCATTACTAAGAAATAGACATATCACAGGTATGATAGGTTTGATGGAACAATAAATCCTTTTTCCAATGAGACTAAGTTTGTTAAAATCAGTTCAGTCGTTTAGGTGTTACAGCTGTTTATTAAAAGAAAAACAATGAATTACCCCCACCATTTTATTTTAATAGATACGTCAAAAAGTGTTAAACAAAAATTACTCGAGTCAAGCTTAGCTTTAAAAGGCATATATTTTTTGGTAACATTTACTGGGTGGATTTAAGTGAAAAATCACTTTAAAAGTTTAAGATGCCGGTTACGCCTCCTGGCGACCATCTTGGAAATCTGAAAATATTTTCCACGGTCTTCTTTTGCTCACTTTACTAATACATTTTTTTACCGCAAGTCTCTACGACGAATAGAAATATAACACTTGGCATTCTTATCTGACCACCTGTACATATATTAATAATTTTGGTGTTGGTGTTTAGTTTTTTTGGAAACCGTCGCTTTTAAGGATTGTGTGTGAAACCATTGGTACCCCTTTATTTTAATTGGATTTTACCTCATGATCGAAACGTCATTTACGAGCAAATTTCTTGCGAGCTTACTTTAGTAGAACGAAAACAGGAACGTCTAAAGGCTGTAGGAATTTTGAACATAATATAGTCATGGGCATTGGGTTGGAATTAGTCCATTGTCGCAGGCATTATACAGCTAAAGTTGTGATGTGCAGGGCGATGGAATTAGATCTTGTATTCATAGTTGCGCTGACGAGACCTGGAAGGTCGAAACCACTGGGCCCGCTTCTAATACTTTATCTATTTTCATTGCATTCATTCGCAGAGTGAATTCCAACAATATACCATACTCGTTTGAGTGCGTATTATGGGCATTTTTTGTTGGTATTTATGTTATGGCATTTTTGGACGTTTTCACATAATATAGTCAGGTTTATGGAAAGATGAGACGTGTGTCCATATAAAAATACTATAACAGATATTTGAAATTTGTGAAATACTCAAAAGAAAACTGTTTACTTTGAATTCATTCTGTGTTTGAATGAGTTAGACGGTGCAGATACAGGATCAGCCTTGGGACAAACATTTAAATTTGAAGACTTTTAATGTACAAACAATTGGATTTTCAAATATGGTGATCAAAATTGTGACATTATCTTTATTTGAGAGAATAGATTTTATTTTTTCAAAACATTTCCTTATGGTAGCTTCTAAAACTGCAGCTTGGGATCTATTTATAAATTCGGCTTTTATCTGACTAATTAATGAGGGTAGGGTGCCTCGCTATAAAAGACTTGTACCATTTCCGATCTGGAGCATTATTCTGGGATTATTACTTGTATTTAAAAGTATCATCGTATTCTGTTAACAGAAGAACTTCTTTCTGCTAAGTATAAAATCCAATGAATTATTTTGTTGAATCTGTTCCCGAAGAACACTTGATGGATTGATTTTTCTGCAATAACCAGAAGTTTTTCAAGATAAGCGGTTCTAAGAACATTAAACTTTTGATCTTTTTTTGAAATGATTATTAACTAATCGTATGTAATTCCATCAAAATTACATTAGTTATTTATAATGAATGCATAAAAGCAAACTATAAATTGTTTTAAATGCAATAGTTAATAATGAATATCTTTTTGAAGCACATTACATGCATTTTAAAAGAGTTTTGTTATAAATTGGCATAAATTACATATATGAAATTTTAATTTATTTATTTAATTGTTGACGTAAACTATATAAGCATGTATTATTTATTAAATTCTAATGGACAAGCTTATGCACAATACATACATAAAATATCTCTGCGTACACAAAAATATTTCATAATTATGCAATTGCGTTATTGTATTGTTCACGAAAATCAATACTATCTGTCAACAATATTTCCATAATAATTTAAAAAGTATGGAAGAATTTATCACTTAAAGCGGTTACAACTGTTTGCACTATGAATAAGAATTGTAAATATGTATAAGTTACGCTTAGCAATAAGCACTACAGATAGATTACAATGGAAAACGTATACGTAAAAAAGACGAGGGATACATTACCTATTCAAACAAGTCAAGGATACAACAAACATTTAAAATTGAATGTAAAAGAGTCGGCACATTATCCACTATTCTCGGGAGTTGATATAGGACAAAACAAATAGAAGACGAAGCGACGACAATACTTACGTTGTAGGGATGGAATTTATATTAAACATATACATATATTCACGAAATAGTTTACGTAATGAATTCATTCGATGTTGAAATGAAGGAAAGAAAGTTGCTCTTTTATCTGAAAAAAGAAATAAAATGAATACTGTAGATAGCTAATCATTTATATTGGTTTTCGCAAAAATTCTTCTGCCAGGAATTTCTTTAGTTTAAGCAAATATACACAAAAAAGTCAATTTCTCTAAACTTTAACAACGATCAAAAATGTCAGAATAAAATGGTCACAGGAGGCATCGAAAAAATACGCTACTTTGATGCCGTCAATAGTGTCATGTTGAAGAGAGCGTTTGCAGGGTATGTTTTCCAAAGGTTGTTCAGGGATTTACGTCAAGTTGTTCTTGTGAATTATTTAAACAATGCGATACAATACAATACTAAACTTTAACTTAAGTTATGTTTTCGATGCTCTTACAACAAGTTTTAACGAAATTTTTGAATATTTTCTTGTTTACACCTTATTTCTCTTAACAAAACACGGGTACATCAACCAAAACAATATCTTCATCTTCAAGATTAAAATTGATAAATAAAAAAAGTGTATGACCTCATTGTAAGATAAGAAGTGCGTGCTTATCGATAAGGATTGTCCCATTTTTGATCTAAAAGTGTGCCCTTGGAGATAGCTTCTAACTGTTCTCATTAAGACTGTCGGCGTATTGGTTGTTATAACATTATTGTAGTGTGTCAAATGCCTCCTCCATATCCAGTGCTAACATGGTGTCGGATGCAAAAAATGTTTTCATCTTTATCAAGGGCTTGTTTATAATAGTCTGGCCAATTCTTTCTCTACCGGCTTTAGGCTAGGTAAGATCATCATCGTGAGATATGCTCGAAAGTTCTGACGGTTTCTCTAATTCTCGCTCTAATTTCGGTTTTGGGGGTTTGTAAAGATCCTCGAGCGTAGTGACCAGTTTTTCAGCATTTCATAGGACGGGTATTTGATGCCTGCACCAAATCGTTAATAATTACTGATATCTAACTACAATGCAAATCGTGATGGAGATTATGAATTAAAACCGACTACATATATAGGAACAGCTGGCGAATTTGTTTTAGAGGAAGTTTGGTCAATGTTCTGTGGCATCTGTCCTATGCATTGTGATTGGTTGATAATGTATAAATCGTTACGTTTTTCTAGACATTGATTTAACCGATTCTTTATTATTTCAAAAATTATAATTTAAAAATAATATAGGGGGTGGTGGTTTACCCTACTAAAGGATTAAACCTAGAAAGCTCATTACGAGCAGGCGCAGTTAAAGTTTGAATTAATTCTGATAATTAATTAATTTGCATTTTATAAAGAGTTTTGTGTGAAAATGAGCAATTTTAAATTCGAGTATATAAAATTTCTACCAAAGGAGATGAGATCTCATCCAAAAACAGTTTATGAAAGAATGATGGAGACGATGCACCATCATATCACGTAATAAAATTTCGATCAAGACAGTTTCGATTGCGGCGTGAATCTATCAAGAATGATTCCAAGAAGTAGCAAGCCCAAAACTGTAACAAATACGGAAATGACTCTGTGAAAGAGTCGAACTTTAGCATGACATTAGGAATATCTCAACCTAGCGTAATAAACATTTTACATGACAATATAAACACGAGTTAGGTGTCAGCCAGAAGGGTTCCATGGTTGTTGACACCCAAGCAAAAATTGTGCAGGTTGGAAATCTCGTAAAGTCATTTGACAACTGTAGAGAATAATTCTGACTTGTTGGCACAAATTGTGACAGGAGACGTGACTTGGGTGCATTACTGGGATCCAGGAACAAAATCAGAATCAATGCAATGGGTGCATAAAAAGTCTGCACCGTCAAAAAAGCAAGGATTCAACCATCTGCTGGAAGATTGATGGCAACAGTTTTCCGGGACATTACCGGCATCCTCCTCATCGAATATATGCCGAAAGAAACCACGATAAATGCTAATACTTATGGACATACTTGAAATAACTTGCGAAAAGCAATTAATCAGAAACGTGCAGATTTCTGGAATTGAGCAGTGTTTTTGTTGCATGACCATGCGACTATACACAAGGCTGCGAAAATCAGACTAATTATTCAAGAATGCAGCTTTGTAGAGTTGTAAAAAAATATCCTTGAGGATACCACGGTTTTGAGGATGCCACGGTTTTGAGGACGCCGTTTTAATTCTGGCGAATTTCTTAAAGAGGCAATCGACAACTTATTTTCTTTCATAGCTAGGTAGATTACTTTTTTAATAGCCCTCGTATACCTACAATATAATTCGTGTAAATGTAGGTATGTATAATTTCGTCTATATAATTCCATTTGGTCGCTGTATAGTGGAAAGAACTATTACTCTATCGCGTATGCTATGTTATAATTATCGGAAAATAACTTTGCATTTCAGTCTTATGACAACCATTTGAACCGTGCAAATTTAAAACAACCTATTGTATTTAGTGATCGCCTATTATTTACGTATTAAAACAAATTAAAATTTCTACAGTAATAATGGCACATGGCACTATTGAATTGTGATGCGATATATAGAAACAATAGAGAGAACAAATAAAGCATTTAACGCATATTCGTTCATATTACATATTAGTTTATTGTTGTAAACATTGAAAATCCTTTGTACGGCGTGTAGTGTAGATAAAGAAGTTATTTATTTATCTCTAAGATATTGGAATGTTACCTATTATAACATCTGAGGCTCAGTATGTTAATACAATAAATAACAGTACAATACCATTTATAATGCCGTATGATTATTAGGAAACTATCTGCTATAAATTTAAAATAGGCGTTGTAGAATGCGTGTTTTATGATTAAAAACCGCTATCGAATTACACAAGAGGAAAAATATTTACCGTTACTAAATAACTTAGGTAAAGCAATGTAAACAGCTATCTGGTAGTTTTTATATTTCTGATGCGTGTATTCAACTTGTATTGTATCGTACGTAGCTACGGTTGTAAGTTAAATTAATTAATTATCTTGTTCTATGTGTTCTGAAAATATCGTAACATATGGGCGAACTGGTAACCCAAATTTACTTCACACAATATAAAAGAAATTAGAAATATAGTCATGATAAAAATATGGGTGTGTTATTTATATCTCTGAGGTAGCTATAGTCATAATAATAAAAACCGTGAAGTAGTCCTCATAAATATTGTGAAAAATTCTAAAAATTTGTTTAATTAAAAATAAAAAACTTGGGATGAAAACATGTATGTAATTCATAAATAACAGTTAACGCTACATATTTGCTACGAAAATACAGTAACATTAACGTGTTGCAATATATAAATATTGTTCAGTACTTTATGCTTTTATAATGTTACACGATTGTGTACTTAAGCGCAAAGCTATTTGTTAATCCTCAACAGTAAATGCTTAACGAAGAAATAAATTTAGTGAAAAGAGAGCAGTCGTAATATTTTACGGCTACTGTTTGCCCAGGAAGCCAAATGAATGTACAGCGGAAAGTTTATTTAAAAGTTTTTGGCTTAAGTATATCATCAAGGTGAATTACGTTTATTACTCTGCTTTATTTATCTAAAGGATTTATTTGCTAAAATATATCAATAGACCTTGTACACCATGTGTACTTCATTACAAACATTTCAATAAAAATGATCATAAGCCGAAAAAGTGCTTAGTGCTTACATAATATATGTATTCATTCGTCTATTTATATATGATGTTAATGTTAATCATCCGTAAAATGAATTTAGTAAAAGATTGGCTTACCTTTTACAATGCCTAAACACCTGTATGCTTATTGCAGATAATGGTTATCTTGTTGATATTTTATAGCTCGGCTATTACCGTGTGTCATAGCTGGCTTTAGAAACTTGAGTATCTTGAACTTCACGGTCGATTACTAAAGTAGATGAGAACATTCCGAAATAACTTTTATGGTTCGCGTAAATGACGCGTTTACCGGTAATTTCGCGATTATTTCCGGTCTGGGCTTGTTCCTGGTATTTTTTACCAACATATCGTTCCATCTCGTTAATCCGAATTCACCCTATGTTTATGTGTATGATTTGTGAAGTAGTAATGACATGATAGTTGTCACTTGTCATGTAAAAACCCAATTAGTCTTCTTTAAACTTCCATCGATCAATAAAATACATCAATGATATTTGGTCTCCAAATCTCAACAAGACGTAAACTTTAAACGAAAATTTTCGAATTAAGATAGCATTTTGGGTGCCACCACCGAAGAAGAATCTGAAGCATATCCTGAAAAGGAAAAAAGTACACCAACTTAATGTTTAGTCTAAAAACGTCTTGGAATACTTTAAATACCAAAATTATTCCACTAATATTGGCATTTGTAGACTTGATACTTTATGAATTATGATCAAGTTTAAATCCTGTCCGAAACAGTCCCAGAGATCCTAGAACATGATAACCAAAGAAATAGTGACACAGAAGAAAGCATATTAAAACATGTGATAAAAAAATCATCTGTAATAGCACACCGTCGTATATTTTGAGACCAAAATTTTCAAAAATTATTAAACACAAACACAAAATGATTATTAAAAGACACTGGCCCGATTGTACAAACCTAAGTTGAAGTGGAGTTCAACTAAACGGAAGTTTAACTGAATTTGAGTTTAACTTTTTGGTCTGTTGTACACATGCTGTTTAGATTGAGTTTAAATAACAATAAGCTGCACAGACGAACGTTTTCATCCTGTTAATAGTAAGCGATGCACATTCGCACATGCGCGTTTGAAACATCAACAGCATTAGCTGTCACCTTTGTTTGTGTTTTGGTTTGGCGTTTGGTTTTTGATAAACCACTCATATACATGCATAAGATAACATTATTATCTTGTTCTGTAATGTGATAATGTACTTTATCGTAGAAAACACAAAAATTGCTGAACAACATGACATCACAAGTAGAGTTTCCTAGTGGGCTGAAGCCAAAAGCCAATTAGAAGTATCAAAAAATACATTTTTGGAAAAAGAACATAAGCTCAAGTTACAGTTTACAAAACTGGAGATTATGAAGAAAAAAAAACAGCATATGAATTGAAGTTAATGGAAGAAGAGAAAATAAAACGAACTCCATTATTAGAAAATCGAAATCTTCGTATAAAATCCAAATCATTCCATTTTTAAAACTGGTTTTCACGAGGACGAAATACTTTGCAACGCCTTCGTCGGTTTATAAGATCTACCAATTCTAACATCTCTTCATCATCTGAATCCATAAATCTTTCTTTTACGTGTATTTGAACTCGAGCTTAAGCCGTCAAATTTGGTGGTTCAAGTGAAACCAGAGAACTTCCGCGCAGAACTAAACTCGCATTGTGCAACTCAAGTAAAACTCAAATTTTGATTTTTTCTTCGGTTTAAGCTTATCTCGGGCTTAAACTCGCAATGTACGATCGGCCCTTAAACAATAATTACACTGTTAAGTAATTTTGACATAAAGTACTAAATATGTGATGAAGAATCTTCAAAGCAAAAAGTGTCACTCACATCTTCCAGTTATATGTACGTGAAATAGATCCAAGCTTTGTTATTTTAAACGTAATGTAATTTTTATTTTATATTTAGAATGTACACAAAATTATAATATAATTTTATAGAAAACATGTCCCTAAATTACACTATTTTTGAATTATGTATTTTCTTCAAAATATTTGGCAGATGCAGCTCTCCACAAAAGGGAAAATTATTTTTCAGAATCCAAGCAGCTCAGGCCAAACATGTTCAGGATTTGCACATATGTGTATATGTATAAGACCTGCAAATTTCCAACCCGATTTATACAGAAAATAACGTCAAATTTCGTCAAAATTTAAACATTGAAATCTTTCAAATGTCAACACTTCTTTTTTTTCATTAGTGCATTCTATGTTGAAATATAAGGGCAGAAAGGTTGGTAGAAACTTAAAAAAGCTTTTTTTTTCTGGTTACTAAATCTAGTAGTGCAAATTATTATTAAGATTTGTTGGTAATGCACGGGAAACAGGACAAGGGTAATTAAATAAGCCTGCGAAACCTTTTATTTGCGATACTCGCATAAGCCAAAGCAACTCTTGCAACTTTGATGTCGACTCAGTTTATTGTTTCTGTATTTGTCTTTATCTTTAAATATTGTAATTTTTTATCAATTACGATAATTAGAAAATATGCAAACCTTACTCATAGGGTATAGGGTCAAGAACAAATAACTTATTTTGTTTTTTGTTTTTTTGACGTGCATGAAATCTTGTTAGTTTGAGCTTTTCGTCAAAACAAAGCCAACTGATTATTAAAAATTCTTTGTAGTTAAGAAAAGACCACTAATTTTAGCTACAGCGATGTAATCACAAAGTCCCCGTACATTTAAGCGTAGAGTGTACTAGTGAACAAAGAAAGGAAAGTTGCTATTTGAAAAAAATAAGTTTTCGACTTATTTAGATAATGAAATTCGATGCCATTTTTTTAACAAGGTGTATAAATTGGGTTGAACGTTGTTACAAATTTGATATGTGTAAATCTTGAAAATATTTGAACTGAGAAGCATTTTAAACTGCCCGCAGTTAAACAGTAGACATTTTATCCGACAGCCAGGTTGGTTTTAGAGGACTACAGATTGTTAGTTTTGATTCCGAGGTGTCATTTGACTACCATAGGAGACTCGAAAAACTAGCGAAACATCACAGCACAACGCTGAGAATATTTTTGCAATTTTTTCCTGAATATATATGCATTTAATTTAGAAAAGAAGTAACCTCTTTCTTATTCAAGATGTCATGTGACGACAAAATGAAGAAAATGTATTAAATATATGTAATTGGGTCTGTTATGTTAAGTTGTATTAAATGTCTACTGTTTAATTAATGTGCTTTAGTAAATGTGTACAAAATTAGACGGAAAAACTACTTTCAAACTACTTTCACATATTTAGATCATTTAATTTACTAATATAGAGAGTATTCCAAGAAATTCCTAACGGCTTGAAATTGTGGAGTAATTAGATTAGATGATCAAAACAACAATATTATTGTAATTATTGCTATTTTTATCTAATCTGTAGTAGTTACTGTTGATATCTTGCACAGTTGCGTTAATATTTTTATCCCACTTGCTATAACTATTTATTGTTATGAATGCAAAGTTTAATTACTGAAGTAATTGACTTCGCGTTCGGAGGAATCTGCGTGAGAACAGAGAATTGTTTCCACGTGCAACGTGTGCTATGTTTATGTATCTGTGTGTCAAGGATTTTTGCGGAGTAATTGCGAAGTTCATGTGATTCAACCTTTTATGCAATCGTTGTTTTTATTGTACTGTAATATTTATGGCGTGAAATGTTACTTATTCAGGTGGTTCACGTGCGTCGGTATAAATTTAAATAGATTAAAGCAATACAATTTTACTTTTTCACAATTTATTACAATGACTATTTAGTGTAAATTAAGTGAATTTTTAAAACAAAAACAATCCATTTAAATTGCTTTGGTACAGCTAAGTTTGTGCTGGTTTTTTTTAAGACAATGTTTAAAATATTTTCTTTGACAGACGACCAAAAAGATTGGAGAGTTAAAAAATATGTCCCATAAGAATCCGGCAAGCATATCAGTCATTGTAATTCGTGATTAAAGGTGGTGTTTTCAATACGAGCCCAAAATAAAACGTCAGAGTGCGGCATGGAAGTCACCAGAAGAACCAAAAGAGAAAAAATTACGGTTTCAGAAGAGCAAAATCAAGACAATGCTGACCGTTTTCCTCGATTCAAAGGGAGAGATTCAAAGTGAATTCCTTCTACAAGGTCAGACAGTGAACGCAGAATATCATCTAAGAGTTCTACAATGATTGTGGGGCAGAATTCGACGAGTTCGACCGGAATATCAAGAGCCAGACAGTTGACTTTTGTTGCATGGTACGTGAATTCTTGACAAAAAAGCATCATTGTGATAGACCATCTACAGTATTCATCTGATTTGGCTCCGTGCGACTTCTGGCTATTTCCCAAACTGAAGTTGGGGATGAAAGGAAATCGTTTTGATACCATCCCGGTCATTCAAAGAACTTCGTTCAGAATTGTGATGGAATTATAGAATTACTGAAATAGAAATTGTAAGCGTGACGAAAATGAAATAACATTCAAATTGAAATAATTGGAAGCAATCAAAACTTCTGCGCTCTAATTCATCTTACCCTCACTGTAAATTATAATATAGAATTCGGAAATACTCTCAGAATATAATTAACAGTATCCATTACTCCAACCTTCTGATCAAATTGCAGGAAATTGAATACATTCCTTCGATAAATTTTAGTTTTTTTTGAGTTGTAACAAATAATGTTATTCGTATAGTATTTCATCTTAGAAATTCTCATAAATTAGTTTTATGCGTCCAATAAACGGTTATTTCCGTAATTATAAGAGATGATGTAGTACCATAAAAATGATTTATTACATCGCAGTGAGCTTATTAAAATTTAATTATTCTCATTATGGACTACTTAGTTTTAAAAGACAATTGTTGCACAAGGCATGACCTCGTTATACAGACATAGATGTAGAAACTCCTCATAATATATTAGGATCTATGTCACATCCTTCAGTCACGCAGGATAATCTCGTTTCCTGTACAACTTCATTAAGATAAATGTATAATTATTGGTACCTGTTTGCAAGTCAGTATCGGTAGATACAATGAATATAAAATATTTCAATAGTCAACTACATATATTAGAATCAAGGAGGAAATAATAATTGATTTATTATTATATTATGACGTTATGGGACATAAGAAAAGTTTAAATATTAATCCAAAAAGGTCTGAATGGTCACAATTGGTAATTGATAGAAAGAGAAGACTTTCGGTGAAAATTTATAAGAAGTAGAGAAGATGAACGAAATTACTTCTTCTTGGAAAGCAGTGTGGTCGGATTGGATTCATAAATGGTGGTTTAGGTTTTATTAGGACGTTTTCGTATTTCTATATACGCTAAAGAGAAACCGTTACTAGCTCAAAAACAAACAAAAAGAGGAAGTAGAATGAGCTTTGTGGATTGAAGAGGACTGGGAGGCTTCTCGGAGTCTTCTGGGTGGATCTCCTTCGCTGATGGATATCTGAACTCAGAAAATTACAATACAAGTATTAGTGTTAAAGTATTGCCGGATTGCTGCCTGCTTGAGTTTCCTCGAGAATTCGTTCAGGTCCTGGACATCTGCCGCTGTTAAGTCTCGGGAGATGGCACGGTACTGTTCAGCATCTACGTCGCAGACATTGTCAAACCAACCGATCGTCGAGTATTTAATGTCATCTATCCGGATGATACCGCTACTGTGGCCAGTTCGAACAGTCTCGAGATCGCAGCTCAGCTTGCTCAGGCTTGGACAGCAATCCTTCATCACGGATTTTGTCGAATGCCTTCTCCAGGTTTAGGGAAATCATTAGGGTCGCCTGGTTCCTGTTGAAGGGGGTGGTGACATGATCCGTGTATAATCTTGTCCGTTGAATTTCCTCATTAAACAATTTATTCATCTGTCTATATTGACGTTTACGTTTGATTCAAATTAAAATTACAGAAATCATTTAAATCACTTTAAACTTTATTATGTATCAGCTGCATTTCTAATTTCAGAAATGTTGTTTGAACACGTCAACAAGATCTAATTTGTGCAAAACTAGTTGCAACTGTGCACTAAATCGGGATACCTAATCTAGTAAAGGTTTTAAATGCTGTTAAATATTTACCTTTTTGCACTTATTTTACGCGTTACTAAACTACCCCAACTAATTTAACTAGGAAGCCTAAAGTTTTTAAATTGCAATTAAACTTTGCAAACTATTTTATGTTAGTATACGAAGTGACAGGTAACAGGATTTTATGCTACCAGGGAAACGGAATAAAGACCAGTAAAGTTCTTTTTCTTTATACTACGTCTATTATAGCGGGGAATTTGAAATCCTCGGAGTTCGTATGCAAGAATCAATGTAGAAACATTTTCTTTTTCTTCGTGCGAATGTTTAAAGCAAGGGATAATAGTTTTTTTTTTGTATACTCATATGATTTTATCTTCTCATTTTATACAAGAAATTAGATTCTTACGTCGATATAGGAAACTAGATTTCCAATAACCCCTTCGTTCCACAAAGTCTCTCAGTTCGGAAGACAAGATAAGACAGCCAGTTGATGAAGGTCTCGACATCACCTTTCCCAGATTGAATTTCGCACATGTCTCTTAGAAATTGAAATTTGGAATTTGATGTGCGAGTGTATTCAATACAGTGTTTAATGGAAATGTCGTGTAGAATATATTTAAATAATAAAGTTGAAATAGGTGTTTCGTAAATTTAACTCTCGAAACTTCACCTATAAACAACGTCAAGGGTGAATTTCTTTTATAACCCCCAGATATAATTCAATCAAACTGTTGTTTGCTGGAGTTATTTACGGCGTTTGCTCGTTGCGAAAATATGAAACCTCTACGTGAATAAGTGCCTGCAAGTTGACATTTTTATAATGTATAAAATTTTATCTTGTAACTGTCGACGTGTGCAGATTCCAAAAATAAAAAGGCATGCGGTTTTCAATTGCGATGGGAACTAAACAGAGTAGGAACATGGATTTTATACACGGTGGTTGCCAAAATAAAAGTGTAGTATAAAATTAACGTAGTTTTATTGTTTATGTAGCACTATCTAGGAAAATATGATATATATTTAACTTGATATAAAAATAAAATGATATTTTTGAGGTTTCCGTGATATTTTGAACGTTGTACATATGTTGGCCTCTGCTGGTAATGTAACCACAAGCCAGAGAATATTTGATTTGAGTGGCATATGAGTACAACACATTTTATCATATAATAGGTCCACGTTTTTTCACGGCTAAGAAAGATTTCAAAACCACTTTGAAACAACATCGATAACTACTGAATAAAAAAGCGTACTATTTTGACAAGAAGAAATTCAATTTGGGCCGTCCTGATGATTACAAATATTATTGACACAGTTGGCACAAAAAAAGCCAAAGTTTCGATGCCTCGTAGTTTTAATGGTGGTCGTGTTGCTTAGGGTGACCATTACCAATAATAATAAAATCCGGAGGTTTCTTACAATCCTGTGGTGTAGAAAATAAATCCAAATAACACTACTTTACCCACGAAACATAAAACACTTAACTTAAAGCGACGCATTTTAACAATGAAGCTGTCAATATTTTGCTATTGAAACGAGTTGGTTAAGTGTTTGATGTTTTGTGGGTGAAATAGTGGTATGATTAAAATCGCGATGTTTTATTTGTATATGGATGAATTTCGATTCTTCCGTTGCAAGATAATGCTGTCACTGTCTATACTTCTACAAAAACAAAAATTTGGTTCTACAAAAGGATATCATGATTTTGGTAAAACATTTTCAAGTTTTAATGAAAAGGAAATACCAGGTCTGTAAATTAAGTCATGAGATTTTTTTCAATGTTTATATTCATATGGAATTAAATTCAACGCTGTCGTCTTCAAAGTAACTGTCTTGGAAATCCACACTGGAGATAGATCTTCGAGTTACAGCCGTTTGAATGTTTCCAAGCGTTCCAAAATGACGTCTCTTGACATGAATTTTCAATTTCTGGAAGGTAAAAAAAGCACAAAGACTTAACTCAGTTGAATACGATGGTTGAGGGCTTACAGGAACGTTTTTATTGTCCAAAATTTGCGGTGCAAATTGAAATTGCGTTGTGACGCGATGTGTTATCGTGATGCAAAATTTAGTAGGTCTGCATGCCTCTTTTCCAAGCAAAAGTGTTGATTAACCCTTTGACCTTGAGTAACAAACTCTTTGTAAACGATTCCAAACGATTCTTCGACTTGAAAGCTTTATTTGGAACCATTTTTGTACAAATTTCTCTCTCATTCATTGGTTAAAATCTGATGAATGATAGTGTAAGCCAAATTCAACTTTTCCTCGATAATTCTGACTCAACCAATGATCTGAACGCGCAAGATACCGGATTTTGTAGACATTTTTAGTGGATCTTGATGAAGACGAAAACCTTCCGTTGCCAGGTTGTTCTTCAATCGATTTTGATCTTTAGAAAAACAGCTTAAACTACCTAGAAACGTGGTTCTTGAATAAAGTACGGTCTCTGTATCTGAGGTTTAAATTGAAATTTTTGACTAAACGTAAAGAACTAGACTAGGTACTTGAGTCGTGTTAGCAATAATATTTTTGGATTTGATGGATCTGTCAGTAGTTTCACTTATTCAGCAGATTTGTTTTAGTGTATTGAAATCTTCCGGGTGTTGTCCGGAAGACGGCCGCAAAAATCGACGCTCAACTATTGGACTTGTTTTAGTGTTTTTTTTTTCATTTTGAAACGACTCTGTAGAATAAAATTCATACATTTATGGAATATTACATCGGTATTTTGCTTGCTTTGTTTTTGAGTATGACGGACAAATCATAAAAGATAATTAATGTGTGATTAAGATATCATAATTATTAAAAAGGTTATTATTATCCCTATTATTAAAGATATATAATTGTTATTAAAATTAAACAAAAATTAGTCAACACAGTATTGTTATTAACATCGCCTTGTCTGTTAATAGATGAAATCAGAAGCAACAAAGTGTTAGAGCCAAAGAAAATTAACAATTGTGATTTATTCCTTATTGTGTTATCTGATGTAGGGGTAGGACTGCGGATACTGTTTTTTTCTGTTGGGTATCCAATGTCCGTCACTTTAATTCAATTATAAATCTACAGGCGATACCGCATAAAAAAGCTATATTAGGAAAAATCTTTGCGTGACCGCTGTTCTTTTGCTTGCCTGATGTCAATTACATTTTGCCGCTTAATATAATTCCATGTTATTGATCTAATATTGCGTAGTTTTGTTATTTATTAGAAGCAATTTTATCTACTGAGCCACTTTCCTTGATTATTTTTGTCTCTAGTCTAGGTTGTTGTTTGAAAGTCACGATAATAGTATCAGAAATAGCTAACTAATCTTCATAAAGGTTATTTTTATATTAATATGTACCTGTAGATATAGCATTTGTCTTTAGGTAAAGCAAAACATTTTTTTAACTGAAAGTTTGTTAAATTATCGAATATTCGGGATGTCCTATATAACATTTGAATTAAAGTTGTATTATTTTAATTGAACACCTTATATTTTGTTTCATATGTGAATTTAACTAGTGGAGACCATTTCAAAAGTATAAAAGTCTTTAAGTCTTAACTCACACATCTTAAAACAGGAAGTTCTTCACTGGATCTCTTGGTGCAGAAGTAGAACACTAAACACTTTAACCCACAATAAGTTTTAACTGATAATACAGTTTTATTAGCGCCTTGATAATGACAGCATTGCTGTTGAAACGCGTCGGTGATTTAGTTAAAACTTGTTTGGTGTTTAGCGGGTTAAAGTGTTTAGTGATCTTAAAACAGTTCATTTACGATTATGATTTCTCCTTTTATTACTTTCCAAAATGTGTAAAGTTGTAGTTTAAATCTCTTCCCCAAATCTGTATCAGATGAGCTTTGAATTCCACCAGAGTTAGGGCTTTTGTTCTACAGATCTTCCTAAGCATGTAACTTCAAATACAAAAGTTTAATTAGTTGAGGTCTGACAAAGCAGCTAGCCACTCTTCTCTTATTATAAAATCAGGTAAATTTTATCGACACCAGTTTCGTGTGAGACGGGTCAGAATCTTGCTGATGACACGTCTCCGTATAACTCCTGGGTATGGGCTAGTAAATGATCTTATAGAACCTCTTTTATGTCATAACTAGTATCCATTTTGATCCGCTGATCGATGAAAAGCAATGGTAACTTCCATTTTGGTGATACCACCCCCTAAATCATAATTTATGGCACACTTTGGAAACGGTAAATTATGTCGACACTAGTTTCGCGTTCATTTTGCTCAGTGAGACGTGTCAGAATCTTGCTGAAGGTAAAAATATTCGTTTCTGTATCACTCTTGGGTATGGGGTAGTAAATGATATTCTAGGTCCTCTTTTATGTTATAACAAATATCTACTTTGACACGTTGATTGATAAAAAGCAATGGTAGCTCCTATTTTGATGATACCACTCCTTAAATGATAATTTTTGACACACTTTGGAAGTGTTTAATAGCCAGTTTATCTCTAAGATGTTGTTAAGGCTTAGGGAATAGATTCTATTTTTCTGTTGATATTTTTTTCATCTTCTCCGTGCCAAGTCTAGAGCTTTGCTGCTTTCTATTCTCAACTTCTTTTGATTGGCGCTAAGATAGAAACAGTGGGTACTTATAGGCTTAGCGGCCTAAATCGTGTTTCAGCCTCTGCTACATCGGTGCATCTAGTATTTGAATATCTTTTGCCATAGAATGATTGTGTTGGATTTCGTTGAATTTTCTCTGACACCTTTTATGACCTCATTTGTGTGGGAAGTACGTTTTCGGCCTTGCTTTTTATATTTTACAGATTCTTGTCGCCTCATAGCGTTTTATTGTCTTATGTATGAATCCAGTGATCAATATTTAAACGTTTTAATATTCCTACACTTTCACATGTTCTTGTACTTTTCAAATAAAATTCCAAAAGGAATTCTGCTTTGGTTTCCTTCGCGATATTTCTTTTGTAGTGACCGAAATTTTGCCCTGCTTCTTGATTTTTCAAAGTTTTTCTGCAAAAAATTATGAATCACACTGTAATTCCCAAAATAGATTTCCTTAATTTAATTGTAGTGAGTTTGATTATCAGAGAATTAATCTCTTTGTTAGAGAAGAGATACTGATTTGTAATAATTCTAACTTTTTTTGGTAAGAGTCGTGAGATGAGAAAATGATGCAATCTGGTGTTTACTAGAAGAAGATGAAGATCCGGATTGATTTCCTTCTTATTGCATACTGTTATTAAGCGGAGACATAATCTAGATGTTAGAACATTTTCCAGAATCTTTTTAGTGATGGTCAAGGTTGTCGAAATTAACATCGTTTTTGACGTTTCGCAAACATTTATTCTTGTTAACGCAGCGTTCTGAGTTCTGACGTATATTGGATAATTTTTTTAATTGTCGAAAGTAAAGATAATGAGTTCTGAATATTGGATATTGGATAATTTTTTTAATTGTCGAAAGTAAAGATAATGAATCACTGCAGCAAAGACTGTTAAAATTGTGAAACCATAAAAAGCTTTTCAGGTTCGTTAAATTTGATTTACAAACACATTACAACTAGTTCGTATCTACATTTTCCCGTGCAGTTCCTGTATTCTAGAGGCATTACAACGGTCCAATTTTAGATGGCAAAAGCATTTCTTCGTCTGGCTGTTCTCGCTTCGTCGCCTTCCCGTTATACGATGTTTTAAGTGCACGTGTCCGCACGCGTTCGTCTATGATAGACGCTCTATCCTTAGAATATGTGAGTACGATGTGCACGGACATCGAAAGCTTTGCGACGACCTTCGTCCAAATTTCCGCGGCGCTAGATGAGAGAGCGTTTCGTCGGTTATGCGGACCTCCCAGCCCTCGAAAGTAAATCTCCGCACGTCCGTTGTGTTTATTTTAGTGCTCGCTCCTAGAGATGATGGGTCAGTGGGGGACACTGGACCAGGGCGAGGTCTTTACTAACAATAGCTTCGGTTTAGTTATTTCTACTGAATATAAATGCTGTTACGAAATACAGATGTATGTAATTGTGAAACTTTTTTTAGTATGATTAGAATCATATTGTATATAATAAAAGTTTAATTCAGTTCAATTTGCTTAGAACCTTTGCCGAATTAATGAAGTTAGATAAAATAAAATTTCTTGTCCCAATTTGCGAAATGATATTTTAGAAAATGTATGAATTTTTGTAATGTGTAGTGAATTAGGATGTTTAAAATCATCTGTACTAATTTGATTTTATTTGCTTTTAAACTTTAAAAACTGACCTTACCACAGGAATAAAATATTATGATCCTGTTTAGTTCCCTTTCAGTACAAGGTTGTAGATATTGTTCGATTTTATGACAGATTTTGGAACTGATTCGGTTCAACAGTTGCGGTGGAGAAAAAAGTGTTTTAATACTTCTTCTAGAAGTTTTCTTTAAGAATATAATGATTTAACTAGAATAACATATTAAATTAAATTCTACAGGAAATGAAAACTCCTCCGTGTCTCATGCGGACACACATAGGATACGGCACATAGAATAAATCCAATCAGAAGAAATTCCTGTTCAATAATAATGTCAACGCTATCTATAGCATCGTCCCCACTTTTCGAACGACTGTTTGACTTTTCCTTTATAATTTTTCTTGCTTTCTAATATTGTGTCATCCTAATTCCAACAGATACCAAACTGCTCGTTGATGTATTATTGTCTTGATGCAATGCCATTATTTGATGCAGGAGCTTAGATGTCGATATTGACACACATGAATCTGGATTATAATTAACAGAGTTACTTGCAGAATTCCCTGAAAGACGAAATGCTTGTGTTGACGAAAAACATTCAACAGCATTTATTTCGGTAAAACCATTATTTTCAATTTAAAACGTAAATGGTTACAAACATACGTCTTACCTAGGATAGTTGGATCTGGAACCCTAAAAAAGTCGTCTCTAGAAATTTACAACAATTTGATAGAGTACGTGTTGGTATATGGGGTATTTGTTAATAATAAAAGGCACTAATTTTGAACACCCTTTTTATTTTATATAGAATATATTTCGTCTATTCGAAATAGACGACTAACTCAAAACTTTCAATCGTATTAACGAATCTTATACATAAAAGTATCCGTTTACTCTACTTTGTGTCTAGACTGTTGCGAACCCTTTATGTTATTGAAGAAGACTAATTGACAACAATTTGACATTTTTGTAAAACAGTACGTAAATGAACATCCTTTTGCTACTGTGAAGGAAGCAATTGAAGAAACTAATTTTTCTGCATCAGTAAGGTCGGCCAGGAAACGATTAAGAAGTGTAGGTCTTTTGAACAGTTTAGGAGCAATGAAACCACGGTTAAGTAATCAACATGAAAGAAGAAGAAGTCAATTCTCCAACTAATAAATCAAGGCATCGAATTTTTGGGAAAGTGTAGTGTTATATTACTAAACAGTAATAATCCTTTTCATGTTCAGAATAATTAGCCTATTTATACAGCTCATATTGTAAGGAATCGATTGAATGAAAATAATATTAACGACGTTAAGTGGTCAGCTAAAAACGCTGACAAGGAAACACAGGCAAGTGGTGGTGACCGATTTAAATGAAATTTGGTGGGTTTGTAGACTGATGCAGTATAAGAACAACGGTAACTTTCATAGAAGCTAAATCGCCCGTTTTTGGGGCCGGGCGCCCTAAAGTGAACCCTACCGTTCGATATTTCCTTTAATATCTCCAAAACTATAAGACATATAAAAAAAGTTGACAAATATATAACTGTTTTGTGAGTACTAAAAGATAGCGACAATAGTTTTAGAAAAATTAGGGCTTGGGTGTTGTTTCTGGAAAACAAGAACTATGACAGGAAAACTATGTCGCTATCGTTTTCTTCAGTTTTATTTGTCTTAACTTTTTTTATATGTCTTATAGTTTTGGAGATATGAAAGGAAATATCGAAAAACATCGCCCCCGAAAACGACGATTTGCATCTATGGAAGTTGTTTAGGTCAGTCAGAAGTTCGACCCGTGTCTGATCTTTTTCGTTTGTATTAAAAAATCTAGCATTTAGTAAAGCATAAAAAAATCATAACTTTGAAGAACGGGATGTGACAAATAATCTTACTTAACCAAAAAATTTGGAATGTTGGATGAACAAATCATACTCTTTCTTTTACTCAAAGTGACAACAAATTTAATTCAACTTTCACCAGAAAGGAGGTAAAAAAATCGCTTGTTTTACAAATAGAATGAAAAACGATTTTTTCATGCCTACTTCAATGCTTGTAACTTTGTTCATAGTTAATTAACTTATTAGAGAAATGGAAAAATTCCACATTTAATCGTTTTGGTCGTTAGTGATCGATTTGTGGCGAAAGAAATCGTTTTCATCTTCTGAAAATCGCGTGTATCCGCCAGAATAATTTTCGCCTCTATTTCGTAAATTAAAAAAATGATTTTTTGGAACCGCTGCAAATAATCATACCAAATTTGGAATGTTGGATGTTCAAATTACGACTTTCAAACAAGATTCATATCGATTTTTTCCAAGTCAATGCTTGTAACTTTGTTCATAATTAACATATTTATTCCACAAAAAGTGATCGATTTTGATGTAACTGCCTGAAAAATGTTTGAATTCTTTGTCGTAGTTCTGCAATATTCTACGGCGGATTTTCTGAAGGAAATATTTTGTCTTTCATCATCCCCCAAATGTATGCATGAGGTGGTGTCAGATCCGGTGAATGAGAAGGATATTCGGTATCTGTTCTACGGGAAATTATTCTGTTATCAAAATGCTGACGGAGTAAGTTGAGAGTGCGCCTAGCTGTACGGCTCGTTGTACCATTTTGTTGAAACTATTGTGTGCGCATCCGTAAATTTCGTGCACGGCAAAAGTTCTGTAAATCTCTCACAAAAGGTATCATAATGTTCTCTCTGTAAAGTTCTTGGTTTACAGTAAGTGGATTCTGATTATCGTCTTCAATGAAATATGGACTAATTATTCCATGACCAGAAACCGCGCGCCAAATTGTAATTCAGACACTGTGGAGTGGTTTCTCTACAATAACATCAGAACGTTCAAATCCAAGGAATCGAGTTGTTTGTCGATTAATATAGCCGCTTAGATGAACGTGACTCTCATCTGAAAACCATGTTTTTCAAGAAATTGGAATCCTCGTAAATTAAGCTCAATTTGCGACCACAGTAAACTTTCCTTGCATGTTTGTCCACAATGTTTAGTCGTTGTCCAACTTGAATACGGTATGGATAACCACCAATTAATTTGAACATCCGACGTGTAGATGTTACGCTGATGTTGAGTTTACATACAGTTCTTACAAGGCTTCTTTGCGGTGACTGCACAACTTCATCAAAAACACGTCCTGTGTTTTCGTTGGTACACAGTTTGTCGACGAACTGAAGAACCTTTACGTTGACACAATACACTACCAGTGCGACGAAATTTCTCAACAACAGCTAATATCACACTTTTACTTGGGGCTGCTTTATTAAACTGTTGTTGATATCTTACTACCACCTGTTGTAAGCTTGGACCATCATTGCGATCATTTCCGTATGAGCGAAAATAATGTTCTCCCAAAAACACTTTTTCTACTGTTGTTAAAACCATTTTCAATTCAAATTCAACTCCAGCGTAACATTCATACGTTAACTAATGACAATTAAGTCAATAATAACAAATGCATATTACATAAGCAACTCCATAGCACCTTAGATTTCGGTACTGTTTATTCTGGCGGATACCGTATTTGTAAAACAAGCGATTTTTTTACCTGGACGAATACTTTCGCGGGTAGCTGTATAAGCATTCTACATTTCAATTTTTCCAAAATTTGGCCTCAGAATTTAGAAATTTAGGCTTTTATAGTTCACAGTACGTCTTTCCCGAAATTAATGTTATTTCTATGTTGGCTCGAATATGCGCTGGATCGCAGAGTGGCAAAAAAATAAAAAACTTCCCGGAATATTATTTTTAGCCCTACAAAAACTTTTTGGAAAATTAGCTTTCGGTTCACGTAGAATGTTCTCGAAACTTCTATGGAAGGTTCTAGAAAATGGTAGAACAAGTTGAGAAAGGGCAAATTCTAGAATGATTTCGAACATTCTAGAATGGAAGTTTCGAGAAAGATTCCAGATGGACGCTTTGTCTTTAATATACAGGTCACAGTCCACTATTTAATGATAACTATCAGTTAACTAATTTAATGAATTTAGTAAACTCAATTTCTGATTCCGATCATGAATGATAAAAATCGTTTTTTTTTTGAGTGATGAATGGATTGGAAAGGTGAACACGTTTGAGTAGTAATTTTTTTCACTTCCATGTCTTAACAATAACATCATGGTATTTTTTAAGGTCTTAATTGTTGTTCCCTGCCACCGATTTATTGCGAAATGGTTCGTTGTTTGACAGAAAATCAAAGAAAAAGAATTGATGGGAGGATGTGGGGATAAACACCTTACACAAGAAGAAGTATGTGTTTTATTTAACAATAAATAATCGGATGAAGATCGCACACTACAATCCAACCTTCAAACATTCCTACGAAATTTTCTCCAGTTCTGCAGTGTTATCTTGGAATTTTCTCTTCACTAAATTTAAATTACCTTCTCTCTCAACTACGGTCTCACCCACCATCTGTAATTTCTTCGCAACCTCAAGTTTGTGTATCATGTCAATGAAAAAATTCAAAATCTGTAATTGTCATCAACTTATTCATGTCTAAATGTACATGGTTGTAGATTAATCCATGTATTAATTGTATTGTTTGGGAAAATTTTTCTGATAAACGTTACTGCTAAATGTTGTCTGGCACTACAACCTTTTTTTTTAATTTGGGTCAAGATTTGTTTGTATATTTCTGTTTTGCGATACAAGATGATAACGGTTATGATGCGCTCATGGGTATTTACGAAAGCAATATTCTAATTGGACCATCTGGAAATCAGAGATTGCTAAAACAATAGCGGAGTTTATCTCTTTTTATGTTGTATATTTTGTTTGAAGTGAATTTGACTATTAAGCTATTTGAATCTAGGGAATTTGATCTAATCGCTGCTTTAAAGGCACTATTAAAAAAGAAAACCTGTATCGAAGCTTACTGAAGTCATTTGGGATTATAGAAAATGTTTATAGATGCAACATACATTTCTCAAACCTCAGAGGTAGAACTTAGTTATGAGATGGAATATGAGTTAGATTGTGATGTCAAGGATAAGCTCAACATCAATTTCTACTTTGCCTTCCTTGATATCGCAACTAATACAGCTTATGAAAGGTTTATTTGGATAAAACAGATTAAAACACAGTTGTAGAATCAAAAGATTGTTTAAAGATGGGAGAATCTCCTGACCTACGAAGGCTTCAAGGGCATTGATGGTATTGAATAATGGATTGAAAAGCAAGTCATTGTCAACAGAGTACCCTTGTATAAGTTGTAGTAGCGAAAATGAAACAAATCGCGATGGTATTCATGTGTACATATATAGTTAGTTAAACAGGAGTTAATTTGTAAAAATAAAAGATTTTTTTTCCATTGTTGTATATGAAACGAATTTTATAGAATTGATTAGAATTTATTGTGGAAATATGAGAAATACCCTTAAGATTTCATTTCCGAGTTGGAAACTGACCCGTCGTATACCAACATAACTTTATCATTGGTAGATATTCGCTGACCGTATTATTCTGAACTCGAGCACCAAGTTTCTTCAAAAGCAAACGCCCTTGTAATCGGATGGATGAACGAGATTTAATTTTCGTATTCTTAATTAAAAGTTTGAACGAACATACTTTTGAAAATAATAGGTTCGACGTTATTAAGGCCCGTTTAGGGGATATAACGATTGTCCAATGCCGTAATAGGATTGAAAATGTACGTTGGAAGTTGAAATATACTCAAATGTCAGATTTAAAAATAATATAAAACATGAAAAAGGAATTTCTGTGCTTATGTTATTAATAGAATAAAAAGCTTAGCGGCTAGATATTGCGGAATGGAAGGATTATAAAAAGAGATCCTGCCCTTTATAGCTACGGCCAAATTAATTCATAAAGTAATTTCGCTTAAATAGAGATTTAATGAGAAATTAGATTAATGTTATAGATTCTATTGATCGTATTCGGCTAAGTGCTGTTATTGAAATGATAGACACCGCTTTGAAGATTGCTTTAATAAAAAAAATATATTGAGTAGTTTTTGTGAGATCTATTTTAAGCTACCATCTAATAAAATTAATGCTAATCAAAACTAAACCTACAGCGGTGGATTATTGGACAACAAAATTACAACTCTGATGAATATAATTTTGATTTATTAACATGTTTCGTGATGAGAAATATTGTTTCGTTGTAACATATATCGTTACTTCAATAAATTAATTATTTTTGCTTCTCAGTTTGCTTATGGAAGCTAGATGCGCTACATCTCCACAAACTACCAAATAAAGGCTGACCAAATTTGTGTAATACCAAACATCCTACTGTTTACCAACAACCGAGATACGCGTTAAACATATGCTCTATAATTAAATAAGCATACAGCAGGTAGCGGCTACACTATGTCTGTCATTCAGGCTGTAGGAGTCAGAATAATGTTTTGGTGCCTCCGGGCATTATTCACATGGCCATTAGTGGAGGATCTGACGGTGCGTGTGGGTTGAACGTACGATTGTTACCAAATGTATCAGTTCGCTTATATTGATTACGAAGTAAGGTTGGGTTTCATAGAATAGAGTGTGAACGTACAACAACGCGATGAGTTGATGTAAGTTTAGAGATCGGATCATTGCGACTAACCCTACTTGGCGAATAGCAATTAAATTGACAAAATTCTTAATTCTCAGAAATATTAGTTTATTTCTATTGACGATGATTTAATGAAAATGGATAAAATTGAAACAAGAGCTGTGATAAAATACTTCTTTAAAAGAGTGTTGTCACCGCAAGAAATTTATACGAATTTGATTGAGGTATTAGATGAATTTGCACTTTCATATTAAGTATCTAAAAATTAGACACGTGATGTTAAACTAGGAGACGAAGCTATAAATACGTGGCATGTGTTAAGAATTATAGTTAGGTTTATAGCGGAAACGTGGCTCAATTCGATTGGAAGTGTTGAAAACATGTTGCATTATGAATTTGGTTCCAAAAAATTGTCCACAAGTTAGCTGCCAAAAATGTTAACTGCAAATCAAAAGCGCATCTATCAAGGTACCGAAATCCAAATGATTTTTTGCAAAAATTCATTACACTACATGAAACCCCTTCATTCTTCTCACCTAACTCTTAATGACTATCATCTATTTCCAAAATTAAAAGAACATCTTCGAGTAAACTGTTTTTCAGAAGAAGTGCTAACAGAGTGACAGACGTGTTGGCATTATTGTGGAACAGCGAGGGTGCATCTAAAATATCGGAATGTTTTATGTTAGTTAAAATTTAAATGACTTTCTAGTTGCAATACGATCGTGTTTTTTTATTATTTAAATTATTAATTTATTTTAATAGCATCATTACTGTAGAAACAGAATAAAATAAGACCAAATTTATAGATTCACACATTCTAAACAGTCTTAGAAACGGGAAATATACTCTTGCATTAATTAGTAGTGTGTCGGGAAGGAGGGGGGGGGGACAAGGAAACGTCAACTCGAACTAGGTCTAAACTGTTTTTAAACCAGATGAGCTCTTTTTAAATCAAGTCAAAACCGGATAGTGAGTGGAGCTTTTCTGTGCTTTCTAGTTACATCCACCTAAGCTATTACATCTTATAGGATGGTGTTTTGCTTTTTTTAAACCAGATGAGCTAGTTAATGAATTGACGATATTAAAATCAAATTAACTTACATCTTATAGGATGGTGTTTTGGAGCTTTCGTTGCCGTTCTACTTCTGTATATCTCCAGATACTGTAGCTAGTTAATGAATTGACGATATTAAAATCCTTAAACTTTTGTAACATATTGTATTTTGCCTTCACTTTTAAAATGGAAGAAGAAGAATCCTACCAGCGTAGATGAAGTTATTCTAAAAACTTTCGGATGTTAAGATGGACATATTATTTTGGACCAAAGCGTATGCGGAGGTTTTGAACGAACTTGTATAAGTAGATATCAAAAAGTCGTCATAAACAAATGAAAATCGATAACGCCTCTTCTGATCCAATTACCTAACAAAAAAACACATTGAGAGTTAAACAACATTTAAACTGGTTCTAACAACTCTTCATGCGTGGGAAAAAGGCACCTGTATACTATATCATCAAGAAATGGACTAATAAAGTGCATGATCATCGTGTTATCGTTTGCTGATTAACTAGTTGAATTTAAATGTCAGAAGAATGATAGTGTAGGTACTTGGTGATATCATGTACCTAAATTTAACGTACTTAATTAATTCTAGTTCAATTTCTTAATTTTCAGTCTATTTTGTAAATTTGGAATAAATAATTTTAAATTTATTTTAGGACACCCATAACATTTATCTCCAAGATTTACAGCTTTAATTTAGCCAACCAAATCGTAACATTCAATGTGGAGATTTCTTATCGCTTGAATTTCTTACAAGCTGCATGATGAGCATTTTTCAGCACCTCAAGAAGCAGTTGATACATTTATATAGCTCGTTTGAAAACAGTATCTCAACAATTGGTTCGAATACATGGAAAAATGTATGAATACATCTTCAAGGCGATTATTCTTTCATATATTTTTTAAGAAACTACTACAGCTATATAATTCGGCGTAATAGTCCAAAAAAACTTGTTTCTGTACCTATATATAAATTTCACTATAAGTAACCTTCAACCATGACTTGAAGATATACAAGTCTACACATCTGTTGTAGTTGTTAGTTTTTTTTTTGGGAAGGATATTATTGAATTATATCGTTATATATCTTTTATGCATCGAATATTATTAGCACTCATTTAAATACATCAAATTTAATTTAATTTTTTTATTATATCCATAAAAAATATGCTAATTTCTGTGTTTTACAATGGTAATGCCCAGGAGTACTTAACCGGTTGTCATTTTCAAACACTGATCTCTGTCTGAAAGTTATAGAAACACTTCTATACCGAATAGATTTGCATACTATTAATATCGATAATATACTCATTAGTTATAGTTCATGGCCATTCACATCATCAACATACGATATTATTTACAACTACACACCTCATATGGCAACATTACAAATCTGAACACTAAGTTTTTATTCAGAATGTTTGGTAATACCATTATATTTTTTAGTGCTCACAAATAAATTTAAACAATTAGTTATTTACTTTTTTTTAATACGGTTCTGTTATTTTTATTTTTAAATTTAAAGCAATTTTGAATTCTAAAACAGGTGATCTGTCACTTGTAATGGTTTGAATATGTTTTCAGCTTTCTTAGCTATAATTTAAAATTAATCAATAAAGGTCTCCTTAATTATTAATAATAATTTGTTGGTTGTCATACTACATAATTTTATTGACAAAATTTTCATCGTCTTCTGGTTTTAGTCATTGGCAGATTCGAAATTCGTGAGGGTGATATTTGTTTTTACGCAAAATTTTTATTTTGTGCTGTAGATTTTAGCGTTCCTGCATTGGCAATCAATCTTCCAAACATCTTTTGTTTAGGCTGTAATCTTTGGGGGTAATTTTTTAAATATATTTCCTCAGTTTCTCGAGTATTAACTCCTTAACATATCAAAATTTTCATCAACAGAGAAATTCCCAATCACTTTTAAGCGAATTAAAAGACAGCCCATCTAAGATAAAAGTAGTGCCAATAACAAGACCATTCAACACATTCACTCACATACAATTACATACAACTAAAAGCTTTCGATAACTATTTTCTGGACAATAGTTTCCGTGCTTGTCGAGTGATAAATCCGTACTTTTTTTGATAAAAGTTTTCCTAACAATGCAAGTTAAAACATATGTCACACGGTGTAGAGTATTATTTCTATGGTGATTATGAATGGATTCAAAAATCAGGAAAAATAAATAATAAGTTATTTATACTTCGTTCCAGAATAAGGAGTGATTCAAATACCGCGCCAAAACTCAGTTTACGCAGTTTAAAATAATTTAGGTGCATAAATAATTATATACATATATAATAATATTGTTCCTCATATAATTATATCATAATATTTTAAGTATAACTGAAAAATGTTATAATAATGGAACAAAAATACAAAACGTTGGGAGGTTATACTTGCATACTAAAAAGTAAACAAATATGAACGATATCGCATACATTATTTTCAATATTGAATATTGCCAGCGCAAGAGCCAATAACATCCCTGAAAAATAAGTAGCTTTTCGGCGCGGTATTTGAATCACTCGTTCTTATTCTGGAACGAAGATAGTACAGTTAGGTCCTACAAAAATAATAATAAATTTATTCTTGAGAATGAAACAAATATATTTAATTACGGTGTGAGTAAAACAGAGAATGTTTAGGATGAAGCATACTTTTTTCTTTTTTGATTCTTTTGTAAAAGAACATATTTGGCAGAAGTCGGCCGCTTAAACGTCACCAGGTTCGTATAATCTTTTGTATCGTTCCGTTTTGTTTTTTTTTTCTTTTCAATGAAAGTGAGTAAGTAGAAGGGTGATATAAGTAAATAAAACATACATGTATATTTTCCGTTAAATAAAAAGTGTACAAAACCAAAAACAAATTCTCTATAAATATGGTAACAAAACAAAACATTAATCTCTAATAGGCATATAAATTTAAAAAATAACAGTATTTTCTAATTCACAAGAAACAAAAATTAACTCTCTATAAGAACAAATGGATATTGGAAATTAAAATAAAACAAAAAAAATTGATTATCGAATGTCTTTGTTTCTGTTGTAAAATTACCCATTGTCTAGAAAAATTATTCCAAAAAACGATAAACAAACCACACAATAATTGTCACAAACTTCGTATAATATTCAATACTAGACAGACTATATAAAAAACCGCACTATTCACCGCGCAAGCACCGTGTTTTCCAGCCGCGAAAGAGAGACGGAATTGGCCTAATCTAATGAGAAGGACCTAAGTGGGAGCGTATTCCCCTCACAAGTCTAGGCGGCGATCCTTGCAAATTTTTCGGTACAAGGTGTTTTCTTAGACGTATTACTCTATTACAGAATTTTTTAGAGCTATGGGTATTTTTTATAAAATAAATGAAAGTCAGTTCTAGAACTGTACAGAAATATTTTGCTTTATTTTTTACCACACACTGAATAATAATATGTTGAAGTTGTCTAATTTCAACAATATTTGCGATTTTTTATAAGAATCCCCTAATGAAAACATAGAAAAGGAGTCTGTAGAGTTCAATAATAATTGTTTCTTTGTGACTACAAAAAAAATCAGATTAATATAAATATCTATCAATAAAGGAGAAATTTGTCTATGAAGTAACGTCGTTTACTGCTTGCATTTGCATAATTCATTTTGTTGATTTGGTTAAGAATTAAGAGGCACTAAGAGGGTGTCAAATCGGACGAATAGGGTGGATGTTTCAGTAGCGTTCAACCCAGCTGAGTGATCTTTTCGAGTGTAACATTTGCTTTATGGACTGCACAGTTGTCTTGTAGAAATTTGACCTTACGATGCATTCTAGCCGGAATCTTAGCACTTACCACATCGAGAGGGTACATGCAGTATGTTTTGTTGATAGATTTACCCGACGTGAAATAGTTAATATGCACGGTGCCATCTTTATTCCAGAACACAGTAGCCATGATCTTTTCAATGTCATTTTGGTACGTTCGACTTCTGGCGATGCCTGACCAAGATACTGTTCATTTGGAAGCTGAATTTCGGGTCTATGGTTCGTAGTAGACCCAAGTTTCATCGACACTCAGCAGATTGTCCAATAAATCATCCTATTCGGTACCATGGACACCCACTTTGCCAAAACCCTTCTGAACTGATGACGCGTTTTGATAATGTGTTATAGGTATCCTTTTGACTCGCCCAGTCGTTCTCCTTTCGTCTGCATCGCTGTTTCGGTACTACCTTACAATCACTAACCTTCAAGCTCCTGCACCGACACAAATGAAGTAAACACAGTTGTTCAGGAAAACGTATCACTTAATTCAAATTATTTTCGCAGAGGCTCCTACACACGGACTTGTCATTCATTCAACCTGTATCATTATTATTACACCAGAAGTTATGGAAGTGTAAGCATGATGGGGATACAGAAAGAATGCTGTTAATTAAACTTTGAATATTGCCATAGAACAAAAGAGGCCTCAAAATTTGATCAAAACATTATGCAGTTCCATGATTGTGGAGTTTATAATCATCTCAATCACTCATTCAACAGTCTGAATGAGCTTACTGTCGAATGATTATTACGTCTACTAGCAGGATAATATAAAACTCTCCTCTCGTCCTACTATAAAATGTATAGAATATTGCAGTTAGAAATAGACAATAAATATGTAGTTCTTCCAATAACATCTGAGAAACTTTTTAACCAACACGTGCTTAACAATATACAAACATCATTTCACTCATTTGTTTAATTTGTCGTCGCTGTATACAGTTTATTATTTATTAATATGTATGTATAACATTAGATAAATGAAGCTTTGAGAACAAATATCCTTGTATTTTTTTATCTAAAACTTATCAAACATGTCAAGGAAAGAGTTATTACTATTTCATTATGCTACTAATCTTAAAGCAGACCACTCATAATTTAAAAATGATTACATAATAAATTAGAAGTGACTTAGAGCTGAATGTGCTCATAGACAATACAATAGTGACTCTATGTAATAAATCTGTCATTTAATTTCAATTAAAAATAAATATCCTCTACATACATATATACATATCCTTGAAATCCAATTGCTATTAAATATCGTTTAAACAAGGGCGCTTGTAGTTTGTTCACAGGCTAATTGTAATTAATCAATTTAAATGATGACGTGTAATATGATGCTTTTTGGCTCGAATTGGAAGCTTATCAGTTGAATCGACAAAAAAAGATTATATCCGGGTAAGGGCGATGCAATATTTTCCATGACGGATTTAAATATATGTAATTTATCACACAAAAACTTTTCACGCATCACCGCAAATTTCATCGTCGTCATTCCATTGTTTTAGTTTTAATTTTGTTTACTTAATTGAACAAGGTGACCTCAACCCCTAATATACATTTAAGATCCCATAATTGGTTTCAATTTCTGGCAAGGTTTAAAATTTTTATTGCTAACGTCATTTCCCATAATTTCTTTGTGATTAAGTTTATGATTTTATTACACCCACTTCCTGGAGCAAGTAATATGACAAGGTCAAGGCGAAATGTTTTATTGAATCGCGTCTTTAAAGTGCGTACGTGCTTGTCGTTGCCGATCTATTGTAATTTTAACATGTTTCGAACATTAATTCGCGGTTTCCTGACATACAAATAAAGTTGATTCAGAAATTTTAGCTGTGAATTAGTATTAAATACTGTGACATATTCCTACTTCTAGTTCATATTATATCTTTTCTTATTGCAGTCTCCAATTCAATTCTAATGTCATTCTAAATATAATTGCATTGACATCGATTTGTTATTATCACATGGAAAAATAATCACGTCGGATAAAATTAAAAATATTTTCAGACAAAATAATGACGATACAATCCACATGTTTTGACGTTCAGGCAACGCCAACGCTTTGAGCACAAAATATCCCAATGCGAATTCCAGAGATTCTAAACATCGCCTTTAATTACACCCCCAGTCTCTGCTACGTCTGTGATTCAAGTTCTCCGGAAGCGCGTAAACGAATATCGGAATTCTAATGAGTAATAAAAGATCGCTATTCGGTAATAAAGTCAATTATTTATTTAGTCTTCCTGTCATTCAGTTACCGCTAAAATCGTATAAAGAATTTACGCAGTACTGCTTCAGTCGTACATTTAATAGTATAAGGGGAATTTTTTATGTTATCTACCTAGATACATATAAAGATAGAAACGAATTAGAAAACGAACACAATTTTATTTTTCAACGTAAGAACCATTAACACTAACATACTTATTCCAATGTTTTTTTTTAAATAACGCTGTGCCATTGAAAAAGAATTCTTCACTATCTGAAGTTTTGGAAAGAGATAATAATCGTCAGGATCGAGGTCGCGATTGTAGAGTACATGTTGTAATTGATTACTGCTTGAACAATTTGTGCCTTATGCATTCTGCAATTGTCGTGCAAAAGTATGTTTTTCTGGCCAAAATTCTGGAGTGTTCTTTCGTGTATAGCTATGTTCTATTTCTTAATAGACATTTCCCGTTGTATTAGTCTCTTTTGGCATATAATCAATTAAAAAATCTCTTTCGCTTCCCAGAAAACTATTGTCATCAATTTTTTCCACAAAAAAATGCATTTTTGCCTTCCTGGGCGGTGAACAGCCCTTATGAACTCATTGCACGGACTCTTGTTCTACAGAAGGGTCCCAATGGACTGCTCAAGATTCATTCCCACTTACAATTCTATTTAAGAAGTCTTCTTCTGGAGATAAAAGTGTCAAATTCTCTTCACAAATTTGTGATCTACACAATTTTTCCTCGGACTAAGACGAAACAAAGTTTCATCAAATTTTCCTTTCGAAAAACACGAATAAAATTCAGGTGCAATTAATGATAAAAAACTTACATGAACAACACTGTAGTTTTCTGGGTTTGAAGCTTGACTGCGCATTAAACTAGAAAGAACACATCAATTTTCTTAGCAGGAATATTGCAGGAATGGTCTATGTCCGAATATCATATTGGATAATCATCTGGGTTAACTCTTTGCATACCAAACCAATTTTTATGCTTCAGAAATTATGCCTACGAAGAGTTAGAATTAAAAAACTTGTTCGAGAGTGTTCATGTAGTACCTATATCGTACTTATGAATCTGTGTGCTTTGCTAAGAAACATTATAAAAGACCTTTAAACCCACATTAGACAAATTATGTTTATAGTACGTCTCAGAATCCACTTCTATTCTTCCGATCTTCGGGAAGAGACTGAAAAGTGATATCTAACGCTCTCACCGTCCGCGCCTCTATTATGAGAGGTTCCAGGTTTTGATCACGTCATAGTAGTGTAAGTATACAGGGTGTTCTAGAAATAAAAAGTCAGAGTAGTGCTAATCGAAAGCTGTAATGCTAGAAAAAGTAAATCCAAAATATGAAGTCCTTATTCGTACACAAACGGAAGAAAAAATAAAGAATTCAATTGGCCTTAGGCCGAGCCTGGACGAGTGCGGTATAAAGTGAACGGATATCCCACTCATGTATGTATGTATCATATAAAAACAAGATATGTAACTCAAACCTTCTGACAAAGAAAGTAGAGACGTCGAAATGTTATCTAAGTTTAGTTATTGGAAACTTAGATCAATTCTTATCTCATTTTATACTAACATTCATCAGAAGATAAAAATAATCTTTTCTTAGTAGATTGTCTTCAAATATCAACAATAATCATACTCAAATAGACACCATTATATATGAAATACGTCTAGAATTTCACGTAGAATCCAAAACTTTGACAATATACAAGATATTTTCTTTGAAATAAGGAAGTTTATGTCTATTTCTGATATAATAGGAAGTGGTTTCCATATGAAAGACTCTTAGGGAACTGGGAAAATATGACTGGGCATATCAGTGCTGATCTCAAAATTGTAGCAATTCTACTTGGTTTACAACTGGGGTACACAAAGCACTGTCCCACTAAGGAAACAGCAGTTTTTTGTGTGTGGGACAGTCGATCGAGAAATTGGCCAGTCAGGGCTCAGTATATTCCTGGACAAAAGAATATACTTCATAAGGCGCTAGTGGAACCTGATAAAATATTTCCACCGCCATTGCGGATCAAATAGGGTTTGATGAAGACTTTCGTCAAAGCAATGAATAAGGATAGTCGTGAACTCCAATACCAAAAATTTCCCAATATTTCAAATAAAAAACTTAAAAAGGGAATTTTTGTAGGACTCCCAATTAAACGCATACAACAAGATGCACAATTTGAAGGGACTTTTAATATCTTGGAAGGTGGTGCTTGAAATGCTTTTAAAAGTGTGATCCAAAATTTTCTAGGAAACTCAAAATCTGACAATTACATAGCAATTGTTAATGAGTATAATAGATTTTTTACACTTGCACCATGATTTCTTTCTCCCGAACCTTGGCGACGTCAGTTATGAACACGGAAAGTGATTTGATCAAGACATTTCTGTCAGGGCAAGTCAAACAGTGAAATGTTGGCTGATTGCTGTTGGAATTTGATATAAAAAAGTACCGTAGAACAGTATAAAAGACAAGTAAAAAGAAAAACATTTTAAGACAGACCGTTTGTACCAAAACCTGATATGCCAGAATAAACTTTTATTTTTATTATTACGACTGTAAGAGAACGTAAAACTGTACATAATTACTAAAAAAAATAATTAAATTTTTGCCTAGTGTAATTAAAAAGTACAGACAATCTTAATTTAATTGGTATGCCTCGTAGCTGTCACAAAACAAACATATTTTATTTTATTTTTGTCTGATTATTCTTATACCATGCCAAAATATGCAGACAGAATGCAATTCGTTCTATGTTTGGAAATAAAAACAACTAGAACGGTCATAGATGTTTAATGATTTTACCGTGTCGTCTACCTATAATACAAGTGTAATAAACAATTAATGACATTTTCCAGATATTGAAATTATTTATATACAAGTTGATTCATGCATAAATTACGAAAAGAATATTCTTGAATGTTACTTGTTTCTATTCTAACTACTTTCCTATTGCTTTCAGATCAATAAGTGGAATGATGAATCACCCAGTAATATGAAATAATCAATAGGCGTCCAAACAAGAGGGTGTATCGCTAAAAAGGAATTTATTTGATACCATAATTAAACGGTAAGAAATATTTTAAATAGATATAGAAGTAGATGCATACATACATTCTACGTATATTACTAACGTGTTACATATTTTTTTGCTATGCTAATTTTATCTACTTTTTCTCTATATGGGATGTATGTACTTGATGACTACAACAGTTCTATTGGTTTATTTTGAAACTAGAATGACACAATTTCAATTTAATTACATCCGAGCGTTGCATTAATATAAGTTACAGGCGATATTAGTAATTGTTTCGCTTTTTAACATTAGTATTTATAGTTACTACTTCTAAAGCAGACACATTTCTGTTTGGGTCATCTTTTTAGTATTAGTTAAAGAAAGGCGATATATTGGAATAAAAAAAATGCTTACTATATTTAACTCCATTATGTAGTAGACTTACTACAATGTGTTTTAGTAACGAGACTATTCTATTGGAGCGGCACTATCTGGAGAATTCATATCTTTCGCTAAAATTTGTTGTTATCGAGTTTATTTGGAATCCATCTCAACGAAACTCTGCAATACTCCGTTTAATATTCGAGCCTCCCGTGGTACTCTAAGACCAACTCAGAAGCATATTTCTTTAACAATTTTAACAATTTTTGAGTAAGTCAAAACTTTAACATCAAACATCCAGCTTAATGATAATGAAAAATTAATTCACATCAGAATATAAAAGAAATCCTGCTGAAAGAGTCAATGTTTCTGTACTTCACTGTGATTCGAATACGAATGCACTAACCACAACTCCGGTAAAATTAATTAGAAATTTATGCGTAAGATATATGAAATACAACAAACAAACGGGGAACAATGGGAATAAAAGGTTGGCAACACGCATTGACAATTAGCTCTACCAAACATAACCTATAATAAAGGCGCATACAGGTAAAATTGTAAACTAATTAATTTAATTAGCTTTGTGGTTTGGAATTTCGTGGTTTGAATGCTATATACCAAGGATTGATAATGGTGAAGACGAAGTACAAGATCTTGATTGAAAAGTAAAATCATATTTTCCTGGCAAATAAGGGTTGAATGAATCGTCATTCAATTCTTATTGGTTAGAAAAATAAAAAGGAAAACCACTGATTTTGATCAGACATTTTCCTGGTCAATAACAAATCATTCAACCATTATTGGACAAGAAAATTTAAAATCAAAGATTTCAGACTCCCCAAATCAAACGATATTTATACATACGGTTATGCAAACGAAGTGTTGCTTTGTGGTTAAGATGGTATTGAAACCTTACTGAGCGTTTCTTCAGTGACAGCTTTATTAGGAATCTGAAAGCTGTACTCAACTACAATGTAATACCCATCTTACCCCCTCTCTCATTTGGCATATCTCACAGAAAAATACAATAGCCTTAATTACATGATACAACTTTTGAAATATGAGAGATTCCGTCTTTCAAGTAGAAGATTTCTACTAAAATTTCGTAAAGTTTGTTTCCGAAAAAGTCCAGACTTGTGAAGTAAACCTCAACAGATTTGGAAAAGTTTAGACCTATTCTTCTTAGAGGCACTGGTAGATGAGTCCCAAATTCAGTGACCAACTATTTTCCTAAGGCTGGACGTGTATCCATAAGCCTTTCTGTATGCAAATAATACATTCAGTGTTGCATTTGTTGGAAGAAAATACTAAAAGGGAGACCTCAAGTGCAGTTAGGAGTCTCCCCGGACTGACTGGTTCTGTAGGGAAGGTTACAGGTTCTCTAGCTTTGAATCTGATTAGCTAATTTATAACTACATTCCAAAATCTGGCTATTTTGGTAATGGAATTCTTCGGAAGAGTAACTGGAGGAAGACGCAGAATCTGGATCTGTTAGACCTCAAATTTTGTGAGGTGGGGTTTCGCAGCTCAGATCTATTACAAAGAGCTATGTAATTGTTAAAGAATGAACGGTTTAACAAAGGCATTACCAGCGATCCTGCATTCAGGAATCGAGTCACCATCAGATCGAAATGGCGGCGGCACGATAATCGGCAGATGCAAGAACTGTTACCAGAACACTTACTACATAATTAGTAGATTTTTATGAAACAATGTTGTACTGTTGTTGTAACAAAGATGGAAAAACGAACAAAACAAAAAGAAAGGTAATTACACGTCCTGAAGACAAACACAAAAGCTACGAGAAATTCCAGTATAAAAGATAGAGGAATACTTGAAATTACAGCAAAAGATAAAGTATCAATCGGAGGTCGAAATCGATTATCGAATCACAGCAAGTTTTGTCCCCTCCTTGATTCGGTTTGTTAAATATTTACTGGATTGTATTGAATTTGGTTAATGAAATTTCCAAAATTGTCAGTTTCTTTCTTCAAGTAATATATAGATGCAGATGCATCTTCGTCAATGTTAAACAACTTTTTTTGAAGGTCTTTAAATGTATTCTCGTCCTAGACCTGCAACTGCACTAATCTTTCTGTTTTCTTGTATTTCTTGAAGTTCCTTTCTTTTACAATCGGGAGCTTCTCGTCCTTCTTTAAATTCGATGTCAACAAATGAATTGAACTTAATATTACATTCGGTGAAACTGGTTATCTTTTCTTCTCGTGCTTCAAACATAATTTTTTAATATTAATGCGATTTCTGCAATTCTTTTGAAGCGCAAAATTCCATAAATTGATTCCACTAAGATTTTCTGAATAAGCGTGAAACAATAACTGGAAACTATTATTCAACGTTACTATTATTGACCACACTAGAGAATTGTCCAAAGGTGTTTTGTTTTTGCATAATAATGCCCCTGCACACAAATCTCATGTTGCCATGCAAACAATTCGTGATTTAGGATTCGAATTACTCGAACATCCCATTTATTCACTACATCTGGCTTCGTCCGACCATCGTGTTTTCTCTCAACTTAAAAAATGGCCATAAAAATTTTAGGGTTTCTTCCAACGAAGAGGTGATAGAAGCTGTGGAGACTTGGTTTGCAGAGTAAGATCAACATTTCTTTTTGAAAGGTTAGAGAGGCGTTAGAGATTCGTTATTTCGACTTTCCATTTTTGTTTGCTTCTATAGTAGGCTAAGAATTTTTTAGTACCTCCTCGTATCTATAAAAAGTAACTAATTTTCCACAAATATACCTGTGTAAAATTTTCAGCTTTATAAATCTTCAAGCACATTTGTCACATATATGTATATAAATGTCACAGTAATTGGACAAGAAAATATCGTTTAAATTTTTCATAACAAGAGAATTTCCCTTATTATTTCGTACATATTGTTTCTCAAATTTTTCTCCTATGTAAAATGCCAGATTTGTATTTCCGAAGCTTTATTTATATTTGTAACTCGATTTATAACGCTAGTCCATTTACGCTTATAACATTGGATTTTGAAAAATATCGTCTCTATTGTGCGCATTTTCTCTCTGTTATTTCCGATTAAATCGCGGAAATATACGACCAGCGTTGTTTGTGACAATAACATCCCAAGAGGTTTTATAATGCTATTTTCTGAATAAACACGTACACCCAAAAGTAGGACAAGAGTTCTTTGTTAGAAATGACATTGCAAACACCGGGTTAGTACATATACACTCGAGTGTACTCGCACATACGCAGAAACTGACAGACAAAATCAATTGTACATGCAGCGAAGCGGCATTTGCTGAATCGTCTAAATCCAGTTCTACGTGCATTTGACCCAATTTCGCTACCGAACATCGAACATGGGAATTGAATTTCTCACTTTGTTGTTCTCTTTTCACTTTACCGACGCTAGACAGAATGTTGAATGAAACAAACGTCGGTTACATTAGGATTAAAAAGCTCACTGTTGACGGGTAATTGACGGTACAATCTGTTCTTAATCTTAACGTATCGTTAATTGGCAAACATTGCGCAGAGTCGATTGATATCTTTGCAGGGGAAGTTAATGCGGTTTTAATTCTTATTAGTTTTCTCTTTAATTACAAAGTGAGAAATGCAGGCGTATTGATTTTTCATTTCTGATTCGTAGAAAAGAAGATTTTGATAACTAATAGCAATGATTCTTCAACATCAAGTAGGTCAAGTATATTGATCCGGTAATAAATTTTGGATGTGTTAAAATAAGGCTGAAAGATCATTATATCACAAATGGTATCTATTATTAAAAACATTGAAATTCAGTGTCAACAGTTTTGTATGATTGCCCAGTTACTAAATACCCTGCTACTAAATTCTGAGCTTGTCTCTTCCTCGGTAAATTTGTCCTAAATATAGTTTTGAATTTTTATTTTTTACCCATAATTTAAAGTAGTAGAGTAAAGATTTGCATCTTCATGCTTACAAAGTTCAGTTGATTCAAGAAATAAAAGCTACTAATCAAGCACAGCGAACAGAGTTCTTTGAATGGATTAGGGAACAATAACAAGAGCATGTTGATTTTTCAAACAAAATCATTTTAAGTGATGAGGCTAATTTTTATCTTAATGGCTTCATATTAATCGTCAAAATGGTCGCATTTGGGGTTCAGAATATTCAGAAGTGATGGTCGAGAAGCAAATGCGTCCATCAGGATTATGGATTGGATACATCACCGATGGTGCTCAACAAGCAATTTTTGTGCATCAGGTCTTTGATAGCTGTGACTGTGTTGTATGCGGTGGAAGCTACTGCTTAAGCAAATAAAATCTGAAACACAAAGTATTGCAACAAATGCATCCAATTAAGGAAAATTATTGCTTCGTTTATCATACGACTCAAAGCGACCCTTTTAACTATTTTCTTATAATTTTGTACGCGTATATCTGTTGACTTCGTATGAAAAAGTTCCAAAAAGGTCTGAAACCACCCTCCGAGTAAGTCCGAAACATTAATGTGAAAGTTTGTAACCATATAGAACTGTTTTTCTTCTTTGATAAACTATTTTTTTCTAGATGTCTATCAAAATATAGACCAATAGCCTCATCAGTACTATGTTGTTCTCCATGTGATGAGTGCTTTAATTGTTTTTTATTCAATTTTTGTTCATATTATGAGAAAGTGGTTTGATTTGCAAAACGACCCGTTTTATCAAGGTTGTCATAATTACAGTGATACAATAATGGATATTAGACATAACATGGCATGATTCATTGTATCGAAAGCTTAGGTGTTTAATAAGGTTAAAATGTTGTCATGATCTCATATAATTATGTCCTTGGAAATCTTGATAAGAGCAATTGAAGTACTGTGGTACTTCCTAAACCGAACTGATAGGATTTTATGTGCTCTAAGATAAGTGTAAAGTCTTAGATAACGCTGGCAAACTATAATAATATGGGTGACTTTCCACGTCATCACTTTAGACGCTTTAAGTAGTTTTAATCGACATTTAAGAGTTGGTATATAATGTGAGGTAGATCATTCAGTCTTAGGCACTAAAGTTCACAGAATCGATTGAAAAGAATTTTTTTGTGTGCCTGGGGGGTGAGACCATGTGTACCACATGTTTTCGGGATTGCTGAATGCAAATCGGAGATCAAAAAAATCCAAGCACGTCAGAGTTTCGGCATAAATTCCTAAAAAACTAAACTAAAATTTTTTTTGTATGGTTGTGTAGTTTATCATTTTCATAGACGGCATGTGGTTGCAACAAGAAGGCTCCACATGCCATAAATCTCGAGAAAAAATTCAATTACTTCATCATTTGGTTATCAGAATTGTGCGGCCAGATCGTGCTCTTGGACTTCTTCCTTTTTGAGGTGGTTTTGAAGCCTAAAGTTTATGCCAACAAACCTATGATCACCCACCTATTGAAGGAGCAAATTGAACACTATATCAAAGACAGGAGTGCATATTTGCCAGCAAAGCTACGGAGACTATTAATCCGATATTTCATTCCATAAATAAGCCTATGTTGTATATTTTATGAATAAATAAAAAAGTAGCAAGCAATTTTCAAATAAAACCTGTGTTTCCTATCAAAATTACCTTTTAAATTTTGGACTTGGTGAAATATATTCAGAAAGCATCGATTAATTTTTGTTTCCTTTAATATATCATTAGAATATGGTTTGCACCTCACCACGTCTACCTAATTAGCTATTTTAGTTATAACTTATGTTTTTAGAGTTCCCAACATATAATTTTCGCCATTGAAGCTAAAATCGACTTTGGTTTCTCTAAGGAGCTCTCTGTTTTTAGATTTTACTCTACCCTTCTTGATTTGTCGTATTTAAGCAATTGGTCTTTTAATTGCCTGAATTGACGTACCTCGTTTCTAATCGGAATAGTCCGTTTTTATCCACTGGATTTCCTATTTGCCATCTTTCTCTAATTGTTCATGTTTAACTTATTAAGGTTGTAATTTATTTCGGGTAATTGTTTTCTTTTATTGCTTTAGAAATTTTGGTTGTCGATTCTTAAACTGGTTTTTGGATATCTTGATGAAATGCCTCTCGTAATAAAGAATGAAGATAGGTTTCGCCAGGTGTTGCTGAGTTTGTATTCATCTTCTGCGCTCAAGTTACTCGGATTCTTCATGATTTCTAATTATAATAATAAAGGACTTTATTTCATCATACCAAAATATAAATTTACAATAAATGATACAGACATATTTATAATATAATCAGAAATAGGGCGAAATTCAGGTTAACCTGTTTTTCAATTTAACCCTTTGAACAACTTTCAAAAGTATAACACATTATAGACGAGCAAATATGTATATGACTCACGTGCGAAGTTAATTACTCTAACAATGATCGCAATGTTAGTAAAGTACAGGATTCTGTAGCTTGTCAATGGCGCAAATCGGCAAAGTTCGAGTCTTATCAACCTGTCCAAACCCCCAGCCCCTCTTCAATTAAATTGTGAAGTGAACAAATGATTAAAGTAGCGATTTCTAAAAGTGATAAGCGAGCCACACCTACGAATAGGTCGAGGAATATTATTGTAAAGGTGTGTGATTTGATACGAATAACATCTTTTAAAAAATTGGTGGGCATGGATCGGAGGGGTAAGTGTACCTCTAAATCTAACATTTAAGGTGTGAACATCAGACCTAAACGTTATTTTATTATACAAATAAGCAGGTTTTTCAGATGTAATAATTTTATGGTATAAACAAGCAGAATGTAGAATGCGTTGGCTTCCCATGTTCAACCATCTAATATCTTTTAGTTTATAAGTAATAGGTTCTCTGTGGCGAATACCATAGATTAACCGCAGACAACAGTTTTGAATTTTTTGTATTTTACGAATAGCAATAGAGTTCACAAAAGGAGAGTAAACTACATCGCAGTAATTGAAATGAGAAAGAACCAACGATTCACATAGGGCTATTTTGATTTTAAGAGTTAAGAACATCCGGGAACTATATATTAATCGTAAGCTATTGTATGCTTTTTGTATGCATTTGTTAACGTGTTCGTTAAACCTAAGTTTTTCGTCAATTAATAATCCTAAACTTTTCACTGTGTTTTTAAGGGTACCTGAATATCATCAACTTTTATTTCAATATTAGGCAGTAGCGTACTCCTCAGATTAGCAGGAGCAAATAAAATTATTTCAGATTTTGCAGGATTGATCCTCAGACCGTGGCGAGTGGCTGCATCCACAATAATCCGTAAATCTATATTAATGTTTGCGCAGGCTGCACGGACATTTGCCGGTATAAAGGAATAATACAATTGTGTATCATCTGCATAAAGGTGGGACCTACAAAACTTTATGTTATTCATCAATTGGGAGGTGCAAATAGTGTATAAAAGTGGACCAAGCCCAGATCCTTGTGGTACACCGGACAATAATGTAAGAGGGTCGGAAGCTTGTTCATCAATAACAGTGGTCTGACATCTACCAGTGACATAGGAAAGTAAGAGTCGCACGGAAGTATCACTCAATCCGATAAAATCCAGAATAGATGCAAGCAATTCATGATTAATAGTATCTAACGCTTTTGAAAAATCAAGGAGGCACAAGATGGTAGCTTTACCCCTATCAAGTTCTGAAACAATATCATCAATTACTGTTAAAAGTGCAGTTGTGCAACTGGATCCAGGCCGAAAGCCCGATTGTGTCTCAGGCAAGATGTTATTTTTGTAAATAAAATTTTGCAATTGTGCAGTTAAAATTTTTTCTGTTACCTTAGATAACACCGGGAGTATACTAATAGGCCTTAGTTCTGAAAACTTAGAAGGATTATTAACCTACGGTAACGGTTTAACCATAGCGCGTCAGTAATACAGGTATTAATAATGTCCCTCAGATAGGGTACAATATGTGGACAAGCAAGTTTTATTATTAATTATTTTCGTATTAATGTTTGATGGCACTATATTGTTGTGGGTAGGATTTCAATATTGTTATAATTTATCAGGTTTTCCCATAATTCTTCGCGGTCTAATTGTTTGATGACTTCCAATGTTTTATCTATTAGCACAAAACTGACGAAACACAAAACGACTATTAATAAAAGGTGTTCATAATCTTTTCTAACCTATTATAAAAAACTGGATTGGTACACTATTTCCTGTCATCACACTGAAATCGTTAATTAGGTGTAAGATATGGAATCACATTTCACATCACACAAAACGTGATCCCAGGCCCAGCACTATGATCCAGAGAATTAGAAACAGTCCAAACAGAAGAAGCATTCTGGTTCTTCATGATTCAAAAAATGTCGAGTTCAAAAATCATCTGAAAAGATACATCATTCTATTGATTAATGTCAGTCTTTCAGCGATTATCTTGCATACATTTATTTCGAAGTATTGTAGCGTTTCAAATGACAGATGGCAGGCTAAGTAGTACTTCCTAAACAAACAAAATAAGTCCAATTATTATTACTTCTTCAGCTTCAATCGTTCTTAAACTCATAAATGATTTATTCTGTTCTAATATATTTAACCTACTCTGCTTCTTCTATGCTTAATTTTACTACAAACTGTATATAATGTAAATATTTTTATCTTAAACATGTCGATTTCAGTAGGTAACTATTTTCCTCGGTACAACTTTGTTCAATACATTGACATTGGTGAGAGTATAGGAAATAACTGTGACAAACACAATTCAAAAGCAATGTGCCTTCTACAAACGAATACAAATGTAGACACCGTTTGTAGTTATTTATAGAAAGTGGGGTGAAGAAAGGAAGAACCGTGTACGAACGAGCGTTGGTGTTAGAGATGACTTTAACCGGAAATAACTGATTCTTCCACACTAATGAGAAAGAATATTTCAGGAAGCGATTACTACACGACATTATCACGCACACGCAATTCTAAACGAGATATATTAATAAAATGTTTCTAAAAGCCAATTTTAAATTTAGCTTGAGTGGAATGGAAACTTGGTATTAATTAGTCTATGTAATAATAGCGAAACGATGTTGTGTAACAATTAACGATTGCAAACACACATATCGACTTAGAATTAATAATGCACATTTTGCTTTTTACCGCTACTGATCGGCGAAAGTGAAAGATTCCATTAAAATAACTCGACTTGCTTTGGAACGATATCAATCCATAACATCGACATGAATAATGCGTTACGCCGAATCAAAGCAATAGATATCTATAACTGAAATCTCAATGGAGATTTTATTAGATTTATTAATGCAATCAGTTCGTTTGCGTAAGATTGTAGTAGCAGCTTCTATTACCATTCGACTCGTATTGTTGCTGGCTATTATTGTACGATTTAAATTCTAATAGGAAAAAAAATGATCGAATTCTATAAAAAAAGTTCTTTTAGTGGGGAAACATTTGAGCAATTAAATGGTTTAAGAGAATAAGATAACCGCAATAAACTTAAACTGCTGCAAACTCGATCGATAAAGCAAACACCGTAAGTTGCTTACTAGAGATGGAACAAAAATATGATTAGATTAGAACTAGATTTCCAATACAAAATACTCCAAATCATGCTACATTTTATATTTGGCTAAACGATATGAACTATGATTTTAGAGTGTCTGATACAAAATATCCTGAATTTATGAGGTTATAAGGTTTAACTATTTGGCTTTTTAATTTTCGACTTGAGTCAAAACGTTAGTGTTAAAGAGCGTAGATTATGGGTTTTTTGACGTTATATCGAAACTCTTGAGGTGCTGGTTTTTGTTTTGATCTCGGATTCGGATTTAGCAACCCCAAAAGCATGTATAACAATAAACATGATTTGATCTCCAGACTACAAACCAAAAAAACCAACCACCCACCACAAAAAAAAATTGTTGTAATTCACCACTTAAAAAATAGGAAATCTTACTGTGAAATAGGCAAAACGGTCAACAGAAATTACTCAAGAGTACAGATCTCTATAAAATTGAGAATAAGCCTTGATAAAATTAAAATAAGCCTTGTTATACAGGGTGTAACAATAGTGCGATATTCTTCCATATCTCCATATTTATGCAAAATACAGCAAATATTTAAATACAAAAGTTGTTTAGTTTTATGAAATTTATAATGTAAAATTACTCTACGATATACAGGGTGTTTAGTTTGCCGGTAACCATCAGTATCTTTACATTTTTAAATGGAACATTCTATATATTTCTCACATTTTTGAATTGTCTGAGGAATTTTAAGGCAACTTTATACAGGATCATATTGAGTTATTTTCATTAGTTTACAAGATATTGACATTTGTTTGAAAATTTTGACATTTTGCTTTCTTCAGAAAAATGCCATTATTTCGGTAGTGGAAAAATGTAACATTATGAAACTTAACATAACGTTAAAAGCATCTCCTATGATGACAATAAACAGATGTATACTTAAATACGTTATACAGAGTGTTCTAGAAATCAGTGTCTTTTTGAAACAATTGAAATGCGAAAATCTTTTTCAAATGGAAACAGTATGTTTTTATGGGTTAATTGAAAGCAAAATTTAATTGTCTATTAATTTGAATAAAGCATGTATCTAGTTAAAACTAATGGTTTTAAAGATATTTCAAATTATTTCTCATTTTTGTGTTTTGTTACGTAGGTGTGCTCTTTAAAAGAAAGTTTTCTCTCGTATTGTTGGGGCTGTTCCGTAAACTTGCTGTTTTATGTATCCCCAAAGAAAAGAATCACATTTCGTCAGATCGGTTCACTTTGGTGGCCCGCCTTGGTTGCATAAAAATGGAGATATGGAAGAATATTGCACTATTGTTAAACCCTGTATGTTTTAATGCATATGCTGAAAGGTGGTTTTACTCTGAAAAGTAGATGAAAATCCAAACTTACAAACGTGATAGCCAAATATTGATATAAGTCTCAAAAAAGATTTGTCACCAATAAACTTGACAAAGTACTACTAAAGAATATTGATAGACAATTACCGGTGCAGAGAAGAGCTAATGAATTACTCGAAGAAAAAAATTGACGTGCTATAGTGAAAAATGGAACAGGTTCACTTACGATTTGAGGATATGGAACCAGGATTCCTGGAAACTTACAGTTTATTGACGATACCATAGATCAAAATATGTATCTTGACGTTTTAAAACAAACCATCGAGAAATTTGGAATAGAGAGTGTGACGCAAATTTTGAACAAAAAGCCCGGACCTGGTATGACTATAATAATGCAAAAAAAAATATTATCCACGAGAGCTACTTAAACTCCTACCTGCATCCATTCGTTTTTATCTTCGGGATTACCCAAGCGACCTAACTCAGGACCTATCGGAGAGTGGGGTGGGGGAAAATAGGATCTCAACAAATATGGCGCCACGTTAACCTATTACTGCTTCAGCACGTGGTACAATTATACATCCCGACGAAACGGTATCCCAAATGTGGAAATCACATACCTCGGTAGCTTAACATCCGAAACATATACGTCGGAGTCGTGAAAATAAACCTCAACAAGCCATAAATCGACTATTACTCAAAATTCACCAACTCCATATCAAAATGGCTACTCAAAGGCACTAATTGCACACACGAGCTACAACGCTCCTTCCTTGCAGACGGTTCACGTGAAAGAAGAAAGAATCTTAAGAGAATTTAAATTTTAACCGCTAACTAAGGAACTAAAACTGGAACTAGTGACATTTACAACAGTTGGCACTATGATAGCCTATCGTTTGACAACTAACCTTACTAAGACATAAACAAACAAACAAAGCTGAATAAGAATGAAAAATATAGTTCGTAATAAAGATATGAAACCACAAAAGAAATCTAGGACGATGAATTACAATCTAGAAGTGAGTATTCGTTCTAAACCACCTTAAAAGAACAGTAACTGTAAGAATTTAACACTTATCGTAGGTCACACACAGCACAAGCAAGATTTAATTACGAGGAGGAATGGAATGTAGAAGGATAAGGCCTTTAACAATGAGCTCGGTCGCATAAAATATAATCAGCTATGCCTAAAATAAACAAACGTAAGAATAATTCCCACATCGATAAAATACCTGAAATAGAAAAGAGTGCGACACACCTCTGCTCGCAGTTAGTATCAAAACATATCGTTACAACTCCACCTCTTCTTCCAAAGGAAATTTACTCTGAAAATTTCCGATATAAACGTAACCCTAAACGGATAAATTCAACTCCTCAAAATAAACTAGGTTCCCAAAAAATCCAGGGTAATACCTAAACAACTTCCCAAAGCTCCATTCGACCCAACCACACCAGAAACAACCCTAAAGCCTAACTACCACGCGGCTCTTCGGCAAATCGGCCGGAATACCTGAGGAAAAAAAATCAAAACTAAAAAAGCGCAATCTGACTAGAGCCACACCCCGCACCGCATGAGAAACAGCCAAGTTCCCAAGCTCCTGCAACAGTACCCCAAAGAAATCCTTGAGAAGGCGTAGCAAAGATGCATGTAGCATGGAAAAAAGCTCAGACTGGAAGGGGATCATTACTTCCAGCGGCGGAAAGAAGAAGAAGCTGTACTGTTGACAAGAACTGAGTTCCCGCTGACCCACACACGAAGCAACGAGCGACAATAGCCAGCGTAAAAGATACACTGTCCGTGAAGCGGAACAATGATCAAGAAAAAACGGGATAACTAAAAACGGGTTTATTACTACTAGTTATAGGATACCAATTGGATTAAGGATTTCGGAAAGTGAAAGGGCTAAATAAAAGTTGTCTCCACATTCACACACCATACATACACTACACTCGCAACGAGCTAAGGTTCGTTGAAACCAACAAAAAGGTTCATCGAAGGCTAAACAAAAACGATCCTACAATTCAAAAGTTTAAAGTCAGCTACCAGCCTCGTAGAGACTAAAACGCTAAAGGCGAACACAAACAACAAGAGATACAGCTATCTCCAAAAATTCTGGCCAAACAAAACAAGGGACGACTCTAAATATGCAAGCAATAATATTGGGAGGTTTAATGTCACGGGAGGCCCAACCCAGACAAAAACAGCAAATGCCGAGTAAACAAACTATAACAAAAGAATCCAATCCATATTCCGGAACAAAAATAATTAACCGCGAGTACAAAACGAGATAGCAGACTGCCGGAACTCAGCCATACGGATGGGGTGAACGATCTTTATTGGACATCCCAACCGTTTCCGAATAAAAGTCAAATCCAGGAGAAAATAAAAAAAACGTCAAAATCGGTAAGTGGTTTAATCGCCCAAACGGAGCCAAACGGTCGAATAATCCCTCCAAAAAAAAAAAAATTACAACTCCAGATCATCTTCAAGACTTAACACCACACGTCTAAAATACACTGGAACAGGATTCTCAACGCTGACACCGCTAAAGTGCAATGGGGATGCTGAGTGATTTTAGGACGCCTCTTACGCCTCGGACACAACACCGGCAGGAGTATTCGTCAGCCCACCTGCAAACCATAGACACATACTTAAACGAACACCAACCTACTCAACTAAGCAACATTCCAAAGACCTACGCTGCCGCAAAATCTCCATCATCTGGCACTGGTTTTAAATCTGACGCATGCCATATGCCTCTCTGAACTCCTTTTCCATCACGAAGCTCGTACGTCCAAGGAGATACCTTACGTTGTACATAAAATGGTCCTATAAATTTAGCCGCTAACTTCGCACTAAAATTCTTTGATGCATCCGATAACACATGGTTTCTCCTATATACTGTCTGGCCGACCAAATATTCTATAGGTCTATGCCGAAGATTATAGCTATGTCTATTGCGTTCCGACGCGTTACGAATCCGATTCTGAACATCTACGTATAGTTTCTTAAAATGTTCCGGCCTTGATCTGTAGTCAATATCCTGGGAAGTTTCATTATAGCGATGTTCGTGATCCTCGCCATATAGCACAATTTCTCTACCATGATTAATAAAATAAGGCGTGCACCCAGTTACCTCGTGTTTCGCAGTACGTATAGCACAAGCGATCTTAGACAAATTCGTATCCCAACGACGATGATCATCAGCGGTATACGCCGAAATCATTGTTTTAATCACTCTGTTAGTGCGCTCTGCCGGGTTAGCTTGTGGATGATAAAGGGCGTTGTATGTCACTTTAACTCCATACCGTCGCAATAATCCCGTAAATTCTCTACTACGATATTGCACACCATTATCACACAAAATTCGCTGAGGTACACCATAAACCAGAAAGACACCATCTTCTATCATCGACGTAACTGCAGAAGCAGTCGCCTTACGCAACTTAAAAAGCAGGGTATATTTGCTAAAGACATCAACGACTACGAGTACAAAACTAAACCCACTCGTAGATCTCGGTAACGGTCCAATCAGATCAGTACAAACCACCTGCCACGGTCCCAAGGGAACTGTACGCGCGGCCATAAGCCCAGCGGGTTTCCGCTGTTCCACCTTATGTGACAAGCAAACTCTGCAATTACCCACATAACGCTTCACATCCGCACGCAGTCTCGGCCAGTAATACCTATCGGCTATACGGTTGACAGTTTTGTAAATTCCTCCATGACCGGCAGTAGGATGATCATGTGCAGCCTCTAGTATACGAGGTCTATCGCCCTTTGGCACAACCAATTTCCAATTATCCGATTCCGGTGAAAGCTTAGGATATCTAGAAGGAACATGTTTAAAAAGCTTATTGTCCTGGATACGAAATAAGGGATACTTTTCCGGCCTTAGAGAGACTTTGTTCATCAGACCTTCAATCCATGCATCACCGATAACCCTGGTATCAGTCTGTATGCTATCCAGCATAGGTACAGCTCTGGACAACGTATCGGGCACTACGTGGTCTTTACCCTTCCTATGAACAATTTTGAAATCATGCTGTTGAAGTTGTACAGCCCATCGGCATAATCTTCCACTTGGTTCTCTTAGACTCTGCAACCAAACTAAACTATGATGATCCGTGATCACCGTGAATTGTGAACCCTCGACGTATGGCCTAAATTTTTCGATTGCCCAAATTACCGCTAATAATTCACGTTCCGTCGTTGTGAAATTTCTCTCCCTCCTATTTAAAGAACGACTACCGTAAGCGATAACTCTCTCACCCTCGACCGGATGCTCTTGCGTAAGTACACACCCTATACCGAAAGAACTGGCATCTGTCTGTATGATGAATGGCAACTCAAAATCAGGACACCTCATAACCGGTGCAGTAATTAACTTCTCCTTCAAAGTCTTAAACGCAAACTGGCATTCTCCCGTCCATGCAAATTTCGCTCCTTTTTTCAACAAGGCAGTTATAGGTGCTAAAATAGAAGAAAAATTTGGAACAAAACGTCTATAATAGGACGCCATACCAACAAACCTACGGATCTCTGAAACGTTTTTAGGTGGGGGAATATTGACTATAGCTTCGACTTTTGCGGGATCCACATGTAGACCATGTCTATCAACTATATATCCCAAATAATGCAAAGTAGGTCGACAAAAATGGCATTTGTCTCGACCCAGTGATAAACCAGCTTCTCCCAACCGAGTAAGTACGGTTTGCAATACTGTCAAATGTTCTTCAAAAGTACTAGAAACCACAATAATATCGTCTAAATATTGAAATACACCCTCAATGTCATAACCTATAACTGAATCAATAAAACGCTGCCATGTGGCTGGCGCATTATGCAGTCCAAACGGCATCCTGGTAAACTGGAACAATCCTCGGCCTGGAATAGTGAAAGCGGTATATTTCCGTGACTCTTCCGAAACCGGTATTTGCCAATACGCACTTTTTATGTCGAGCGAGCTTAAGTACTTTGCATCTTTCAGACGATCCAAAATACTGGACACATATGGGAGAGGATAACTGTCTTTCACCGTTACTGCATTCAATTTTCTATAATCTACGCAAAAACGATAACCACCGTCCTTCTTCTTAACTAGAAGTATCGGACTACTCCATGGACTATTGGATCGCTCAACTACTCCCAAACCAAGCATATTGTCTAATTCAAGGTGAATCTGTTTCTGAACAACCGGGGATACAGGATAATAACGACTCTTGATGGGTTCCGCATTTGTGACTATTTTATGCTCCACCAGAGTAGTGCAACCTAGACCAGACTTCATCTTATCAAATTGTTCACGTAGCATAGTCTGTAAACGAAATTCTTCAGACTCACTCAAGATTCGCTCTTGGTCAACGCAACTGATCTCTGGTTCATTTCGAAAAAACCATTCGCCGCTTCGTAAATCAGGAATAATCGCCATTTCCTTCCAGAAGTCGGTACCTAAAATAAGTGTACGAGGAAGATCGGGGAGCACGAGCACATCGAAAATCTTGGTCTTATCTCGCAATTGAATAGGCAAGCTACATACACCAATTACGGAACAAGTATCGTCATTTGCTAATCTGCAATTCTTGGTCGTACTAGATCGTATAGGAATTCCCAAAAGGGTAATCAAGTCCATACCGGGGCGACCTATACAAGTTTGTGAAGCACCACTATCAAGAAGTCCTAAAATTTCTCTACCATAAAGAGTAACTCGTAGGTGTGGACGTTCATCTCCCGCTGCATTATCTAAAATATAATCAAGAACAGCCTGCTGACGTACTGAGACACTGGATGTCGGGTTTGCAGAATATGGACGAACACACCGACCTACGTCCGTCCCGTACCGTTTCCCGAACAATCAGGGCATGTGCGAACCGTAAAACCAACCTTGCCGCACCGAAAACATTTCTTTTCACGACTTTCGCGACAGACCTTAGCCAAATGACCCACCTTACCGCATCGAAAACATTTCCTTGTATCCACAGTGGCAACCTTGGGCGTAGATGCTTCATCTCCCATGACATATGCTAAGTCCGGTTCTAAGGTCTTAGTGTTCTTATTAGGGGAAGCAAATGCTGCAATCGACTCCCTTCGTGCTTCCAATTTCTGACAGACCTTTTTAAGTTCATCCACAGACGATATTTCCTGTAAACCTAAATGGGACTGATAATATGGAGAAATATTTTGTAATAGGATTTTTAATTGTACCTGTTCCGGGACTGGTGAACGAAATCTAGAAAAATATTCTGACATGATTGAAAGATACACGCTAATATTCTCATCAGGGCCTTGAGTGCGACGTCGAACTTCATCAAACAGCTTGTCATAGTAATTACCAGGCAAAAAATCTGTCTCCAGCTTAGCTGCTAATTCATCCCAAGAGTGTACAGTGTTCTTGATACCTCTGAACCACTTGAGAGCATTTCCTTCAAACAAATCCAAAGCAGAAGCGAAAAGTTGATCTTTGGATACATTTCGCGCGCCAGACAATTCCTCGACCCGCTGTAAAAAAGCACCTACAGAGAGTGAACCTTTACCACCTGAAAACTTTAAATTCCAACGCCAAACAGGCACAGGTTTAACAAATTGCCCAGGATTACCAATTAACTGATTCTGTGGCAGACTGTGAGCACCCTCCTCATCTGCATTATCGTCAGTTTCCAATCGGGTTGATTCGAACATAGTTATATAAGTTGCTGTAGCCAAAGTCCTGATTCGGTCTTCAATCGTCTCACTCAATTGCAACGTCTTTGCCAAGAGAGTATTACGTTCTGTACACTGAGTCATTCTGTTCACCCGCTGCAGTAAATGAAATATCTTATTTCTAAGTTTAGGCACTTTCTTCTCTTCAAACTCTGTTAATAAATTTTCGACCTCCTCTATTTTGTCTTTACATGCCTTTTCATCTTGATCCTTGTCGTAAGGGTGTTCAGTAATCGCAAACTTAAAACTAGTTTCTCCGCGTTCTATCTGTCGTTCCAACCGTAACGTACTTGCTAATGACTTCCGCATTTCATCCACGGTACCAGTATATATACCTCGAACTGTAAGTTCATATTCTAGCTCTTCTTTAGAGCACAGATTTGGAGTTAGCTTAGACATATCGATACAAAAAAATAAATTCGTAGGAAAATAGACTCAATTTATTACCAAATGTATGGCAAGTAATCAACCTGAAGAAAAAGAAGGGAAAAAAAAATCGGAAATGATAAACAACAACCACGTTGGGCGCCAATTTGTGACGCAAATTTTGAACAAAAAGCCCGGACCTGGTATGACTATAATAATGCAAAAAAATATTATCCACGAGAGCTACTTAAACTCCTACCTGCATCCATTCGTTTTTATCTTCGGGATTACCCAAGCGACCTAACTCAGGACCTATCGGAGAGTGGGGTGGGGGAAAATAGGATCTCAACAAATATGGCGCCACGTTAACCTATTACTGCTTCAGCACGTGGTACAATTATACATCCCGACGAAACGGTATCCCAAATGTGGAAATCACATACCTCGGTAGCTTAACATCCGAAACATATACGTCGGAGTCGTGAAAATAAACCTCAACAAGCCATAAATCGACTATTACTCAAAATTCACCAACTCCATATCAAAATGGCTACTCAAAGGCACTAATTGCACACACGAGCTACAACGCTCCTTCCTTGCAGACGGTTCACGTGAAAGAAGAAAGAATCTTAAGAGAATTTAAATTTTAACCGCTAACTAAGGAACTAAAACTGGAACTAGTGACATTTACAACAGTTGGCACTATGATAGCCTATCGTTTGACAACTAACCTTACTAAGACATAAACAAACAAACAAAGCTGAATAAGAATGAAAAATATAGTTCGTAATAAAGATATGAAACCACAAAAGAAATCTAGGACGATGAATTACAATCTAGAAGTGAGTATTCGTTCTAAACCACCTTAAAAGAACAGTAACTGTAAGAATTTAACACTTATCGTAGGTCACACACAGCACAAGCAAGATTTAATTACGAGGAGGAATGGAATGTAGAAGGATAAGGCCTTTAACAATGAGCTCGGTCGCATAAAATATAATCAGCTATGCCTAAAATAAACAAACGTAAGAATAATTCCCACATCGATAAAATACCTGAAATAGAAAAGAGTGCGACACACCTCTGCTCGCAGTTAGTATCAAAACATATCGTTACAAGAGATCATTTGAAATTTTATCAAGATATTGATTTGAGCATAAGGGACAAAAATAAATAAAAAATAAAAGCCTCTCCAGAGTTCAAATCCCAATATTATTGCAAATTTATGGATCCAGTTAAAAAATTTCAATAATTAAGAATTTAAACCTGTTTTAAGGGAAGAATGGTCAAAAATATCACCAAAATATGGCGAGAAATTAGTGAACTCGGTGCCCAATAGATTAAGAGACGTGATATGAATCTCTACAAAATATTAAAGGTAGTGTGAGACCAAAATTGCATAGATGTCAGGGTTTCACTATAGTTCCCTAGCACACTGATTTGTCCCAAAAGTTCTTTCAGTTTCTGACCGATTCTGACCCGCAGCCTGACAAACCTGGTCCAACGCTGCTAAACCGTAAATAAAGAGGCTGAATGTCCTCCAGAACAGAGTGCTGCACATCGTTGTCTCCGCATTGCTCAAATTTCTTGAGATCTCGCTATTCTAAGCCTAACCGAAAGCCAAAAGTACCCTGGAAAGGTTAGCCCGGCATCTCCCGGCTCCCAGCATCTCAGAGAGCTCAGATCATTACCTCGCCTTGTCACAAGACGCGTCTTGGACATGGACGTCTGATAGCCGTCATGACTGGCTAGAGGGAAGCCACCTCACAGAGCTTAAGAGGCTAAGAGACGACCTGTAGGTCGGTCCAGCTTTAGAGCAGCAGAAGCTCTCAGAACTGTGAGGAATACCGAGATTTTTGTAACAGTAAGTAAAAACCAACAATGTGGTTGCTATAATAACTTAATTTGGCAGTAATTTTTGAACTGTTGTTTCTTCACACTTTGACATGAAGTGAAAGGATTTACAACGAATAATTTTATAATTGCAGATAAACTCATATTCGATTTATTATCATCGCTTTACAGAAATAATTATTTCGAATGCCCTCCACTTGATTTCATTTTTAAATCCATAAAATATTGACTTAATCCGCAATCGCCAATCATTTCTGCTACAGCTATAAGTATACCCAACTGTCGTATAGCCTCCATCTGATCTTTAATGAATGTGTTAGTTAGGTAGTCTACTGTACGGATATCTTCGTGTTTTTTCGCGGTTTCGATTACATTCAGTAATTGCTCGGTTATTTCTTTCTCCATTTTAAGAGATATTTCCAATGAGTTTAGAATAGTGCATTCTGGACATTTCATTGGTTTTAGCGTATCGATCTTGACGTTACCACCACGGGTCTCTTGAAATTTGATAAGCAACATACCGTGCCCTATCTCTTCGTTATACATATCTGTAAAGAATTTTTGTGTTCCCAACAAAGCCACGCTGGATCTTCCGAAGTAACAAGCTAATCCTAGGTAAGAATACGCTGCGGTGAATTCAGCGCTAATTTGTTTGTTAACAGCGTTCTCCACATCTGCGTGATAGCGATACTTTGCCTCAACATGATTGTCCTTGTCCTTGTCCTTGCAATCAGAAGTCTCTGACGAATACTGGTTGGAATGCAGAACATTTTCTAATTTGTTTAAGAGTTTCGTTTTCGATTTTGGATTTTTAATGCCGTTCGAGGGTATAGTGCTGAAGAAATTACCATTATTGAAGGTGTTATATATAAGCTTTTGAAATAATTTAGCCCAAACATAATTTTGAAACGATTTTAATAACATTATAAATATAAAATGTCATAATTGACAACTAATATGGCGTTAACCATTACTGTCAAAATGACATGTATCTTTTGGTTTGTTGATATTTTCTGGCTTGTAATTGGTTGAAGATTTATCGAAACCTGCGGGGGAAATCGAAAGATGCTGTAAATTAATTTAACATTAAATAGCACTAAAATTTAGAAGTTATTTTTTTGATTTATGATAGATGTCATTGTGTAGGTTCTTTTAGGTGACGCCATGTATATGAGTTTAATCGATAAAATTTTCCATTTGGGAAGCATTGGGGGATCAAGAATAGCGATAACTATCTATTAGAGAATCCAAGTTTCAACGATGTGCTACCAATAAACATATACAGTGAAAGCTCTACTCGCGGACAGCTCTTATAAGCGGACATCTCTCGTAACCGGACAAATTTTCTATACACAAGCGTTTGGGTACATTTTTAGTACAAATTACTATCCGATAAGCGGACGCTCCAACGAACGGACGCGGACACTATATTTCTACTGTTATATACACATTTCATACAGAACATCTCTCATAAGCGGGCATAAAACACTTTCTCAGTTTTTAATGCCCAAAAAAGAATCGTGATAAATCCTGTGTTCCCGTTGAAGCAGCGACTATTAAAAATTGCTTTCCTAAAGCAGCATTTGTAAGAGATAATTGCATCCTTCCAGACTTTAATGCCGAGAATGAACTGCCATTGTGGGTTCGCGGAATTAAATGATAAAATGTTAAAGGATTTTTTTAAATCTGAACGAAACAGTTCATACTGAGGATCACGGCATAGAAATTCAATTAGAAAGTGAAAACGACACTGTGAAAGTAAACGATTCAGAAGACGAAGAGGACGAAGTTAATGACCAAGTCCTTGATTCGATAAAATCATATGATGAGGCACTGAAGTAAATTGCTAAATAAAGATTAGATCCGCTTATGAGAGCTTTCACTGCACATGGAAGACGTCTATAACCTCTAGATTCTCTAAGGTTGCTCTGCTTCTCTGGTAATTGACATGTAAAGTTAACTCTAGCCCCTTACAAGAACGGTGAAAGCTTATTTGTCGTCTTCAAGTTTTGAAAGCCACAATTAACAGCTTATTTCAGTTCTATAATTCATTACTCGATAATTCTAGGCCTTAGGTGCAAACTGGGGAGGCGGAAGGAGGCAGGGAATGTTCAAAAATTTTCCACTCAAACTGTTGAAGCAAGTATTAGGTCAGTGCGGACGTACATTATCGTGAAGATGCACAACGCCACTGGACGTTAAACCACACTGTTTGTTCTGTATTTGCTGCATTTGTGGTCGCTTTTGACATATACTCAACAAGGAGGGCACTCTTAGATTCGGAAAAAGCTCCCGACAGAGTATTCACAAAATTGTCAGCATCAACACACCCATATTTATCGTCTAACTTCTGAGAAGCAACCTGGAAGTTTGCTGTTTTTCACGTCAATCTAAGCCAGACCTTATTCTCCTTAAACATTGCCGATGCTGGAATTCGATAGGATCCTTCCTGTATCCGGCAGATTCTCGGCAATATATTCCTCAACGGCTTCTCAGTCGTCCCAGAACCAGAACTATCCAGCTGTAATTTGAGACAAGCCTAATCATCAGACAGAAAAAGCTTGAATGCCTTCACTGAGTAGTTTGTATGACATAATTTCAAGTTGGTATGTAAACACCAATACCAAGGTAGCAGCCTGTCGTTGCACAAGAATCGGAAGATTCCGAAAAAAGCGCTTGTGAATCATTTCCAGGTCAAACCACCCGATCAGAATAGCTGGTCTACACCACAAACTCGCATCTTTTCGTAGCCTAAGTCCAACTTTAAGCCAAGGGCCACTCTCGAAATCGCAGGAAAGACCAAATGCAAAACTTCTAGTGTAAAGTGCTTCGTGTGTTTTTGATTTTTGCATCAACGATTGCTAAACAGTAAAGGAACATAGCGTATCGTTGCTGGTCCGAAACTGAAGCGAAGTCGTTGATCGAGAAGTCCCGGTGGGAACACTGTTCTTCAAGTCAAAATTTTCTTAGATTCTGGATGATCCTGATATATCGACTTAAATCAAAGATTTTTTTCCCCGATAATTTCAGCCTGAAAAATAGCAGAAGAGTAATCTAAATTTCTAGTTTGTTTATTTGGTTCTAACTCTCCCTAGGTTCAAATAACCTTTACAGTTAACCTTTTCGAGGTAACCGTAAACTGGTTGGTGACTAATGTATATTGGTAGCATTTTCAGACAGAGATGAGTTTCTGGTATAGATCAGCTCACTCAAGCACTTGTTTGGAAATTTCTCAATTCGCGAAATTCCAGGAAAGAACAAATGCGAACAATCCAGTATAGCACTTTGTCTTGAATTTTGTTACTGCTCGCATAAATATATACTATTTACACTAGTACTCATACGTAAAGGAACATTTACACAAACACATATATAATAGAAGAGTACACATTTTCTTCAGATTCTAGTTGATTCTTATACAGGGTGGTACAATGAAAACCGTTGCAGATACAACGTCGGTTAAATGGGAGAAAAGTTGCGTATTCATTTGTCCATGAATAATCCGACATCAGATTTTGAAATTTTTGTTTCATTAGGCAGATACAGGGTGAAAAGGAAAAAAATGCATTTTTGAAAATCTTCCGTATTTTGACTCCTAAAAGAGATAAATTTACAAAAGTTGCAGGCTAGGGATAACAAGTAATGAGGATTTTAAAAATGATTTAAAAAAATCTAGGTCTACTAAATTTTGCGTGACAATAATCAACTTTTGTTTTTCTTATGGCAGCCATATTAGATTTTGACATTTTTAATATCTTCAAAAAAAATGCTATTCAGTGATGTATAACATGTTTATGTTCAATATAGTAAAAACATGAAAAATACAGAAGTAAGATTTTAACATAGTAGGCCATGGAACTGTGGGTAACTTAAGTGTATACTGATCAAAAAACAAAAAATAACAAGTCTCCAAGTACTGTCAAAATATCTTTAACATTTTGTTTGTTAGTGTCATTATGTAAACGTGGTTAGGTAGCTGAATCATTAATGTAACAACTGTTCAAATAAGCCACCGTTCATTCGTATCCACAATCTACATCGTGTTAGTACTGCCTCATAAGATTGTCTAACCATGTTCGGTGTCATTCCATTCACTGCTTCTTCAACTGCTTGACGTAGTTCTTCCACATTTTCATAAGATCTCGCATACACCTTGTTTTTCAGATAGCCCCATACAAAAAAATCAAGAGGTGTGCGGTCCAGGGACCTAGCAGGCCACCCTATTCGTCCTCGGTTACCAATCCAGTTATTGTAATATTGATTATTTAAATAATTTGTAACCAAAAAGGAATTGTGTGGAGGCGCTCCATCTTGCTGAAAATACATATTTTACAACGTGGCAATGGAAGTTCTTCAACTCGTTCATCAACATGTGTGCGCAAAAGTTCTAAATACCTTTCAGAATTCAAATTCTCATTGAAAAAGAATGGATCGATAACATGGGTATCAATAACGCCGATCCAGACATTAACGTGTCTAATGGCACGAACTAGGTGTGGATTTTCATCGGACTAAAAGATAGTATTTTTACGATTAAACATTCCAGAGAATCAGACCATAAAATTTTCGCAAAGAAGTTTGGATTTTCATTATGTTTTTCGATGAACCAATGACAGAATTGTGCTCTCCGTATTTCGTCACCATTTTGAAGCTCTTGACTGGCTCTTTCACGATAAGGTTTGAATTTGGCACGCTTTAAAATGGTACCATCTGTTGACCTAGCGACGCTAAGTGTATTTTCAATTACCCATAAAGACGTACGACAACTACTACTTGAAAAACAATATTTTCACTATTTTCATTGTTTTGCCTTCTTTTGGGTTTGACAAAACTTTTTTCTGGCTGTTGACTTTTAGGGTATCTATCGAAATACATTTCTGCAGCCAATTCATCATTTCTTCCACACAAAATAAAACACTCCAGCACTTGAAATTTGTCACTATTTGTAAAACGATTCATCTTAGGTTTGCACAGTACAGATACAACAATACAATGAGATTAACAATAAGATTACTGACATTTCAGAATAAACTTCACAGCTTTTAGAGTTGTTTAATACAAATGTCACATTTATTATCGCGGCGTACTATGTTCAAATCTTAATTTTTTTGAAATCATTTTTAAAATCCACATGACTTGTTATCCCTAGCCTGCAACTTTTGTAAATTTATCTCTTTTAGGAAACAAAACATAGAAGATTTTCAAAAATGCATTTTTGTCTTTTGCACCCTGTATCTGCCTAATAAAACAAAAATTTCAAAATATGATGTCGAATTATTCATGGACAAATGAATACGCAACTTTTCTCCCATATAACCGACGTTGTATCTCCAACGGTTTCCAATATCCCCATATGCTGCATTTCAAATTGGACAGAGTGTATAGTTCTAGAAGTCCAAGTGGTGATCGCTTTCTTTAAAGTTTTTTGGAATTAACCTCATCCATTTTTTGCAAAAAAACTTAAAAAAACTGTGAAACGTTACCAAACGCAATTTAATTAGAGAGAAGACAACTTTATACAGCTGTTTTAGAACATTTAACAATATTCGTAGCATTTAGTTCGTAAAGTAATTTTGTCCTACTATTTTTATTCAAAACTAATCGAAAATATTTACATGCATACATTACACTTGTAGATACCATTTGATTTGAAGTGTTTAAAATAACTTTCATGTATATACATACATACGTATGTACCTACATATAGATAAAACCCACGTGGTAGTTTGGCTACTGATAAATACCCGGACGGAAGATTTCCTTCATCACCGTTCGCCAACTTTACGGCACCTCACGTCCGTCCGGTACATCAACATACCGTCTGATATCCGCGCCTGCTATCTCCCTCGGAACGTTGCTATATTTAAATGTGGGGGCGGTTGGCATTACTGACAGTGTCAGGACGATCAGTGGGGAGAAAAGGAGAACAGCATACATCACATACACATTCTCGGCCGCATGAATGAATGAATGAACCGGTCGCTTTCCGCGGGTATTTACGATCGCTACCGCGCGTTCTACTGACGTCAACACGGCGAGATGTCCTTTTGTGGTCGCCTGGCGTTGCGGTGATGTGATGACTTCAGCGACGGAAACGACGCTGTACGAGAGATACTTTTGGACGGTGGTGCTGTGAATCGAGAGCGCATACTGACTTGTGCATGGCACACTACGTGAATGAATTGTGTCCGTGAATGAGCATCAAATGAATGTTTATGTGAAAAGGTTTTATGATCATATCATGACGATACGTTTAGTTGTGTCGAATAATAGAATTCATTTATAATTCGCTCTAATAACGTTGTATAGGGTACGTTAGTTTCGTCTGACACATTTCTATAGAGGTAGTAACATAATGTTTGGATATAATAATATTTTACATAAATACATATTTTTATTTTATTTTTTGAGTTTTTGAGGTCATTGTGGCGCATTAGATTTTACCAGGGATCGAACTCGGTACATATTTTTAACAGTATTGACATTTTTTTTGCCATTTTTTGCCAACAAGTTTCAAGGTGGACAATTAAATTTGATAGTGAATCTGTTTTGTTTAAGGTATTACATAAAAAATGTTTACCTGCAAAAGGATGCAATATGTTTGTCATGAGAAACCTGTAAAACAGTTTAAATCGGAATTTGAACCTAAACCAGTTACATTTCGAAAGAAAAAATGGCAATGAAAACACTAGAAAATATTGATAAAGTTACTACGCTGCTTGGTATTGTACAATTATACAGGGTGCCCGAATTTCGTAGAGACAACATAGGTAACTTTTTTATTTGAAAACATAGAGAGACGGTTAAATTAGCAAAAAGGTATAGATTCAAAAGCTCACTAAGAATCCATTTTCAAATTTTAATCGTCATGCTTTATTTGTTTAATATTCAGAAAAAACTGAAATCTCCTAATTTCTTTTATTTGCCGTAACTTTTTACTTGAGATATTAAGATGCGGTTTGAAGTAATTCACATTGTAATCTAAATACTTTTATTGACGCTTAATAAAACAAATTTCTTTGGCACAAATTTTTAGTAATCTCACCTAACCTCAACATTTTAAATTGGAACCGTGCAATTGTTGTGGCTCTTTTAAGAGGACATCTTTTTGTGATTACAATCATGTATCGCATGATATGAAAATTTTGTCAACATTTTGAAAATTAAGCTTAGTCTGAGTACAGGCAGACATCACAACGTTTTGTTTATCGCGTTATCTGTGAAAACAACACGGTTCTCATTATACGAACCTGTCACAAGTGGGAAAGTAGGAAAATTTGAAAAATTAATTAGGAAGCAATTGCAACGCCATCATAGATGTACTCACAGAAAACGATAGCATCGTACTTATCACTGTAGTATTTTCCACGGTGACGTTAGGACAATACCTGTCACTATGGTAAAAAGCATGATATCTGCCGGCCTGCAAGATTACCTGATTTTGACTTCTTCTGATATGTTTTGTGGAGTACTATTAAAAATAAAATCTATGGTCCTATATACGCCAAATAGTATTCAGAAAGGTGTCATCTTTTCATTGTAAACCATGGTGATTTATTTGGGCAATTCAATATTGCTGTTCATTATTTAGTAGCATAGTTTGTAGTTGTATTTTCGTTTCATTAAGTAGGTATTTAAATTACCATACGAATTACTACAAACCGAGTTACCATATCACCTAACAGATAATTGGTTAAAAAGAATCTGTTCTTAAAAGGGCAACAAAAATTGCATAGTTCAAATGAAAAATGTTGTGGTGAGTTTAAGTTACTCACAGGCACACATGAAATTTGTGCTATTAAATGTTAGTTTGACGATCTTCTAACTTTTGATTTACGTACAGGGTCATTCATTATAAATGTCCCAGCCCTTACCATAGTTATTATTCCATAAACAAAAAAAAATTTGAAATAAAACTTGTTAACCATACAAGTTTAAAATGATTTTATTATAACGTTAACAAAAGTACAGTGGCGCGCGTAGTTTAGGGGACACAAAAAACAATTTGGTTTTTTTAAATGAGACACCCTGTATATTATTAAATTTTTGAAAAGATCTTTTTCTTCTGATTTCAAAAATATACCATATCATACCGCTGTCTTACACCGTTCTTAAGTTATTAAATAAAAGTCTTGTATATACAAATGAGTTTTGGTCAACATTTAATTAAAATTACTAATTAATAATAGATGACGAATATCTCAAAGATAACTTTACAACTATAAATAAATAATAGCTTATAAAAGTTGTTCGAAGTGTCCATCATTATTTTCAATACATAATTCTAAACGTCTAATTATATTTTGAAATGCATCAGAAATGGCTTGATTGTTTATATTTAGATTATTTATTATTCGGTCTTTCATGACTTGAATACAGTCATTATTATTAAGTATATATTATGTCTTTTAAAAACCCCCAAAAATATGAGTCCATAGGGGATAGATCCGGACTGTTAGGAGGCCACAATATGGTTCCATTATTCCCTATCCACACTTGAAATACATTGTTCAAATGCTCTTTAACAGGTAGGACATTATGCGGAGTTGCCCTATCCTGCATCCAAATCATATCCTGAAGTTGAACGTCGGGAAAATTCTCTACAAGAATATTTTCAACTCCAGGAAGAATCACTTCCAGATAGGTAGCCCCAGTTAAATTGAAATCATAAAATACGGGTCCAACAATTTTGTTTCTGAAAATTCCACACCATACATTAAGAGTTTTTCTTCCTGATTTTTTTATTGGTTTTATCAATCTTTTCCTATTCTTCTTGTTTTCCCATGACCTACGATTTTTTCCTATTAAAAACTCCAGCCGTAGAAAAGCATGATTCATCGGACTATAATATTTTAGTCAGGAATCAGGATCTTCATATAACTTTTGGATCATTTGGCGGCAAAACTCTAACCTTTTCCTTTTATGAGCATCTGTCAAAAGTTGTACGGGTAAAATTTTATATGGTTTGTAGTTGTTAGTTTTGAACGTACGTTGTATTTTAGAGTAACTTATATTTAAATGAGCTGCTGCATTATTTACACTACATTCAGAATTTTCTAAAAAATAATATAGTGTTTAAAGAAACTTTTCAAGAATACCTATAAGAGGGCTTACCTTCGAAATAAAGCAGTACATCTAATTGATCTTCGTTGTTTGCATGAACTACTCGCCTTTTTCTATTAAAACTACCGGTATTATTTACCTGTTGGTAAATACGTCTGAACGTATTGTCTGCGGGTGTTGGACGATTTGCATGGATACAACTCCCTGTATGCTCTTTGCGCTGCACGTTTATCTTTGTTATTTTCTATATAGCAAGTAAATATTTGAATTTTTTCTGCTACACTGTAAACCATTTTTAATGTTTCAATAAAGAAATGACATTTAATAAACATGACAGTGATTTTCATAGCTTTCTTTGATGATATTAACTTTTCAATATTTATAGTAACGAGTTTAATTTACTATATTTATCCTTTAATAACATAAAAACGGTGTAAGACAGGGGTATGATGTGGTATATTTTTGAAATCAGAAGAAAAGATCTTTTCAAAAATTTAATAATATACAGGGTGTCTCATTTAAAAAAACCAAATTATTTTTTGTGTCCCCTAAACTACGCACGCCACTGTACTTTTGTTAATGTTATAATAAAATCATTTTATAACCATACAACTTTTATTTTTGTTTATGCAATACTAACTGAGGTAAGGGCTGGGACATTTATAATGAATAACCCTGTACAAAATACATCGTATTTTTTAGAATTATCCGTTATAAATTAAAGTAATAACATTGACACTTCTGACAGGTTCGTATGATGACAACCGTGTTGTTTTCACAGATAACGTGATAAGCAAAAAGTTAAAAGCTTAAATTTCAAAATTTTGACAAAATTTTCATATCATGCGATACTTGATTGTAATCACAAAAAGATGTCCTCTTAAAAGAGCCACAAAAGTTGCACGGTTCCAATTTAAAATGTTGAGGTTAGGTGAGATTACTGAAAATATGTGCAAAAGTAATTTGTTTTATTAAGCGTCAATAAAGGTATATAGACTACAATGTGAATTACTTCAAACTGCATCTTAATATCTTAAGTAACAAAAAAGTTACGGCAAATAAAAGAAATTAGGAGATTTCAGTTTTTCCTGAATATTAAGCAAGTGAAGCATGACAAGTAAAATTTGAAAATGGATGGGAAAATGGATTTTCGTGAGCTTCTGAACCTCCACCTTTTTGCTAATTTAACCGTCTCTTTATGTGTTCAAATAAAAAAGTTATCAATGTTGTCCTTACGAAATCCGGGCACCCTGTATACCGAAAAAATATTTAAATTCGAAGAAATATTTGAACTATCATAAGAATGACATTGATTGATTAATATTAAGATAGAGCAGTCTCTGCTTATTATGCTCATTGTGTTATTCTTGCCTTAATTTCGTTTTACTCAAACAGGTTAGTTCTCTCGATGCGGTTTAAGAGCCTATTTGGTAAATCTTTCTCCAATGGTAAATAAAATGCGTTTTGCATAGTCACCCTACATTGACTTAGTGCTACGCATTCGAAGATAATATGAGAGGCTGTTTCCTCCTCCTCATTACAGAGTCTATAGGTCCTCATCTTGTGCAAGTGACCTCTTAGACATCCATGTCCTGTTAATAGATACCTTACTGCCCTAAGCTGAGTCCTGTTTAATACAAGTAAGTCGATAGTTAGTCTTTGTTATGGTCGTTCCATCATTCGTTTCCTGTGCCTTTGTCTAGTTACATGGTTGCAATTTAATTAGTGGTGGTTAATGATCCACTAATTAATTGCACCGCGTACTGCATTTTTTATAATACCTAGAACTGGCTCTGGTCCGATAAATTTGGAAACCTTCGCCTGCTAGTTGGTTTGCAGTTTGATTGCCCGCTAAACCCCTGCGGCCTGGCACCTATTTGTGTACCAGTTTTGGGTTTTCTCCCTTCACCATTTTTCCACTTCTCGCAATTCAAAAAAAACTTTGACGGATTTATCGTAGGAAATTTGGGTAATTACTATGTCACTACCCATATTAAAGATTGGGTTTTTACTGTTGTTTCTATTCTGGTGTGCACCAACCCATGGTGGGTTTTCCAGTTATTAGTATTTCTCAGTTTGTATACTTTCATTCTAGCCTTTCCCATGATACAGATATCGAGGGGAGGTAGGTTTAGCATGGTCTCTATAGCAGCCATTAGGGTACTCGTAATACCCCAGTTATACATAGACATGCCAGTCGCTGAATTCACGAGAGATTTTTTGCCACCAAACCAGGCAGCCATAAGTTATCGTGGTAGTACTATAGTATACAACCAGTGCGTCATATGCAGTTTGAGTCTCCATGTTTTTCCAACTGTTCTACAGGTTGTTATTAACCCTTTTACATTTGTCGGTCATGTTTTTCAAATGTGAGTTCCAGTTTAGTTTAGAATCCAAGATCACCCCTAGAAAGTTAGCCTCCTGACTAATCTGTATAACTTAATTGTACAGAGTCGGTGCTCTCAGGCCGTCCAATCTCCTCCGTTTGGTGAAGGGTATAAGTGAGATTTTTCAGGGTTTACTCCAAAGTTTTCCTTTCTACACTCCTCTTCTACCATCTTTAACGCTCTTTGCATAAGTTCTGAGATTATGCTGGTACTCCTACCACTGAGGAGTATCACCATGTCCCACAATAGAGAGGATAGTACACCTCCATGTGGGCATCTTCTAGAAACTGACAAATAGTGTTTTCTACTCCACGGCTTTTGACAGCTCGTTAAAAATCACATTTGGTACTAATCTATGACATGTCGTTGGAATAAAGGGCGCTCTTATGATTTCGACAAGGCTAGACAGAAATTTTAGCATATTAGCACTCTTTTTGAATATAGGTAATTTGCCATCATATAATAAATTCCAACGATTAAAACCAACAAATCTATGACGTGGTGTTAACGTTCTCTTTTTGTATGAAAACTGATAGTAAAATACAATTGCAGAGCGGTTTGCGATCGATATTTTTGTGATGAATGAATATGCTTAGTTTGCATCATGCCCTCGTCTTGTAATTGCACTATTCCACCGCTGTTTCACATGTTGCCCTTCTTATTGTGGCAAGTGTACATTTAACTAAATGTTTCTAACATTATGTTATTATTTACTCCCTGGAATAATACTAACCAGAAATGTCCTTAGTTGTCCTTGCTACGTCTACCGCATACGACGTTGTCACACTTCAAGAAAACCTCCTTCCTTTTCTATATGCTTACGCATGTATAACGAGAATATCATGCATTTATTGTGCGTCTCAACAACTTTGAATATGCGAATTGAAACAATATGCTATGGTTATGTGATTTTTGTAACGCAAATTCAGCTGAGTTTCGTTCCAGTGTGTATAACTTTATGCGTAGTTATTTCAATCATTGTTGTCTTTAATTTTAGCTTCGTAAAGTAATTTTAACAAAGAGTATAGAGGCGATTTGTGGAATTCAACGATATAATATTCTTTCTGTAGAATCTTTGTTCAGTAGCACAGTAAAATAATATTATTAAGATGGAAATTTCCATAATTCCTTCGCCTATATTTCAGTAAACACAGGAAGACGATTTATAAACAAAGAGAAATAATAAAAAAATTAATGAGAAAATGCGAACGTATATATCTTAAGTTACCTTTTATATGGAACTCATCTGTAACTTTGCTAATTTTGATGAGTGTATGATTTTAGAAACACCTGCGTTATATAAGCTGGTGTAAAATGAAACCTTAATGCGGACCAGCTTTCTACAATTTTTGCTTTATAACGGCAGCTGGTTTTAAACGCAAGGTGCGTATATCTTAAGTTTTACAAGTTAATGGGTATTGGCATTAATTTATAAACATTCACTTACTATAACGTTTCGCAAGAGTTATCCAAAATATTTAATGACAAAATTTAGATCACATAATACTTATAAATTATGAGTAAAGTCGCACAATCTGCATTATAATTGTTAATCTGAATTCTGAAACAGTTTGCACATTTAAATGACCTATGCCACCGTCGGGAACGCGCATAAATTGTATCTGATGAAATAAGACCGCCAGCTGCATAAAATTTCGTATTCAACAGTTTTTAGAGTACGCTGGTGTTCGGACGCATAATCCTTTAATTTACATTTCAGAGTACGAAAGTGTACTCGAAAGGATTTCAGATTAAATTGAACGGGGATAAAATAGCAGACGGATTAACTGTTTTCTAATGGAACTGTTTATTTTCTATTTTCCATTATGTACCTACTCACTGGATAAATCCCCAAATCACTTTCCATTTTATTAATTTGTATAAATAAAGATGTATTTACTGTTAATCTGCTAGAGTGTATTGATAAGTAATGAAAAAAGAATAAAAGATTCAATTTGCTTGTCACGATTTATTTTTAATTTCAGATATTTTTTTGTGTCTCTATTTGCTATATAGCATTGACATTATTAGTAACTATAATAATAATATAATATATACGGGGATATATTGATATCTAGTTAGCCTAGACTGGTTCCGTAGATAAAGAAAATATTGCGATACCGTAGCAACGAAAAATAACACATTAGGAGTGTTAGTGTTAAGTTTCACGTCAAAAAGTCAAACCAAAGTTGCGTAATAACATAAAGTCAATCGAAATTGTGAAAATCGAAAAATTGGAGTATCGAGCCATCATTAAGTAGCTGTATTTAAAGAGGTTAAGTAAGCAGATTTACGAAGATATGCTTAATCCTCTTGGCGATCAATGTCCTTCGTATACGACCGTGGAAAATTGGATTGCAAGCTTCAAAAGGGGTAAATTTTCCATTGAAGATGAACACTGATCGGAAAGGCGCGTCCATCATATAGTTTCCGTCGATTTGGATATGAGAAAATTTCCTGCAAAATGGATCCCCAAATGTCTGAATGTTTACCAGAAGCGTGCTCAGTTTGAAAGTGATGTAGATTTCTTAAGCCGTATTGTTACTACGGATGAAACTTGGGTACATTTCTATGACCCAGAAACAAAGCAACAATCGTTGGAATAGGGACACTCTGATTCTCCAAGGTCTAAGAAGTTTCGTGTTCAAAAATCTGCTGGAAAAGTTCTTGCATCAGTTTTTGGGATTGCCAAGGAGTAATCATGACTGATTATTATTCGACGTTACTGACTGCTTTACCATAACAAAATATGGAGATAACGCGCGGAAAGTTGTCCGAAGGTGTTTTGTTTTTGCAGGACTATGCCCATGCAAACATTTTGTGATTTAGGGTTCGAATTACTCGAATACCCCCTTATTCACTAGATCTCGTTCCGTCCGACTATCATGTCTCTCCACAACTGAAAAAAAGTTTGAAGGCTCACAATATTTCTTCCGAAGAGATGATCGAAGCTGTGGAGGTCTGGTTTGCAAAACAAGATAGAAATTTCTTTTTGAAAGGTCTGGCGGCTTTGCATATTCGTTGTAATAAATATATCCAATTAAGAGGAGAGTATGTTGAATAATAAAATATTTTGACTTTCAAATTTTGCGCACTTCTATAGTAGGCTAAGCCTTTTTCAATACCTCCTCGTGTCCTATTTCAATAATCTCACTAAAATATGAAAAATATTAAACCTACACATACAATTTCGTGGAAAGACTACAAAAGCAATTTGGCCATGGTGCCACATCCCTTGTTCTTATACCAAGCAGCAGCAGGAAAAAAGATTATTTATTTATTATTTTTTATTGGCATTTTATTCCACAAATAAAATGAGTTTTTAGTAAACAGTATTTAATTATACTATAAAGTTTGTAACATATAAGAACATGTTTATATTATTAGAGTATAAAAATTAGCGACGTTTTTGTATATCGGAAAATCTAAAAATCGATGTTTACATACATATCTCACGCGACCATCAATGTGGCGGTAATTTTGAAAAATTCATTACGAATGTTATTTTTAAAGATAGCAAAAAAAAGTTATTTGCAAAAGTTGTTTACAATTTAATCTTAGGCCCACGTGCGAAATTTAAGATAATCAGATTTTTTTCTAAAAGAATTGTTGTTTAGAAAACACTGTTTTGCTTTGGTTTTAAATAACTTTTGGCAATCATTACAAATTTATTTAATCAATAAAATACAACTTTTTAGGTAAACAAATAGTTTCTTACAAAAGAATACTTTCGACAAGACGATGGAATCTGCCATGTAGCAAGAAAGACTATGCAATTATTATAAAGCAAATTTTTGAATGGAATAATTTCTCAGTTTGGAAATAAAAATTGGCCAACAAGATTGTCTGACTTGACGCCTTTGTATCCAGGCCTAAATAATAAAATCTAATGGTTTATCACTGAAATAGAGCCGACTTTATGCCAAAATGTGTTGAAAAAGTTGACTAGAAGATTTAACACTTGCTAATGCAGTCGTAGAGACCATTTGTTAGATATACTCTTTCACATGTAATGTCAGACAGAGTTCAACACAGTTTGTAATATCTTATTCCAAAAGAAAGTGCGCCTAACAGTTGTCAAGATATTTAGTAAGTAATCTAATAAGATGATAATTTTTGATACAATTATCGCAATCATTCCTACAATACGTGGAAGGCAGTCTTGTATTAAAAAATGCCATATTTTGTGTAGTATTGTCATTTAAACATGAGATAATACCTTGATCTGGTTTCAGATTACATTTTTGACTACTATAAGAATTATATTATGGTACTCTAAACAATATCAAAAGTCGGCCTAATCTATAGTACCATTAAATTTATAATTAAGATACTTATCACTAAAAGTCAATATATGCACGCTATTACTACTTGTTGTTAGATAGAATAACATCAAATTAAAGCACACGTTTCAAGAGTTACCTATACATATTTTTCTCAGAACTGTACCTATATATACAACATGAAGTAAATTGCATCTGGATACCATTAATGCGGCCCTTAATGGGGAAGTTGATGACAGAAGCAATTAATTTCCGGCTGAAACATGGGGTAACCTTTGGCCCGAATGCCCTAAAGTGTATGCTTCGTTATCACGCAAATCTCATTTATGTATTACATATTAGGGACAGGTCGTAATGGATAGGGTCAAAATTATTTTCAAAGATTATAGCTGCAGTGACGGTGACAAATATCTTTAGAAAATAAATTATCGGTGCTGTAATTAAAAGCTTGTTTTCATTAAAATGTTTCCTTATTGGTAAAATTATAATTACGAAAAATAATTAGCACTTTCAGCAATTATATCCACGTTATCCGGTTATCACTTTGACAGTTCTAGAGAAAGTTATCCACAAACAGATTAGTGGCCATCTCAACACTTTTGATCCACTTCCTAGTTGTCAATCGAGATTTAGAAGTAATGACAGTTGCACTACTATTTTGTTAAAGGTTGTAGATGATCTAATTAGTGCAAGTGATAAGAACAAACTTTCTATTTTGATGTTGCTCGATTTCAACAAGGCCTATGACACCTTAAATTATAGTAAATTGGTTTGAATTTGTTATTACATATTATAACGTTATAACTATGTAAATTGGGTTACATATCGACAAGAGAAAATCCTGAAGTTAAGTTTAAATTTTATTTTGTATTTGGGCGAACAATGCAAAAATATCATCTATTACAATGTACAGATAAATTAGAAATTAAGTTTTAAATAACACTATTTTGTAAAAACTCACCATTTCACACCATACAACAAAACATACAACTTTTCGAGGATATGTCTGACAGCTGAAAGTATCGTGTATATTTATGTGAATTTTGGTATAAATGTAGCATGTAAAATAATTTGTTCATAATACAGTCTCAAACAAGATTGATTGTCTTCTTTAAAAATTCTATTTTTTTTAAATATATCTCATCAGTAGTAATTTTAATTTGGCAAGGTTGTACAATTACTATAGATTGATTACCGTGGTGATGATTTATGATTAAAAAAAGGTAGTTGGTAGTTATTATATTTTTCTTCGAGTAGACATTTTGTAATTTTTCTCTATAAAGAAAGTATAATTTATCAAAAAAAAACCAAGGAAATTGTTAAAATATTCATATACATACATATTCAATACATTTCTTACAAAACTCCAGGACCATATCACTTCAAAAAATTTAGAAAATTGATAAATATTAATTCCTGTCCTTTCTACTACCATACTACTTGGATTGGAAGAGAAGCCCTCTTCCAATCCAGGCTCATACGATCCCGTTTAACTAGACCTTCGAAGGCTAACCTAAAACTCCCTTTACTCTGAGACCTGGACATCCACACATCGGAAGCAATATTCAAGTCCCAAGTGATGTACCTTAATTATAGTTTTCTTTAAGTATACTTAGATCCTTTTGAGATCAAGATCCACTAAGTTTACTTTTCATTTATAAATAACCTGCAACTTTTCACACAATCCAAATATAGACTACATATCACAAATAGAATAATTAAAATAGATTGAATATTTACCTTACAACAACTATTTAGTTACTTCACTAAATAATTTAAGAAAAGACGTAGATTTAATTACTATTATTAGTATGTTTATAGATTCACAAACTTTGTTTTCAAATAGTAACCTGCATTAACGAGTTATAATATTGGTTTTTGGCGCTAAATTTAAACCTTCTTCATTATTTTTTTACCCTAATAGAAATCCGAACCCTGGAACGTCCTGATATATAGAGCTCAGTGCAAGGTAAGCCGAAGCAAGTTTCTTTCTAAATAGAAAAAATATAATATGCATGTAGTAACGTAGCAATATATTAGTTTAAGAGTCTTAATATATTATGGTAAAGTCGGCTCTATTTCAGTGATAAGCCATTGGATTTTATTCTTTGGGCCTGGATACAAAGGCGTCAAGTCAGACAATCTTGTTGGCCAATTTTTATTTCCAAACTGAGAAATTATTCCATTCAAAAATGTGCTTTGTAATAATTGCATAGTCTTTCTTGCTACATGGGAGATTCCATCGTCTTGTCGAAAGTATTCTCCACGTCAACATGTGTGCCCAAAAAGTTGGTTGTTATTTCATTATAACGAACACCATTAATCGTAAGTGCCTCAGCAGCATTATTTTGAAAAAATACGACCTAATCATGTATGGGGACCAAACTTATTAGCGTACAGAGCGTAAAGAATTTGTACCAGAATAATAATATCCTTTATTTTCTGCGAGACAGATACGACTTCATAATATTTATTGCTGGACCACGAATCGCCATCATCTCTAGCTTCGTTATTAGAGTATGATGACTTATGCAATCAAAAGCTTTGCTAATGTTGTGGCAAATTTTTTCCTATTATTTAGGCCGCTGAGGATTTCATTTAGACATAAATAAACTGATCTAATTGTATATGATTTGCATGGATGAAATGTAACACTATTCAGCAAAACGTTCTAGAATATTTTTGCTATGACAGATATTAGTACAATAGGGCGATAGTTAGCAAAGTCGGCTTGTTCTTGTCTGTTGTCTGAGTGTATGAGTTTGGTAATATGATGGTAATATTGATCGATTTATCGTCAATTTTCACATTCCGTGGTACTGACAAAAATTTATCGTCTTCAAACATATATGTATACATAACAGCTATCTCTGCGTCTGTAAAGAACCTCTCCACACTTACAGTTAGTTTCACAAGAACGTGTGGACCAATTTTGGAAAAGAACGCGTCAAAAAAGTAAACAACCACTGCACGGAATAATATATAATAATATTTTAGTTCAGTCTCTGTTATCATAGAAAACGATACGTTCTTAAAATGAGTGCAGTGTATACAAAGAGATTTGAGGCGGTGTTTTTAGTATCGTATCCTAAAGGGCCGACAATCAACGTTGCAGCGACAGCACGATATATACATAAATCACCACAATTTGTCCAAAAGTGGATACATTGGTATCGTGCTACAAATGCGGTCGACGATTTACCCCTTCGAGGTAAAAAGCAAGCAAGGACCAAAAAAGAAGATGAAGTGATAGTACAATTGTTTCAAAAATATCCAACTTTGCACGTCGACAAGCACGAAATAAACTTAGCAAAAAGGTATAAATATAGGCCTTACAATAAAACGTCGATTAGAAGCCTGTGATATGACATGAAGGAGTACGAGAATAAAACCCTTTCTGAGCGATAAACATCTAGAAAATCGATGCTCGTGGGCAAAAGAAAACTGCGGACGTGATTGGCACAACATCATTTTTTCTGATGAAGCGTCTTTTTGGGCGTGGGCTCCCTTTAAACGTGCTTGGACGACGCGCCACAATAGATTGCTCCAACGTTCAATTAAACATCCCCTCAAGGTGCACGTATGGGGTTGCTTTTATGAGAGAGGTTTCGGCACATTGCAAGTGTTTACAGAAAATTTGACAGCAGCAAAGATAAAAAAATATTTGTTACATAGTGCTACAAAATTCTATGGATCAAATAACGAGTTTTGGCTACTTCGGGAAGACAACGACTCGAAACATTGTAGCAGACTCGTCGAACTTGGCGTACCGTTAATAAGGTCGAGAGATTGGATTGGTCGGCACAATCTCCAGACGCAAACCCTATAGAAAATGTTTGGGCATTTATCAAATACAAACTTAAGGAAAAACGCGTATTTAATATAAAACAGTTGTCTAAACAGATTCGCAATATATGGCGTTCATTGCCAACTTCATATGCCGAAAACCTAATCAGAAGCATGCCAAAACGTTGTCAGGCTATAACGGATAATACTAAATAAGTGCGTATTAATACATAATAATCCCTTTTTGATTAGGTTAATTTCTTTTCTGGCATGCAAGTTTGGCGAGATATTGGCCCCACCAGTGTGGACTAACTGTATTTCTAAGATAAAGCTTTTCTCTGGTTGCAATGTCACATTAGGTTAGTGTCCCATATCTTGGCAATATCATCAGCGATGTTGAAGTTTATTAGATCTCACATGTCCTCATTGTTAGAAAAAAATGAGCCACAGTGATCAGTTTGCAATCACCATTAATCAAAATTTAAGCAAACAAATAATTTGCACAGAAACAACAAATTAACGCTTACTAAAGCATTGATTTTTTAAAATTATTTATATAATTAGAATTGACTTAACTTTAATGTTACTGGAATCAAAAACAGCGTAGAGATTAAAGTTTTATAATTATAATTAAGAACAATAGGCTTATTTTGAAACCTTTTTGTCAATCTTATATGTAGTAGATATAATATACAGTTTTAAATGAAAATACTCGTCCGTACGTAATATCTTATCCTCTTTAGTATGAAAAAAAAAATCCAAGTATAGCAGCCAGACGAGATTATATTAAACCTATTAGATAAAGGAGCCTAACAGAATGACTCTCGACACAATAGGGTACCTCTTTGCGGCATTGTTGGTCAGAATGAGAAGCAAAAGTGAAGTTATATCGAAGTCGCGTTTATACCGGATATAGATCGCAGTACGCGTTGGCGGTCGTCGAACCCGTGACAACGGCTACGTTGTCCGGCCCATCCTTTCCGGCTTGCGGCCAATACTTTACCAACCTCATACGATGTTAATATCTTCAACAGATGTATTGACGTAGTGTAGCGCACAACCACAGTGTTTTGAAATCGGAAAATCTCCAGATAAAAATGCAGTTCATGTGAATACGTCTTCACAAATAAAGAGCCTGATTGAATTTCGTGATTAAAGTACGATTGGTGATTAAAACGCAATTGCTCCTCACTCTTCGGGTCTTTAATTAATAAAGCAATTTTAAGTCATAGGCAAAGATATACAGAATGTAACAGTAGCTAGTAGGATATTCTTTGGTATTACAGTTATTCTGCATTATGTAATAAGACATTAAATATATAAAAAAATGGTAAATATAAATTATTAGATAAAATTGCTCCACTGATCACAAACTTAATGCCATAAGTAATGGATAGATACGTAAACATTGAAAAAATATATAGTAAAACATAAACACTATTAAACTACACATACAAAGCTGGCTGGTCAACCGGTAAATCTATACTAAAAATAAACACATTATTTTTGGGACATTCAACTTTCATACAAAATGTGAACTTTTCAATAGATGAATACATTTTCTATAACTACCTTGCATTTTGAAGAATTAGAATGAGTTCAGGATCATTCTCATAAATTGTAAGTCTTTATGTACAGAGCCTGTCATTATTAATGTAACTAACTTTCTACTAAGGCTTGTTTATTTAAATCATCTTATTTTGATCTAAAGAACATGGGGCAAGCATTTGTAAATAACTTTTTTCTTCAAACGTACAAAAATATGATCATTTTGTTACTGAATATGTACCTTTGCAACAATTCATTTCTTTACTAATAAAAAAATGGTCTCATCTCTTTACTAGTAAGAAAATGTAACAGACCGTTTACAACTCCCTAAAGTGACTGAATGATTATTTCATAACTGTCAAATATTTGCAAAATGAGCGAAGAAGAACTTCAATCTACGCCACTAGAAATAGACTGAAAATAGAATCGAAGCAACAACTACGATTATCAACACTGACAGTGAAATGGGCAATAGTGGCTCTAATATACAACATTGTTCTCTTAATAATTGTACTTTAATATTACTATGAAGAAATAAAGTTTAAAAGTAGTACTTATTATGATGCATAAAATTCGCTTTTGAAATTTGAAATCCTTCGGTTTCCAATTCATCATATCTTATTATTGTCTTTTGTTCTTTCTATCCAATTCCCGTCTTATTCGTTTTGATTTTATTGTTCTTACTATATCTTCTCCGTTCAGAATTTTCACTAAATGAAATCTTCTATACTGTTCGTCGTCTTTTTTCTTGGAGCCAAATATTTTTTTAATTATTTTTCGCTCAAACACTTTTAACTGTTCTTCTTCCTTATTCGTTCAACACGTTGTTTCAGCTGCATAAAT